>OZ022264.1:157114350-157159350 GCA_963978885.1 Nemotelus pantherinus | reverse complement strand
AATACGCTCAGGAAAATAAAACTGTTTGCCCTATAGCTTCCACTGCAGTCATGAAATCAATACGAATCTCATACTATTAATGGCACCAATTATAGACATTATTCAGGCCAAATATTGTTGAAAAGCCATGATAGGGTTACCAGCTATTGTTGGTTTTGTGTTTAATTGCAATATCTTTACTAAGCGGTTTTATCGTAGAATTTTCAAATGGTAATGATATTGTAGTGACAATAAACAGGAAATATTAAGTTTTCGATTATTGGAAAAAACTTGCTGCAGGTAACCCTAAAATTCTTTATACTCCTATAACTTCGAATGTAATATACCAGGGGGAGCAGATGTAATATATTATTGGCTTTGATACTGGCAAAAGGTTGCCAGCACGAGTCGGTTGTGCTACTTATGTATCAATAAATGCTTACAGTTAGTATTCATACCGGGAACATTTACAATGAAAATAAATAACCAATGTTTCAATTCCCAAAGTTCTGCAAATTTTTCGGATCGCGGCCCCAAACACCAACTTCAGTTACAGTGCTGCAGGCACTGAGCATTTTCTTCATTGATGTTTTATGAGATGCTGCTTTGAAAATTTTTGTGAAATAAGCAACTGAGAGCGAATATAATTAACAAGTGTTGCTCTCATAAACTTTGAAATTCATGCCACTGGTAATATCTGAAACCTTTCCACCATATGAGTTATAAGACCAAAGTAAAACCTGGCGTTTGAATTAGTTTGGCTGTAATAAGCAGCTAGCGTGGTAGAATATGCACTCAAAATCTGCACGATTCTTCTACTGTTCTTCAAACATTAGTGTTTCTAGCGGTTCAGGTGCGCTAGAGTTTTTTACTAATGTTCGAAGAAGAACATTAGTATTAAAATCACTTTGGCCAAAAATTCATATTTCTATATATATATATATATATATATATATATATATATATATATATATATATATATATATATATATATATATATATATATATATCATCAAAAATTTTCAGTGAAAAAATCTCAGGAACGCGCCATCCGATTGAACTGACATTTTCAGGACACATTGGTGTATATGCAGAATAGTGCCAGGTCTCACAAAAAGTTAATAATCTTTAACCCTTTGGCGCCGGCGGCCATTTTAGTGATATTTTTGTTATACCTATTATTCCGTACACAAATAATTTGTGCAAAAATAAAGTTGACAAAATAAATTTCGAACGTGTTTTACATGTGAATCGGATAATGTTTTGGAATTTTTTTACCCCATGTGTGCGCTGGGTGCCTAAAAAGAGAACGGAAAAATTTGAAAATTTTTAAATGGCGATAACTTTTGACAGAGCTATTCAATCATTACGAAATTTTCGGAACATTTTGGTATTATTTAGTTGTAGATTTGTGTAGCTTTTGATGAGCGTGCTGGCAAACCTGTAGCAAGGGCAGGTACTGAAAGTGAAAACCTCCAAACCATCGTCTCTCTTGAAATAATACAAGGTCTGGGACCCTCTGTGCCAGTGGTGCCATCTTGAAAAATTACAAAGAAAAAAAACTGCTTTTTGGCCTATGAAATGTGAATAAGTAACCAGATTTTCATGAAATTGACACAGTAGCTGAACCTTACTCTTTGATAGAAATTTGGTTGAAAAATTCGATTGGTGCTGCCAGCTATGGTAATTTGTGTGTCTTTGGTTTTAAAAATTCTCTCAGGAAAATAGAACTTTTTGCCCTATAACTTCCAGTGCAGTCATGGTATCAATACGAATTTCATACAATTTACGGAACCTAATATAAACATTATTTTGGCCAAATTTGGTTGAAAAGCCACAATAAGGTTGCCAGCTATTGTTGGTTTTGTGTTTGTTTGCAATATCTTTATTTAGCGGTTTAATCGTAGAACTTTCAATTGGTAATGATATTGTAGTGCCAATAAACAGCAAATATTGAACGTTCGATTATTTGAAAAAACTCGCTGCAGGTAACCTTAAATTTCTTCATACTCCTATAACTTCGAATGTAATACAACAACGTGAAGCAGGTGTGATATATTCTTGGCTTTGATACTGGCGAAAAGTTGCCAGCACGAGTCGGTTGAGCTAAATTTGTATCAATAAAATTATACCGGAAACATTTACAATGCAAATAAATAACCGATATTTCAATTCCCAAAGTTCTGCAAATTTTTCGGATCGCAGCCCCAAACACCAACTTCAGTTACAGAGCTGCAGGCACTGAGCATTTTCTTCATTGATGTTAAATGAGACGCTGCTTTTAAAATTTTGTGAAATAAGCACTGATGACGAATATAGTTAACCCGTGTTTTGCTCTCATAAACGTTGAAATTCATGCCAGTGGTAATATATGAAACCTTCTACCATATGAGTTATAATGCATTCTTGAGACCAAAATAAAACGTGGAATTTGAAACAGTTTGGCCGTAATAAGCAGCTCATGTGGTGGAATATGCACTCAAAACCTGCACGATTCTTCTACTGTTCTTCGAACATTCGTGTTTCTAGTTTTTTTATAAGTTCATTTACCAAAATTATATGTTTTTTATGCTAAACTATTTGCTTCTTTTTGTCTGGTTACTATTTTTTGAGAAATTTAATTTTTAAAACAAATGACTCATGCAATTCACATTAACCAATTCGCATGCTTAAATCAAAAAAAATTTCTCCTGACCTCGAAACCGCTTATTCGGTACTTAGCTTGACCACTTGACCATCCAGTAGTTGTCCCTCTTCGCCATATCTTCCTCGATCTACCAAAGATTCCGTCAGCAATACTCGTTCAAATTATTGTTAATAATGTCGGCCGTGTATTCGATTACACCACTCCTCTTGAAGCGCGCCTTTCGACCAATCGGACAATGTTCAGCACACTTTGCAACTGATGTTCTTCTGTACACAATGTTTCAGGAGTTCCATAGAATCGTCAGCCATACCATCAATTTATGATGCTTAACAAATTTTCTGCGTACAAATTTTCGGAGTTTCCAGAATATAACTATCACGCCGTCAGCCACATATGTTAAAACAATTTTTTTTCTAATGTTTTACTATATTTAATATAACAATTCAACTTATGTATTTCCCTTTTGGGTTTGCAAAAAAAATTTCCTTCCGCTTTCCACCACAGTTAAACCAAGAGAGACCCCCTTTGTTGTTTTTCGAAAAAAAATTTTCTATGAACCGCAAAAGCGGTTCTCTTCCCAAATTTCCCGTATTATCAGTTTTGCTACATCATTAAGGCATCCCCAATTCCATTTGTACAGTCTCACCCATCAGCTGATATATTGATTTTTCAGCCATATTGTGAACCGTCCTTACTGTAGTGATTTTATAAATGTCATCAGCCGTAAGTTGCTCAGCTGTCAGCATCGCAACAATATGTCAACTTGCGATTTTTCTAGAATGTGTTATAATTCGCGTTAGCAATTAGCAAAGTTGAACATCTAAGATCGCAGGATATCACATAAAATAATGGCAGTTTATTGTTGGAGCAACACGACACACGGTGAACTTGGCTTGGGCGGAATCGAGGATGAACTGGTAAGTAGACTTTGAATCGTAGTTTTCTAGCTTTTAGATTAACATCAGTTAATTTAATGTTTTTTTGTATTTTGTTGTAGATTTATACTATATGCACTTTTTTAATTTGCTTCACACAATCATATTGCCACCAAGAGTTAATGAAATATCTTAACCATCCATTTTGGACTCGTAGCACAATATGATTGTTCACATTGTTAACATAAACGTCTTAAAATGGAAGGCAGAAGAGCTTATTTGCATGGCGCTCACCGAACACATCAGAAATTAGAAATAACATCAATAAATCGGAAAAGAAGTACGGGGGAGGATCCCCCAGCAGAAAATCTCCTGCGAGATACCTACAAGTACCTCAAAATGTATAACGGTAATAAATTTCAAGTTTTAGAAGAAGTAAACATAAGTGATGTAGAACCCGGGGAACAGCAAAATAAGCCAAAAAAGTTAAAAATACCACCTATAACATTCCTTTAATTACCAAGGAACACTATCATCACTATAATGAATGAGTTAGGAATATCTAGCTTCGACATTAAAAATATGTCCATAGGGCAAAGAGTATTTGTGCATTCTATGGAGGACTATGATAAGTTTACAAAACACATAATTTCAACCAAAAGGCAGTTCTTTACTCATCGCAGGGCAGACCTACGCCCCACAAAAATTGTTTTATCAGGGCTGCATGGCATGCCTTGCGAAGAATTAAAAAAGACTATCGAAGAAATAGCAAATATACGATGTATAGACATCAAAAAGTTTGTTATGGGTGATGGAAGACAATCTCAAGCCCGTTACCTACTATTTCTAGAGCCTAATATCAAACTCCAGCAGCTCAGACCAATTAAAAGCATTATGCACACCATCGTAAGATGGGACTATCACACTAGGAGAAACAGCAGTCCAACGCAGTGTAGGAACTGCCAAATGTATGGTCATGGCTCGTCCCATTGTCACCTGCCCACCCGATGTCTACTATGTAGCGGTGAACACAATCACAGTGAATGTACACTCACAAATGAGAAATTGGATAAAATAACATGTTCCACTTGCGGACTCAATCACTATGCTAATTCAAAAATATGCAAGAACAGGGAAACATACCTCAATATCAAGGCAAACTTGCAGTACAAGGCAAGAAAACATCGATCGTCAGTACCCAACGGGAAAAATAATGCTTACGGGTATATTCGGTAAGAATTTCGCGTAATGCGTGGAAGCATTACCGGACCATTACATGTTGTTTCTTTTTAACATTGCATGTCCTAGACTGGGAAGATTTATACAAGGGGAAACTTATGCTTTTAGCCTTATAGCTTTATGTATAAGAGCTTTTTGGAAAGTACGACATCGTATTCTCACATTTCCATCATCTACGGTGAATACAAATTAAAGCTTTGGCCGGCAGCCGATCGTATCTCAGCATGTGTGGTTTTTGCATGCTGAGTGATTGTGACGCTAATTGGAAATTCCAATACCGCATGCTCTTTGCTTGGTATCTTTGCTATGGGGATTCATGCATTGTACTTACCTGTGATTTGAAATGCTCCGAAATTTTCATCTTTCCGCTTTATATAGCCATAACCGATGTATGCTCGCAAGTTCTTTTCCCCTTGGTTCTGCGAGTGACGTTCATTGGCCAGTCTTGGACTTATAACATATGAGCTTTCTCTCTTGCAGCATTCCTCATGCTCCAAGTCATGTATACGAGTATATCTTATAATTGCTGGAAAATAACTTTGGAAATTGGAAATTTGCATTGCTTGCATTGTTTGGTTCATGCATAACGCCAGCATACATTACCGCGATTCCCGTTGGGTAGCAATAAACCAATACACACAGGAAAATATCAACATAGATTCAACATCCATATTTGCTGCCTTAAATCGTTTATCTCGATCCTCAACCGCACAATCACAACATCAGCTACGAGGGAACCATGTCACGCAAACTAATATGCACATGCCCAACCGCCTAGCTCCTTCATCAAACACAGCCACACAGCAAACAGCCGGGATTCCGCTCTAAAGCGAAATTACCAAAACCTGCCCGACAACATCGAACTTGGTTATGAATGATTTGTTTTCTCCGCAAAAAATATTACAAATCTCATCGGAGCTTTTTGCGAACTGAGCGAAGTGTCGTACTAAAAGCGACCAATTCAATGTCATAGTTAGACTAGCAACAAAGTTCCTATCTGGATAAACGTAAATCCAAATTACTTGTATTTAATGCACAAAGCATTCAAAATAAATTAATGGAAACAATCGATTTTGTTCAAAGCAATAAAATAGATATTCTAGTTCTAACAGGAACTTGGCTTAAACATAATGATAAATGTGATCTCCCAAGTTTCTCTGTATATAGAAATGATAGAGTAGAAACAAGAGGTGGCGGGGTTGCAATTTGCATTAGAAATAATATTAACCATAAAATTCTCCCGAACTTAAAAACTAGCATAATTGAATCTGTAGCCATACATATTGTGGACATTAATATGACAATTATTGCCGCTTATTTTCCTGGCACCAAGCTCAATTCCATTAAGGGGAGATATACACCTAGGAGCCGGATAAAACGGTCATTTTTGTGCATTTTTTTAAGGAAAACTATTTGAAATATCGGATTGGGAGTTTCATTATCTAAAAGTATACACATTCAAAAGTATGTTTAATTTTTTTTATTTCAAATTATAAAAAATATACAAGGATATTGTATGATCCTTGGAGCGCTGTAAAAAAAACAGCGTTAACGGTACCCACTGGCATTTGTTCAAAAATTATCTGAAGAAAAAAATGGAACAAAATTATTAAATTAGATACTATAATCTAGTTCGTGTCATAGCCGATTTTGAAAATATCGATTAATGACAAAATGGCGGACGTTTGAACATGAATAGTGATTTTTTGACCAAAAATTAGATATTATTTTGGCTATAAAACAAAAACTAAGTAACGAAAAAGAAAAATCCTATGACAAGTATTAGATAATGTTATATAAAATAATCACAAAAAGAATTAAGGTAATCAGTTAATTGGTTTCCGAGAAATTTTGGGTACCGATTTGAAAAACGTGTTTTTAAGAAAAACGCGTTTGAAAATTTAGGACTGAATAAATCATTAAATTTGTCAACTAACATGGAATCATCGATACCAAGCCCATAGTGTAAGTCTTTTACTGTTTACGGAATATTCATGGCTTCTACATTGTCTTGCCGACGCCGTATTCAACCTTCTTTCGTCTGTTCTTGCGCTTGCAGTTCGGCTTTCGCTATGCAAGTTTCGTCTTCTTGCGCTGCGTACAAGTGCGCTCCCGATCCGAACGATATTCTGAACACATTCATGACTTCCAGCGATGAGGTGAAACCATTGTTGAATGTACATGTTGCAAGATATACTGCAATGCTAACGATTTTGGCCCCGCTGTTCATCGTTTTTGGGGCTATTGTCCAAATAAGTTGGTTGCAGTTTTGGGTATATCGACCAACACAGCGTTCCAACAATTTTTCATTGCTGAGGTCTTCGTTTACTGGTTTGATGACATCTAACACCATTTTTGGCAATGTTCAATAATTGTGACGAACATTTTCCAGTTCTCCTTTAGCCTTTGCTCGTTGCAACTGGCATCACGATTCGGGGCCTTCGGGACAAAAATGTTGTTGAGGCTTGCTGTCTGTTGAGCCGTAATGGTAAAATGTTGCCCGTATCGCTTTTTTCATTTCATTCTTGGAGGCACAGTTTCTGCAAATAGCTAAGCCATAGTAAATCTTCAGTATATCTATAAACTTTGCCCTCAATTTGTTTTTGCTGCTGATTCCAGGACTTTTTTCTTTCATTCGCGAAGAAGGGTTCAGAATCGCTTTTGAACGTGACCCACTCATTCTTTTTTTGTAATTTCAATCTCGTTACCATACGGTTTTGCATTCACTAATCCCGTGTTCGTCTTAGAGTCACCATCCCCGGCGTAATTAGTGTACATAACTCTATACTTTTCGGCAGATTGTGAAAACAATTCTTTCATGGCGTCTACTTCCATTTTAACTGCCGATCCATCATGATTGGCCTGGCAATATCCATCGTGATTCGATTTCCATTCCTCACATTGCTCAGTATTTTCGAGTTTATTCCAATAGTTACATTTAGCACAATAAGAAGATTTTACAAGAATATCAAAAACTTTTCCTGTAAACTGTCCAATGAGAACCTCAACTCCCTACAATGAGGTAAAACCACGTTTTCGCCCCGTACTATCTCCAAAAACGGTTAGTTTGGTTATCCCAGCACTCGAATTTTGCTTTTATTTCCCGTTGTACTTCTTTAACAGCTTGTTTTAACACCAATTGAACAATACTTGAAGCAGCCTAATGAATGTTATTAACTATCGTATCCTACTTCGTAAAACACGTTTGATTATATCGGCTGTAACTAGCTTATTTATAGAAATATTAACTTGGTGTTTTCACCAGATATTTTTGAGACCTGTATCTTCACGAAAATGCAATAAAAAATAAATCGATTTTGCCGACCATTCTAGGTGGATATCTCTCCTTAAACTAGAAGCATTTAAAGCAGATCTACATTTGGTTAATAGGTTATTTAATAATTATATTTTGTGCGGAGATTTGGATTCGAGACATAGGTTTTAGAACTGTGCTCAAGCAAACAAAGCAGGGAGTATTTTACTTGATTGGGCAATCCAAAAACAACTCACGATCAATGCTCCATCAGAACCATCGTTTTACTCGAATACTGGTAGACCTTCAACGTTAGATCTCATTATCAGCAGCAGCTCTATGGAAATGTCTAGTCCGCTGGCACTGCAAGCTCTGTCATCAACACATTTACCTGCGTTTACTGAAATTTCCCATACACCAGTGGCCCTAAAAGCTCCAACAACAACTCTATGCTTCAAAAGTACTAACTGGCGTAATTTTCCCAGTACTTTCAACAGAGAAATATGTCTCAGCTTCCTGAACTTGGCTAGCGTTACCAATACTGACCAGATCGAATCATTAATAAGTGATTTCAATAATAATATTTGGAAAGCGATCTCCAGCTCCAGACCACTTAAAGAACCGCATAACTTAGACAGAACGATAATTAATGATGAAATCAGAACTCTGATTAGAAAACGAAATTACGTCAGGCGTCAATGGCAACGAACCAGAGACAGCACTTACAAAGCGGAACAGAATCGGCTCAGTAAGAAAATTAAAGAAGCAATCCAACTTACATAGAACAGATCGTGGAATAATCTTCTTTCCAGTCTGAACCCAGGATCGTCAAATATGTGAAAAATCCAAAAAGCGCTGAAAAGCAAGCACTCTTCGAATTCCTTATTCCTAAAAAATACTAATAAAATAATCTGCTGTGATACTGAGAAAGCCGAAGCCCTGGCAAAATTTTTCTTCAATTCGCATATTATTACCAGCACAATGAGTAATTCTGTCACGAACAGCATAGTTGAAGAAACTGTCAATAACTTATACTGGATAGCGGAAGATCTGCAAAAGGTGATATGCAAACCAAGAGAACTTGTAAGTGTTATCAAATCACTTAAAAATCGCAAAGCACCAGGACACGATCGGATCCCCAATTTAGTGATTAAAAATCTCCCTAGAAAAGCAATTGTATTCACCACCTTTATATTCAATGCTTGCCTGAAGCTCGCTTACTATCCCACCGCCTGGAAGAAAGCCATTGTCTTACCTATCAAAAAACCGGGAAAGACTTCCGGGAGCGTGAAAGATTTTCGCCTCATCAGTCTGCTGCCTACATTGAGTAAGATCTTTGAAAAAATTTTACTTTCACGGATTCAATCATTCATACACACGTCTAAAATAATACCAGACTTCCAGTTTGGCTTTAGACAGAAACATTCAACCGTGCATCAGGTGACGGAACATATCAACAAAGCTTTTGCTGACAAAAAATCTGTAGGACTGGTCACACTTGACATTGAAAAAGCGTTCGACTCTGTATGGTACAAAGGGCTTATCTTCAAGCTAATTAAATTCTCTTTCCCGCATTATATTATAAAAATTATTGAATCTTTTCTCTCTGATCGCCTCTTCATTGTGAAAATCAATGGCAAATATTCATCCCCGCAAAGCATTCCTGCAGGTGTCCCACAAGGAGCTGTACTAAGTCCTACACTTTATAGCATCTACACTGCCGATTTTCTTGTTGACCCTCACTGTGAAATAGCCACTTACGCAGATCATACATGCTTGTATGCTTGCAATGACTGCCCACAAAAAATTATCACAATTCTGGAAAATAAGCTAGAAAAAGTATATCAGTACTGCTATAGGTGGACATTTCTTCGAAAATTAGTTTTCTAGTTTTTAGATTAACGTCAGTTAATTTAATGTTTTTTTGTATTTTGTTGTAGATTTATACTATATGCACTTTTTTAATTTGCTTCACACAATCATATTGCCACCAAGAGTTAATGAAATATCTTAACCATCCATTTTGGACTCGTAGCACAATATGATTGTTCACATTGTTAACATAAACGACTTAAAAAGGAAGGCAGAAGAGCTTATTTGCATGGCGCTCACCAAACACATCAGAAATCAGAAATAACATCAATATGTCGGAAAAGAAGTACGGGGGAGGATCCTTCAGCAGAAAATCTCCTGCGAGATACCTACAAGTACCTCAAAATGTATAACGGTAATAAATTTCAAGTTTTAGAAGAAGTAAACATAAGTGATGTAGAACCCGGGGAACAGCAAAATAAGCCAAAAAAGGTAAAAATACCACCTATAACATTCCCTCAATTACCAAGGAACACTATCATCACTATAATGAATGAGTTAGGAATATCTAGCTTCGACATTAAAAATATGTTCATAGGGCAAAGAGTATTTGTGCATTCTATGGAGGACTATGATAAGTTTACAAAACACATAATTTCAACCAAAAGGCAGTTCTTTACTCATCGCAGGGCAGACCAACGCCCCACAAAAATTGTTTTATCAGGGCTGCATGGCATGCCTTGCGAAGAATTAAAAAAGACTATCGAAGAAAAAGCAAATATACGATGTATAGACATCAAAAAGTTTGTTATGGGTGATGGAAGACAATCTCACGCCCGTTACCTACTATTTCTAGAGCCTAATATCAAACTCCAGCAGCTCAGACCAATTAAAAGCATTATGCACACCATCGTAAGATGGGACTATCACACCAGGAGAAACAGCGGTCCAACGCAGTGTAGGAACTGCCAAATGTATGGTCATGGCTCGTCCCATTGTCACCTGCCCACCCGATGTCTACTATGTAGCGGTGAACACAATCACAGTGAATGTACACTCACAAATGAGAAATTGGATAAAATAACATGTTCCACTTGCGGACTCAATCACTATGCTAATTCAAAAATATGCAAGAACAGGGAAACATACCTCAATATCAAGGCAAACTTGCAGTACAAGGCAAGAAAACATCGATCGTCAGTACCCAACGGGAAAAATAATGCTTACGGGTATATTCGGTAAGAATTTCGCGTAATGCGTGGAAGCATTACCGAACCATTACATGTTGTTTCTTTTTAACATTGCATGTCCTAGACTGGGAAGATTTATACAAGGGGAAACTTATGCTTTTAGCCTTATAGCTTTATGTATAAGAGCTTTTTGGAAAGTACGACATCGTAGTCTCACATTTCCGTCATCTACGGTGAATACAAATTAAAGCTTTGGCCGGCAGTCGATCATATCTCAGCATGTGTGATTTTTGCATGCTGAGTGATTGTGACGCTAATTGGAAATTCCAATACCGCATGCTCTTTGCTTGGTATCTTTGCTATGGGGATTCATGCATTGTACTTACCTGTGATTTGAAATGCTCCGAAATTTTCATCTTTCCGCTTTATATAGCCATAACCGATGTATGCTCGCAAGTTCTTTTCCCCTTGGTTCTGCGAGTGACGTTCAATGGCCAGTCTTGGACTTATAACATATGAGCTTTCTCTCTTGCAGCATTCCTCATGCTCCAAGTCATGTATACGAGTATATCTTATAATTGCTGGAAAATAACTTTGGAAATTGGAAATTTGCATTACTTGCATTGTTTGGTTCATGCATTACGCCAGCATACATTACCGCGATTCCCGTTGGGTAGCAATAAACCAATACACACAGGAAAATATCAACATAGATTCAACATCCATATTTGCTGCCTTAAATCGTTCATCTCGATCCTCAACCGCACAATCACAACATCAGCTACGAGGGAACCATGTCACGCAAACTAATATGCACATGCCCAACCGCCTAGCTCCTTCATCAAACACAGCCACACAGCAAACAGCCGGGATTCCGTTCTATAGCGAAATTACCAAAACCTGCCCGACAACATCGAACTTGGTTATGAATGATTTGTTTTCTCCGCAGAAAATATTACAAATCTCATCGGAGCTTTTTACGAACTAAGCGAAATGTCGTACTAAAAGCGACCAATTCAATGTAATAGTTAGACTAGCAGCAAAGTTCCTATCTGGATAAACGTAAATCCAAATTACTTGTATTTAATGCACAAAGCATTCAAAATAAATTAATGGAAACAATCGATTTTGTTCAAACCAATAAAATAGAAACTTGGCTTAAACCTAATGATAAATGTGATCTCCCAAGTTTCTCTGTATATAGAAATGATAGACTAGAAACAAGAAGTGGCGGGGTTGCAATTTGCATTAGAAATAATATTAACCATAAAATTCTTCCGAACTTAAAAACTAGCATAATTGAATCTGTAGCCATACATATTGTGGACATTAATATGACAATTATTGCCGCTTATTTTCCTGGCACCAAGCTCAATTCCATTAAACTAGAAGCATTTAAAGCAGATCTACATTTGATTAATAGGTTATTTAATAATTAAATTTTGTGCGGAGATTTGAATTCGAGACATAGGTTTTAGAACTGTGCTAGAGCAAACAAAGCAGGGAGTATTTTACTTGATTGGGCAATCCAAAAACAACTCACGATCAATGCTCCATCAGAACCATCGTTTTACTCGAATACTGGTAGACCTTCAACGTTAGATCTCATTATCAGCAGCAGCTCTATGGAAATGTCTAGTCCGCTGGCACTGCAAGCTCTGTCATCAACACATTAACCTGTGTTTATTGAAATTTCCCATACACCAGTGGCCCTAAAAGCTTCAACAACAACTCTATGCTTCAAAAGTACTAACTGGAGCAATTTTCCCAGTACTTTCAACAGAGAAATATGTCTCAGCTTCCTGAACTTGGCTAGCGTTACCAATACTGACCAGATCGAATCATTAATAAGTGATTTCAATAATAATATTTGGAAAGCGATCTCCAGCTCCAGACCACTTAAAGAACCGCATAACTTAGACAGAACGATAATTAATGATGAAATCAGAACTCTGATTAGAAAACAAAATTACGTCAGGCGTCAATGGCAACGAACCAGAGACAGCACATACAAAGCGGAACAGAATCGGCTCAGTAAGAAAATTAAAGAAGCAATCCATCTTTCATAGAACAGATCGTGGAATAATCTTCTCTCCAGTCTGAACCCAGGATCGTCAAATATGTGAAAAATCCAAAAAGCGCTGAAAAGCAAGCACTCTTCGAATTCCTTATTCCTAAAAAATAATAATAAAATAATCTGCTGTGATACTGAGAAAGCCGAAGCTCTGGCAAAATTTTTCTTCAATTCGCATATTATTACCAGCACAATGAGTAATTCTGTCACGAACAGCATAGTTGAAGATACTGTCAATAACTTCTTCTGGATAGCGGAAGATCTGCAAAAGGTGATATGCAAACCAAGAGAACTTGTAAGTGTTATCAAATCACTTAAAAATCGCAAAGCACCAGGGCACGATCGGATCCCCAATTTAGTGATTAAAAATCTCCCTAGAAAAGCAATTGTATTCACCACCTTTATATTCAATGCTTGCCTGAAGCTCGCTTACTATCCCACCGCCTGGAAGAAAGCCATTGTCTTACCTATCAAAAAACCGGGAAAGACTTCCGGGAGCGTGAAAGATTTTCGCCTCATCAGTCTGCTGCCTACATTGAGTAAGATCTTTGAAAAAATTTTACTTTCACGGATTCAATCATTCATACACACGTCTAAAGTAATACCAGACTTCCAGTTTGGCTTTAGACAGAAACATTCAACCGTGCATCAGGTGACGGAACATATCAACAAAGCTTTTGCTGACAAAAAATCTGTAGGACTGGTCACACTTGACATTGAAAAAGCGTTCGACTCTGTATGGTACAAAGGGCTTATCTTCAAGCTAATTAAATTCTCTTTCCCACATTATATTATAAAAATTATTTAATCTTTTCTCTCTGATCGCCTCTTCATTGTGAAAATCAATGGCAAATATTCATCCCCGCAAAGTATTCCTGCAGGTGTCCCACAAGGAGCTGTACTAAGTCCTACACTTTATAGCATCTACACTGCCGATTTTCTTGTTGACCCTCACTGTGAAATAGCCACTTACGCAGATCATACATGCTTGTATGCTTGCAATGACTGCCCACAAAAAATTATCACAATTCTGGAAAATAAGCTAGAAAAAGTATATCAGTACTGCTATAGGTGGACATTTCTTCGAAAATTAGTTTTCTAGTTTTTAGATTAACGTCAGTTAATTTAATGTTTTTTTGTATTTTGTTGTAGATTTATACTATATGCACTTTTTTAATTTGCTTCACACAATCATATTGCCACCAAGAGTTAATGAAATATCTTAACCATCCATTTTGGACTCGTAGCACAATATGATTGTTCACATTGTTAACATAAACGACTTAAAAAGGAAGGCAGAAGAGCTTATTTGCATGGCGCTCACCAAACACATCAGAAATCAGAAATAACATCAATATGTCGGAAAAGAAGTACGGGGGAGGATCCTTCAGCAGAAAATCTCCTGCGAGATACCTACAAGTACCTCAAAATGTATAACGGTAATAAATTTCAAGTTTTAGAAGAAGTAAACATAAGTGATGTAGAACCCGGGGAACAGCAAAATAAGCCAAAAAAGGTAAAAATACCACCTATAACATTCCCTCAATTACCAAGGAACACTATCATCACTATAATGAATGAGTTAGGAATATCTAGCTTCGACATTAAAAATATGTTCATAGGGCAAAGAGTATTTGTGCATTCTATGGAGGACTATGATAAGTTTACAAAACACATAATTTCAACCAAAAGGCAGTTCTTTACTCATCGCAGGGCAGACCAACGCCCCACAAAAATTGTTTTATCAGGGCTGCATGGCATGCCTTGCGAAGAATTAAAAAAGACTATCGAAGAAAAAGCAAATATACGATGTATAGACATCAAAAAGTTTGTTATGGGTGATGGAAGACAATCTCAAGCCCGTTACCTACTATTTCTAGAGCCTAATATCAAACTCCAGCAGCTCAGACCAATTAAAAGCATTATGCACACCATCGTAAGAAGGGACTATCACACCAGGAGAAACAGCGGTCCAACGCAGTGTAGGAACTGCCAAATGTATGGTCATGGCTCGTCCCATTGTCACCTGCCCACCCGATGTCTACTATGTAGCGGTGAACACAATCACAGTGAATGTACACTCACAAATGAGAAATTGGATAAAATAACATGTTCCACTTGCGGACTCAATCACTATGCTAATTCAAAAATATGCAAGAACAGGGAAACATACCTCAATATCAAGGCAAACTTGCAGTACAAGGCAAGAAAACATCGATCGTCAGTACCCAACGGGAAAAATAATGCTTACGGGTATATTCGGTAAGAATTTCGCGTAATGCGTGGAAGCATTACCGAACCATTACATGTTGTTTCTTTTTAACATTGCATGTCCTAGACTGGGAAGATTTATACAAGGGGAAACTTATGCTTTTAGCCTTATAGCTTTATGTATAAGAGCTTTTTGGAAAGTACGACATCGTAGTCTCACATTTCCGTCATCTACGGTGAATACAAATTAAAGCTTTGGCCGGCAGTCGATCATATCTCAGCATGTGTGATTTTTGCATGCTGAGTGATTGTGACGCTAATTGGAAATTCCAATACCGCATGCTCTTTGCTTGGTATCTTTGGTATGGGGATTCATGCATTGTACTTACCTGTGATTTGAAATGCTCCGAAATTTTCATCTTTCCGCTTTATATAGCCATAACCGATGTATGCTCGCAAGTTCTTTTCCCCTTGGTTCTGCGAGTGACGTTCATTGGCCAGTCTTGGACTTATAACATATGAGCTTTCTCTCTTGCAGCATTCCTCATGCTCCAAGTCATGGAGCGATTTTATAGCTGTTCCCAATTCGGGATTGGGAATATACCGAAATTCGTGAGCTTTCTCTGCATGTTATTGTATTTGTGTGTACACGATAATTCTGTGTACGTACACGTAGATTTTCATTATGGCGGCATCTGACTACTGCTGTTCACTTCGTTCGAGCATGTGCATGGACGCAGCTTTCCGATATGGCGGCTTCTGACCAAAGCCGCTTGCTTCGTGTCAGCACGTCCGTGTAGTCAGATTTCCAATATGGCAGATTCTGATTTATCCTATTCACATCGTGCGAGCATGCTCGTGCAGAAGATTTCCCCTAGCGGCTTCTGCTGATTGGTGCTGATTTCGTAAGGGCGTTTCCCTACAGGGAAATTCTTTACATGGCGACTTCTGAAAAATGCTGTTCATTTCGCAGGAGCGTGTACAAACGGGCACAATTCTAATATGTCGGCTTCTGACGAGTGCAGTTCACTTCATTAGAAGCGTATTCATGTAAGGGAATTCCAATGTGGCGGCTTCTGAAATTCACCGTTTACTTCGTTGAAGCGCGTGGAAACAGGGAAATTTGTTTTATTGATGCTTCGGGCGAGTGCTGTTCACTTAGTTGGTGCGTGTCTGGTGAACAGCGACGTCGCCGCTTTATGCATCAACGTGACATGAACCATTTGCGATGATGGTTATGTGGTGTAGGCATTTGGCGGCACCGCGGCCGTGAATCGGATGTTCTGTGCACATTTTAGCGCTTTCGAGATATTCGATGATTTGTGCTTTGATTTGTATTGTAAATAAATAAATATTTTCGTTTTTTAAGTTAGCTATATAACCATACAGCACACAATTTTAGCAGGAGATCAAGAACAGAGGTCATTTTTGAATATTGATTTTAGCATACTTCCACAAAAGATAAGTATTTGAAATTTAGCAGAATGATGCAGTAGAGCAGGGGTGGGGAAAACGGTCGATCGCGATTCGTAACAAAGGTTAATCTCAATTTGAGATAAAATAAAATAAAAATATTTTCACGCCAATGTAGTTTGTGTAGTTCATTCTTTCGAGCTAAATAGTGACATTTGGTGTTTGAATTTTAAAAATTGAATTGTGTAAATGTCTTTTCAATAATAAAATCGTTCAAAAATTAAAATTCTTGACATCTTATCCGTCAGAAATGATAAGTGTCCCCGCTTTTCTGCATTTTCAAAATTTTTGCTCGAAAGAATGACCAGATAATGGAGACATGTCAAAATTTAGCTTCACGATTAACTCAGTACTAGCCTAAAAAATGAACTGCACCTACTAAATTGGCGTGAAATGATTGGAGACATGTGCCAAAGCTATTTGCATTTTCAAAGCGAATGCATGTTCCAAGCAATTTTTCACGCTTAAAAGTGAGTACAACTTTTGCTTATTTTCAAGCTAAATTTTCGCCGAAATAAATTTCACGTCAAAATTTGCATGAAAATTTAACGTGAAATCGAAAACAGTACTAAGCTTTAGATGGCTTAGCTCAGGAAGATTTTTGCAAAGATTTCTAAATCTTTTGCCTGCAATTATTGCATTTTTGGACACATTGGGAGAAAAACATGAACAATTGGAAGATCCAGTATTTGTAAAGATATTAGCATTTCTTACGGATTTTATGGGCCGTTGCAACTTGCGAAATTTACAATTACAAGGAAAAATCAAACGTTGAGTTCGGTAAATGTTTTTTAAGTAAAATTAAAACCTTTTGCTTCACAATTAAATAGGCAAAATTTTAAAATGTTTTCCATATTTTGAAAAACATATTAAACTTACTGGTGAATCTAGCTGAAAGCTGAAAGACATTCTTCAGTTCGCGAAAGAGTCCGGGGTTTTCGATGGCCGCTTGGACTGATTTTTTTTTCTCCTGCCGCATTTATCTCGTAGCACTATGTACCAATAGGTCCATGTGTGGCCTTGTGCCAACTGGTACAACCTAACCTAACCTACTGGTGCATGTAATATTGAAATGTTTTGTCCTGAACTGGAAAATTTTAAACAAGAACTCGAGAGACGATTTGCAAATCTCAATATCCTTCAACCGATTTTTGAATTTATTTCATTTCCTTTTAGAGAATTCGATAACGAGGGTATTTCATCAAATTTAGCATTGTGCTTCAGTGCTTACAAGCCTAACTCTACAATACTTTTTGATGAAATGGAGAGTCACTCATATACATCAAAAATTAAACCAAAATATTTATTAATAAAGTACATTGCACAAAGTAGTAATACAATGTATTTAACATATTAATATCAATAAAGACCTTAATTTAATTTTTATTTGTTTTTAATTTAACCCATTTTTCGAAGTTGATCGCGCATAAATTAAAAAAATTAATGTCGATCATACCAGTATTAGGTTTGCCCACAGCTGCAGTAGAGTATGTAATTTTCGAGTATTACTAACGCAAAATTGAGCAAAATTTTGAAAGAAAGTTTATGGGAATCAGGGCAGAGCGAGTGTTTGATTTAATTTCTAATTATATTTATGAGAGATTTTAAATTAATAATTTAAAATAAGGGACATTTCACGTGAAGCGGACAACGAAAAAAAGTCGAGGCTCTGGATTTCGTTCGAACTTCAAGTTGCCACGAAGCAATCACACAAAATAATATCTCTCAGATTTATGCTAGATTTTGTCTACAAATTGAATTGTAATAGAGAAAACATTGCGGTTATTCCATTATAGATAACGTTTAATTCATTTCAACGTTGAATATTTGTGAATTTGATTAAATTGTCACACCAAAGCTAAGTTGGTGCCATTTTGGAAATAAATGTATGAAAGTTATGTTTTAACAGTTCTGTTTTGATCAGACATAAAAAAATATAATAATATTTTGTGCTTCCACCAGACATTTCGTAGACTTACGGGACACATTGATGTGTATTATATATGAGTTTGAGTGGATTTTAGTGATGTGTATGCAAGCCAATCGGTAGGCAATATGGTATGCCATTTGCTTGTATGCTATCAACTGCAGAATTTCTTCACCCTACACTTAAAATAAATCCTTAAGAGCATTCTAGTTATGGCACCGTCAGCACCTAACCCTCAAGTACCGACATCCGGTCTAAATCTCTATCCAATAGTCGAATTGTAAACAAATTCAATACTTTTCATCTGCAACCATCATATCAATTCAATACTCATTTAACAAATTCAATATTGCAACCATCATATCAATTCAATACTTTCCTAAACAAATTCAATACTTTTCATCTGCAACTATCATATCATTTCAATACTCATATAAACAAATCAATCTTCATATAAACATATCTGCTCAAAACAAAAATTTTTATTTCTAAGATCAAAGTGAAATTCGCACAGATCAGGTTACAGAAATCGCATTTAGCAATTTCTGCGACCACAGCAGTTCTAATATCTAATATCCAATCAAGAAGAAAGTAGATTAGAGTGGGTTCAATCAATCAAGAGTGTGTTTCAATCAATCAAGATCAGTTAAAACAAGTTAATCAAATTTAATAAAAGAATTAACACTAGTATATATATTCAACGTTATAAGTAAAGAATTAGTTCTGATAAAGAAATAAAATATGTTAAAGTGATTAAGCAAAAAAACACTGTTTTATTAAACGACCACGATAAAGATAACTATAGTTATGGCACCGTCAGCACCTAACTCTCAAGTACCGACATCCGGTCTAAATCTTTATCCAACGGTAGAATGAAGAAATTCAATACCTTTCAAAATAAATCAATCTTCATATAAACAATTCCATCATATCAATTCAATACTCTTCAATCTTCATATAAACAAATCCATCATATCAATTCAATACTCTTCAATCTTCATATAAACAAATCAACCTTCAGATAAACATATATGCTAATCAAAACAAAAATTCTAAGATCAAAGCGAAATAAGCACAGATCAGGTTACACAAATCGCATCTAGCAATTTCTGCAACCACAGCAGTCCTAACACTATAAAATCAAGAAGATCAGATCGAGGGAGATCAGAAAAAGAAGAAGTGTGTATCTAGTGTTTTCTCAAACTGAGCAAAATCAAGTGAAGTAAAAGTACAAAATAAGTAAACAAAAAAGTAAGAATGTTACAAGTGATTTGTGTGAAAAAAGGCCGTGTACTTATTCGATACGATGACAATTTGATTGTATTATTCAAAACACACTACAAGATCAATGGAAGATCCTTTTTATATTCAAAATTATAAATAAAAAGTGAAAATGTTTAAACAGTATTTGTTTTCAATTCGTCCACGACAGTTAACTCTATTCAACGCTCAGATACAACGCACGTGCTTTCCGCTCAGAGGCATTTTCGGAATGATATTGCATTCCGATGCATACTGTTTGGTGGATGGCCACCAAACTGATCGAAGAAGTGAACAGCGGCCGCTAGAAGCCACGATATTAGAAATTTCCCTTTTGGACACGCCCTATTGAAAACAAATCACAATCTATGTGTTTGTAAACCAGATCGCCGCTCAAATTTCCATGGTTACACGAGATCGGGATTTCAAACTGGTTTTAATCCGATCTTCGTGTAGCCTAGAATTTGATCCGGCACACACACATATAAACGCTGCGTACAAAACCGGTATTCGGAAATCAAGCTCATGAGGAGCTTCCGTGCACGTACACAGTCTGCGCACACATGCATGGAAATCGGGCTAAAGCTCACGAATTACGGTATATTCCCAATCCCAAATTGGGAAGTCGTGTAAAAACGCTCATGTATACGAGTATATCTTATAATTGCTGGAAAATAACTTTGGAAATTGGAAATTTGCATTGCTTGCATTGTTTGGTTCATGCATTACGCCAGCATACATTAACGCGATTCCCGTTGGGTAGCAATAAACCAATACACACAGGAAAATATCAACATAGATTCAACATCCATATTTGCTGCCTTAAATCGTTCACCTCGATCGTCAACCGCACAATCACAACATCAGCTACGAAGGAACCATGTCACGCAAACTAATATGCACATGCCCAACCGCCTAGCTCCTTCATCAAACACAGCGACACAGCAAACAGCCGGGATTCCGTTCTATAGCGAAATTACCAAAACCTGCCCGACAACATCGAACTTGGTTATGAATGATTTGTTTTCTCCGCAGAAAATATTACAAATCTCATCGGAGCTTTTTACGAACTAAGCGAAATGTCGTACTAAAAGCGACCAATTCAATGTCATAGTTAGACTAGCAGCAAAGTTCCTATCTGGATAAACGTAAATCCAAATTACTTGTATTTAATGCACAAAGCATTCAAAATAAATTAATGGAAACAATCGATTTTGTTCAAACCAATAAAATAGAAACTTGGCTTAAACCTAATGATAAATGTGATCTCCCAAGTTTCTCTGTATATAGAAATGATAGAGTAGAAACAAGAAGTGGCGGGGTTGCAATTTGCATTAGAAATAATATTAACCATAAAATTCTTCCGAACTTAAAAACTAGCATAATTGAATCTGTAGCCATACATATTGTGGACATTAATATGACAATTATTGCCGCTTATTTTCCTGGCACCAAGCTCAATTCCATTAAACTAGAAGCATTTAAAGCAGATCTACATTTGATTAATAGGTTATTTAACAATTAAATTTTGTGCGGAGATTTGAATTCGAGACATAGGTTTTAGAACTGTGCTAGAGCAAACAAAGCAGGGAGTATTTTACTTGATTGGGCAATCCAAAAACAACTCACGATCAATGCTCCATCAGAACCATCGTTTTACTCGAATACTGGTAGACCTTCAACGTTAGATCTCATTATCAGCAGCAGCTCTATGGAAATGTCTAGTCCGCTGGCACTGCAAGCTCTGTCATCAACACATTTACCTGTGTTTTTTGAAATTTCCCATACACCAGTGGCCCTAAAAGCTTCAACAACAACTCTATGCTTCAAAAGTACTAACTGGAGCAATTTTCCCAGTACTTTCAACAGAGAAATATGTCTCAGCTTCCTGAACTTGGCTAGCGTTACCAATACTGACCAGATCGAATCATTAATAAGTGATTTCAATAATAATATTTGGAAAGCGATCTCCAGCTCCAGACCATTTAAAGAACCGCATAACTTAGACAGAACGATAATTAATGATGAAATCAGAACTCTGATTAGAAAACAAAATTACGTCAGGCGTCAATGGCAACGAACCAGAGACAGCACATACAAAGCGGAACAGAATCGGCTCAGTAAGAAAATTAAAGAAGCAATCCAACTTTCATAGAACAGATCGTGGAATAATCTTCTTTCCAGTCTGAACCCAGGATCGTCAAATATGTGAAAAATCCAAAAAGCGCTAAAAAGCAAGCACTCTTCGAATTCCTTATTCCTAAAAAATAATAATAAAATAATCTGCTGTGATACTGAGAAAGCCGAAGCTCTGGCAAAATTTTTCTTCAATTCGCATATTATTACCAGCACAATGAGTAATTCTGTCACGAACAGCATAGTTGAAGATACTGTCAATAACTTCTTCTGGATAGCGGAAGATCTGCAAAAGGTGATATGCAAACCAAGAGAACTTGTAAGTGTTATCAAATTACTTAAAAATCGCAAAGCACCAGGGCACGATCGGATCCCCAATTTAGTGATTAAAAATCTCCCTAGAAAAGCAATTGTATTCACCACCTTTATATTCAATGCTTGCCTGAAGCTCGCTTACTATCCCACCGCCTGGAAGAAAGCCATTGTCTTACCTATCAAAAAATCGGGAAAGACTTCCGGGAGCGTGAAAGATTTTCGCCTCATCAGTCTGCTGCCTACATTAAGTAAGATCTTTGAAAAAATTTTACTTTGACGGATTTAATCATTCATACACACGTCTAAAGTAATACCAGACTTCCGGTTTGGCTTTAGACAGAAACATTCAACCGTGCATCAGGTGACGGAACATATCAACAAAGCTTTTGCTGACAAAAAATCTGTAGGACTGGTCACACTTGACATTGAAAAAGCGTTCGACTCTGTATGGTACAAAGGGCTTATCTTCAAGCTAATTAAATTCTCTTTCCTGCATTATATTATAAAAATTATTGAATCTTTTCTCTCTGATCGCCTCTTCATTGTGAAAATCAATGGCAAATATTCATCCCCGCAAAGTATTCCTGCAGGTGTCCCACAAGGAGCTGTACTAAGTCCTACACTTTATAGCATCTACACTGCCGATTTTCTTGTTGACCCTCACTGTGAAATAGCCACTTACGCAGATCATACATGCTTGTATGTTTGCAATGACTGCCCACAAAAAATTATCACAATTCTGGAAAATTAGTTAGAAAAAGTATATCAGCACTGTAGTAAAATTAGTTTTCTAGTTTTTAGATTAACGTCAGTTAATTTAATGTTTTTTTGTATTTTGTTGTAGATTTATACTATATGCACTTTTTTAATTTGCTTCACAAAATCATATTGCCACCAAGAGTTAATGAAATATCTTAACCATCCATTTTGGACTCGTAGCACAATATGGTTGTTCACATTGTTAACATAAACGACTTAACAAGGAAGGCAGAAGAGCTTATTTGCATGGCGCTCACCAAACACATCAGAAATTGAAAATAACATCAATAAATCGGAAAAGAAGTACGGGGGAGGATCCCCCAGCAGAAAATCTCCTGCGAGATACCTACAAGTACCTCAAAATGTATAACGGTAATAAATTTCAAGTTTTAGAAGAAGTAAACATAAGTGATGTAGAACCCGGGGAACAGCAAAATAAGCCAAAAAAGGTAAAAATACCACCTATAACATTCCCTCAATTACCAAGGAACACTATCATCACTATAATGAATGAGTTAAGAATATCTAGCTTCGACATTAAAAATATGTCCATAGGGCAAAGAGTATTTGTGCATTCTATGGAGGACTATGATAAGTTTACAAAACACATAATTTCAACCAAAAGGCAGTTCTTTACTCATCGCAGGGCAGACCAACGCCCCACAAAAATTTTTTTATCAGGGCTGCATGGCATGCCTTGCGAAGAATTAAAAAAGACTATCGAAGAAAAAGCAAATATACGATGTATAGACATCAAAAAGTTTGTTATGGGTGATGGAAGACAATCTCAAGCCCGTTACCTACTATTTCTAGAGCCTAATATCAAACTCCAGCAGCTCAGACCAATTAAAAGCATTATGCACACCATCGTAAGATGGGACTATCACACCAGGAGAAACAGCGGTCCAACGCAGTGTAGGAACTGCCAAATGTATGGTCCTCGTCCCATTGTCACCTGCCCACCCGATGTCTACTATGTAGCGGTGAACACAATCACAGTGAATGTACACTCACAAATGAGCAATTGGATAAAATAACATGTTCCAATTGCGGACTCAATCACTATGCTAATTCAAAAATATGCAAGAACAGGGAAACATACCTCAATATCAAGGCAAACTTGCAGTACAAGGCAAGAAAACATCGATCGTCAGTACCCAACGGGAAAAATAATGCTTACGGGTATATTCGGTAAGAATTTCGCGTAATGCGTGGAAGCATTACCGGACCATTACATGTTGTTTCTTTTTAACATTGCATGTCCTAGACTGGGAAGATTTATACAAGGGGAAACTTATGCTTTTAGCCTTATAGCTTTATGTATAAGAGCTTTTTGGAAAGTACGACATCGTATTCTCACATTTCCATCATCTACGGTGAATACAAATTAAAGCTTTGGCCGGCAGCCGATCGTATCTCAGCATGTGTGGTTTTTGCATGCTGAGTGATTGTGACGCTAATTGGAAATTCCAATAGCGCATGCTCTTTGCTTTGTATTTTTGCTATGGGGATTCATGCATTGTACTTACCTGTGATTTGAAATGCTCCGAAATTTTCATCTTTCCGCTTTATATGGCCATAACCGATGTATGCTCGCAAGTTCTTTTCCCCTTGGTTCTGCGAGTGACGTTCATTGGCCAGTCTTGGGCTTATAACATATGAGCTTTCTCTCTTGCAGCATTCCTCATGCTCCAAGTCATGTATACGAGTATATCTTATAATTGCTGGAAAATAGCTTTGGAAATTGGAAATTTGCATTACTTGCATTGTTTGGTTCATGCATTACGCCAGCATACATTAACGCGATTCCCGTTGGGTAGCAATAAACCAATACACACAGGAAAATATCAACATAGATTCAACATCCATATTTGCTGCCTTAAATCGTTCATCTCGATCCTCAACCGCACAATCACAACATCAGCTACGAGGGAACCATGTCACGCAAACTAATATGCACATGCCCAACCGCCTAGTTCCTTCATCAAACACAGCCACACAGCAAACAGCCGGGATTCCGTTCTATAGCGAAATTACCAAAACCTGCCCGACAACATCGAACTTGGTTATGAATGATTTGTTTTCTCCGCAGAAAATATTACAAATCTCATCGGAGCTTTTTGCGAACTGAGCGAAGTGTCGTACTAAAAGCGACCAATTCAATGTCATAGTTAGACTAGCAGCAAAGTTCCTATCTGGATTAACGTAAATCCAAATTACTTGTATTTAATGCACAAAGCATTCAAAATAAATTAATGGAAACAATCGATTTTGTTCAAAGCAATAAAATAGAAACTTGGCTTAAACCTAATGATAAATGCGATCTCCCAAGTTTCTCTGTATATAGAAATGATAGAGTAGAAACAAGAAGTGGCGGGGTTGCAATTTGCATTAGAAATAATATTAACCATAAAATTCTCCCGAACTTAAAAACTAGCATAATTGAATCTGTAGCCATACATATTGTGGACATTAATATGACAATTATTGCCGCTTATTTTCCTGGCACCAAGCTCAATTCCATTAAACTAGAAGCATTTCAAGCAGATCTACATTTGATTAATAGGTTATTTAACAATTAAATTTTGTGCGGAGATTTGAATTCGAGACATAGGTTTTGGAACTGTGCTAGAGCAAACAAAGCAGGGAATATTTTACTTGATTGGGCAATCCAAAAACAACTCACGATCAATGCTATGTCTAGTCCGCTAGCACTGCAAGCTCTGTCATCAAGACATTTACCTGTGTTTACTGAAATTTCCCATACACCAGTGGCCCTTAAAGCTCCAACAACAACTCGATGCTTCAAAAGTACTAACTGGAGCAATTTTCCCAGTACTTTAAACAGAGAAATATGTCTCAGCTTCCTGAACTTGGCTAGCGTTACCAATACTGACCAGATCGAATCATTAATAAGTGATTTCATTAATAATATTTGGAAAGCGATCTCCAGCTCCAGACCACTTAAAGAACCGCATAACTTAGACAGAACGATAATTAATGATGAAATCAGAACTCTGATTAGAAAACAAAATTACGTCAGGCGTCAATGGCAACGAACCAGAGACAGCACTTACAAAGCGGAACAGAATCGGCTCAGTAAGAAAATTAAAGAAGCAATCCAACTTACATAGAACAGATCGTGGAATAATCTTCTTTCCAGTCTGAACTCAGGATCGTCAAATATGTGAAAAATGCAAAAAGCGCTGAAAAGCAAGCACTCTTCGAATTCCTTATTCCTAAAAAATAATAATAAAATAATCTGCTGTGATACTGAGAAAGCCGAAGCTCTGGCAAAATTTTTCTTCAATTCGCATATTATTACCAGCACAATGAGTAATTCTGTCACGAACAGCATAGTTGAAGATACTGTCAATAACTTCTTCTGGATAGCGGAAGATCTGCAAAAGGTGATATGCAAACCAAGTGAACTGTAAGTGTTATCAAATTACTTAAAAATCGCAAAGCACCAGGGCACGATCGGATCCCCAATTTAGTGATTAAAAATCTCCCTAAAAAAGCAATTGTATTCACCACCTTTATATTCAATGCTTGCCTGAAGCTCGCTTACTATCCCACCGCCTGGAAGAAAGCCATTGTCTTACCTATCAAAAAACCGGGAAAGACTTCCGGGAGCGTGAAAGATTTTCGCCTCATCAGTCTGCTGCCTACATTGAGTAAGATCTTTGAAAAAATTTTACTTTCACGGATTCAATCATTCATACACACGTCTAAAGTAATACCAGACTTCCAGTTTGGCTTTAGACAGAAACATTCAACCGTGCATCAGGTGACGGAACATATCAACAAAGCTTTTGCTGACAAAAAATTTGTAGGACTGGTCACACTTGACATTGAAAAAGCGTTCGACTCTGTATGGTACAAAGGGCTTATCTTCAAGCTAATTAAATTCTCTTTCCCACATTATATTATAAAAATTATTGAATCTTTTCTCTCTGATCGCCTCTTCATTGTGAAAATCAATGGCAAATATTCATCCCCGCAAAGTATTCCTGCAGGTGTCCCACAAGGAGCTGTACTAAGTCCTACACTTTATAGCATCTACACTGCCGATTTTCTTGTTGACCCTCACTGTGAAATAGCTACTTACGCAGATCATACATGCTTGTATGCTTGCAATGACTGCCCACAAAAAATTATCACAATTCTGGAAAATAAGCTAGAAAAAGTATATCAGTACTGCTATAGGTGGACATTTCTTCGAAAATTAGTTTTCTAGTTTTTAGATTATCGTCAGTTAATTTAATGTTTTTTTGTATTTTGTTGTAGATTTATACTATATGCACTTTTTTAATTTGCTTCACACAATCATATTGCCACCAAGAGTTAATGAAATATCTTAACCATCCATTTTGGACTCGTAGCACAATATGATTGTTCACATTGTTAACATAAACGACTTAACAAGGAAGGCAGAAGAGCTTATTTGCATGGCGCTCACCAAACACATCAGAAATCAGAAATAACATCAATAAATCGGAAAAGAAGTACGGGGGAGGGTCCCCCAGCAGAAAATCTCCTGCGAGATACCTACAAGTACCTCAAAATGTATAACGGTAATAAATTTCAAGTTTTAGAAGAAGTAAACATAAGTGATGTAGAACCCGGGGAACAGCAAAATAAGCCAAAAAAGGTAAAAATACCACCTATAACATTCCCTCAATTACCAAGGAACACTATCATCACTATAATGAATGAGTTAGGAATATCTAGCTTCGACATTAAAAATATGTTCATAGGGCAAAGAGTATTTGTGCATTCTATGGAGGACTATGATAAGTTTACAAAACACATAATTTCAACCAAAAGGCAGTTCTTTACTCATCGCAGGGCAGACCAACGCCCCACAAAAATTGTTTTATCAGGGCTGCATGGCATGCCTTGCGAAGAATTAAAAAAGACTATCGAAGAAAAAGCAAATATACGATGTATAGACATCAAAAAGTTTGTTATGGGTGATGGAAGACAATCTCAAGCCCGTTACCTACTATTTCTAGAGCCTAATATCAAACTCCAGCAGCTCAGACCAATTAAAAGCATTATGCACACCATCGTAAGATGGGACTATCACACCAGGAGAAACAGCGGTCCAACGCAGTGTAGGAATGCAGAAATCCAGGAGCTTCGGAAAAAATGTCTTAAAGCTAGACGACGTAGCCAGCGCCGCAGGAATACTCCAGACTACGAAGACTTGCACAACCAATACAAATACGCCCGGAAGAACCTACAACTTGCGATCGCTAAGAGCAAGAGAGAGCACTTCAGAAAGCTGTGTAACGAGGCCGATTCCGATCGATGGGGTGGAGCGTACAAAGCCGTTATGACTAAAATAAAGCAAAAGAATTCTCCTCAAATAAAGTGTCCGAAGATGCTCCAGGAAATAGTCACAACGTTATTCCCACAGAACCGAGACGACAGCCTACCGGTAATACAGGTAGACCCTCAAAACGTGCCGGCGGTAAGCAGAGAAGAAGTATTGGCAGCCATACGCAAAATCGGTGACGAAAAAGCGCCCGGATTGGATGCGATACCGAAAAAAGCACTTAAGCTGGCGGTAAAAGGGATGCCAAATGTCTTCGCTGATACTTTCACAACGTGCCTACGGGAAGGCGTTTTTCCCAAGCAATGGAAGCAGCAGAAACTGGTGCTCCTGCCCAAGCAGGATAAACCTATAAGGGAGGCATCATCTTATAGGCCAATATGCCTGCTGAATACGATGGGGAAGATTTTCGAGCGAGTGATATACGAACGATTGCTGTCAGAAATCGAAAGCAAAAACGGACTATCGGATCGACAATTTGGTTTTCGGAAAGGGCGATCAACTGTGGACGCTGTCAGAATGGTGTCAGACATGGCAATGAACGCGAGGGGTAAAGGAGGATGCTGCGCCGTGGTCACGTTGGACGTAAAGAACGCCTTTAACTCCGCGAGGTGGAGCCGTATTATAGCCGCTCTGGTCGATAATGGAGTGTCACGCTATTTGGCATCTATAATCGTCAACTACTTCAAGGAAAGAACATTACGCTACGACTCAGACGAAGGACCAAAACTCTACCTAGTAATGGCGGGAGTACCACAGGGATCTGTTCTTGGCCCCTTACTCTGGAACGTAATGTATGACGGGATACTAAGGCTTCGAGTACCCAGAAACGTGGTGTTGGTAGGCTTCGCCGACGATATTGGCATCGTGATTCCAACCCGTCACCTTGAAGAGGTCGAAATTTACGCAACCGAAGCAATCTGGGCTGTTAAATCATGGCTTAGTTGCGCTGGGCTCAAACTAGCCGACCATAAGACGGAAATGGTACTAATCACGAAGCGGAGGAAACTACCAGTAGTACGAATAAAGGTTGGTGACTGTATAATTACCTCGCAGCCTGCTATTAAATACCTAGGCGTAACTATCGACAGCAGACTGAGCTTCAAACCTCATCTGGAGAAAGCTGGTAAGAAGGCATCCGTTGTCGGTTCAGCACTCGCTAGAATGCTACCCAATATTGGCGGCCCGAAGCAAACCCGAAGGCTTTTGATTTCAAGAGTGGTGACCTCTATTCTAATGTACGCAGCACCAGTGTGGGCACCAGCGCTACACATAAAATCGAATCGCCGAAAAATGCAAGCAGCCTACCGACTGATTGCACTTCGAACTTGCTGTGCCTTTCGAACAACGTCCTATGAGGCAACGTGTGTTATAGCCAGTATGCTGCCCATCGAAATTGTTGCGGATGAAGCGCTTCGACTCTATAAAAACGAAGCACGGACAGCGAGCACGCGAGAGATTCAAAGGCTAGTGTCAATGCGCTTATGGCAGAGTAACTGGGAAGAGGCGCAAAACGGACGTTGGACGTACAAATTAATCCCCAACGTTGCGCAATGGGTTTCAAGAAGCCACGGAGAAACAAGCTATGACCTAACCCAATTCTTGAGCGGACATGGCGGTTATCGGTATTATCTGCATCGCTTTGGACTCGACACCTCACCGGACTGTCCAGCCTGCAAAAATGTACCCGAGGATGCGGAACACGTTATGTTCACCTGTCCCCGCTTTGATGTATGTAGAAGTAGCCTAGAGACGGAACTAGGCACAAGGATATCAGCGGTAAATATCGTGAGCTGCATGCTGAAATCCCAAACTGCGTGGAATGCCGTCGAAAAAACGCTAAAAAATATTCACCGCAAACTGCGTGACGCAGAAAGGGACAGAAAGAAGGAAGAAGAAAGGATGCGTAGAAGCAGCTAATGGCTGATCCACCCCCACGAAGTAATGCTGAATAAGTAGTCCCGTGGGGGAGTGCGGAAGAAGAAGGAGGTGGTTTTAGTCGGTAAAAATCCGGCATGTTCCAGGGCAGGAGCCCTGAAGCATCTTCTGGAAGATTTCCACCTTCCAACGACGAAAAAAAAAAAAAAAAAAAACGCAGTGTAGGAACTGCCAAATGTATGGTCATGTCTCGTCCCATTGTCACCTGCCCACCCGATGTCTACTATGTAGCGGTGAACACAATCACAGTGAATGTACACTCACAAATGAGCAATTGGATAAAATAACATGTTCCAATTGCGGACTCAATCACTATGCTAATTCAAAAATATGCAAGAACAGGGAAACATACCTCAATATCAGGGCAAACTTGCAGTACAAGGCAAGAAAACATCGATCGTCAGTACCCAACGGAAAAAATAATGCTTACGGGTATATTCGGTAAGAATTTCGCGTAATGCGTGGAAGCATTACCGGACCATTACATGTTGTTTCTTTTTAACATTGCATGTCCTAGACTGGGAAGATTTATACAAGGGGAAACTTATGCTTTTAGCCTTATAGCTTTATGTATAAGAGCTTTTTGGAAAGTACGACATCGTAGTCTCACATTTCCGTCATCTACGGTGAATACAAATTAAAGCTTTGGCCGGCAGCCGATCGTATCTCAGCATGTGTGGTTTTTGCATGCTGAGTGATTGTGACGCTAATTGGAAATTCCAATAGCGCATGCTCTTTGCTTGGTATCTTTGCTATGGGGATTCATGCATTGTACTTACCTGTGATTTGAAATGCTCCGAAATTTTCATCTTTCATCTTTATATAGCCATAACCGATGTATGCTCGCAAGTTCTTTTCCCCTTGGTTCTGCGAGTGACGTTCATTGGCCAGTCTTGGACTTTTAACATATGAGCTTTCTCTCTTGCAGCATTTCTCATGCTCCAAGTCATGTATACGAGTATATCTTATAATTGCTGGAAAATAACTTTGAAAATTGGAAATTTGCATTGCTTGCATTGTTTGGTTCATGCATTACGCCAGCATACATTAACGCGATTCCCGTTGGGTAGCAATAAACCAATACACACAGGAAAATATCAACATAGATTCAACATCCATATTTGCTGCCTTAAATCGTTCATCTCGATCCTCAACCGCACAATCACAACATCAGCTACGAGGGAACCATGTCACGCAAACTAATATGCACATGCCCAACCGCCTACCTCCTTCATCAAACACAGCCACACAGCAAACAGCCGGGACTCCGTTCTATAGCGAAATTACCAAAACCTGCCCGACAACATCGAACTTGGTTATGAATGATTTGTTTTCTCCGCAGAAAATATTACAAATCTCATCGGAGCTTTTTACGAACTTAGCGAAGTGTCGTACTAAAAGCGACCAATTCAATGTCATAGTTAGACTAGCAGCAAAGTTCCTATCTGGATAAACGTAAATCCAAATTACTTGTATTTAATGCACAAAGCATTCAAAATAAATTAATGGAAACAATCGATTTTGTTCAAAGCAATAAAATAGAAACTTGGCTTAAACCTAATGATAAATGTGATCTCCCAAGTTTCTCTGTATATAGAAATGATAGAGTAGAAACAAGAAGTGGCGGGGTTGCAATTTGCATTAGAAATAATATTAACCATAAAATTCTTCCGAACTTAAAAACTAGCATAATTGAATCTGTAGCCATACATATTGTGGACATTAATATGACAATTATTGCCGCTTATTTTCCTGGCACCAAGCTCAATTCCATTAAACTAGAAGCATTTAAAGCAGATCTACATTTGATTAATAGGTTATTTAACAATTAAATTTTGTGCGGAGATTTGAATTCGAGACATAGGTTTTAGAACTGTGCTAGAGCAAACAAAGCAGGGAGTATTTTACTTGATTGGGCAATCCAAAAACAACTCACGATCAATGCTCCATCAGAACCATGGTTTTACTCGAATACTGGTAGACCTTCAACGTTAGATCTCATTATCAGCAGCAGCTCTATGGAAATGTCTAGTCCGCTGGCACTGCAAGCTCTGTCATCAACACATTTACCTGTGTTTTTTGAAATTTCCCATACACCAGTGGCCCTAAAAGCTTCAACAACAACTCTATGCTTCAAAAGTACTAACTGGAGCAATTTTCCCAGTACTTTCAACAGAGAAATATGTCTCAGCTTCCTGAACTTGGCTAGCGTTACCAATACTGACCAGATCGAATCATTAATAAGTGATTTCAATAATAATATTTGGAAAGCGATCTCCAGCTCCAGACCACTTAAAGAACCGCATAACTTAGACAGAACGATAATTAATGATGAAATCAGAACTCTGATTAGAAAACAAAATTACGTCAGGCGTCAATGGCAACGAACCAGAGACAGCACTTACAAAGCGGAACAGAATTGGCTCAGTAAGAAAATTAAAGAAGCAATCCAACTTTCAAAGAACAGATCGTGGAATAATCTTCTTTCCAGTCTGAACCCAGGATCATCAAATATGTGAAAAATCCAAAAAGCGCTGAAAAGCAAGCACTCTTCGAATTCCTTATTCCTAAAAAATAATAATAAAATAATCTGCTGTGATACTGAGAAAGCCGAAGCTCTGGCAAAATTTTTCTTCAATTCGCATATTATTACCAGCACAATGAGTAATTCTGTCACGAACAGCATAGTTGAAGATACTGTCAATAACTTCTTCTGGATAGCGGAAGATCTGCAAAAGGTGATATGCAAACCAAGAGAACTTGTAAGTGTTATCAAATCACTTAAAAATCGCAAAGCACCAGGGCACGATCGGATCCCCAATTTAGTGATTAAAAATCTCCCTAGAAAAGCAATTGTATTCACCACCTTTATATTCAATGCTTGCCTGAAGCTCGCTTACTATCCCACCGCCTGGAAGAAAGCCATTGTCTTACCTATCAAAAAACCGGGAAAGACTTCCGGGGGCGTGAAAGATTTTCGCCTCATCAGTCTGCTGCCTACATTGAGTAAGATCTTTGAAAAAATTTTACTTTCACGGATTCAATCATTCATACACACGTCTAAAGTAATACCAGACTTCCAGTTTGGCTTTAGACAGAAACATTCAACCGTGCATCAGGTGACGGAACATATCAACAAAGCTTTTGCTGACAAAAAATCTGTAGGACTGGTCACACTTGACATTGAAAAAGCGTTCGACTCTGTATGGTACAAAGGGCTTATCTTCAAGCTAATTAAATTCTCTTTCCTGCATTATATTATAAAAATTATTGAATCTTTTCTCTCTGATCGCCTCTTCATTGTGAAAATCAATGGCAAATATTCATCCCCGCAAAGTATTCCTGCAGGTGTCCCACAAGGAGTTGTACTAAGTCCTACACTTTATAGCATCTACACTGCCGATTTTCTTGTTGACCCTCACTATGAAATAGCCACTTACGCAGATCATACATGCTTGCATGCTTGCAATGACTGCCCATAAAAAATTATCACAATTCTGGAAAATAAACTAGAAAAAGTATATCAGTACTGCTATAGGTGGACATTTCTTCGAAAATTAGTTTTCTAGTTTTTAGATTAACGTCAGTTAATTTAATGTTTTTTTGTATTTTGTTGTAGATTTATACTATATGCACTTTTTTAATTTGCTTCACACAATCACATTGCCACCAAGAGCTAATGAAATATCTTAACCATCCATTTTGGACTCGTAGCACAATATGATTGTTCACATTGTTAACATAAACGACTTAACAAGGAAGGCAGAAGAGCTTATTTGCATGGCGCTCACCAAACACATCAGAAATCAGAAATAACATCAATAAATCGGAAAAGAAGTACGGGGGAGGGTCCCCCAGCAGAAAATCTCCTGCGAGATACCTACAAGTACCTCAAAATGTATAACGGTAATAAATTTCAAGTTTTAGAAGAAGTAAACATAAGTGATGTAGAACCCGGGGAACAGCAAAATAACATTAGATATAAGTAGATTTAGTGTTAAGAATTAAGTTATTCAAAAGCAAAGTATTTGAAAATTTTCTTTGCTAACTGTTTAATAAACTCCTCTAAATAAGTTCAGCTAATGCTACAAATGTACCATATAGCGTGAAAAGACTTATTGTCTGTAACACTTAAGATATAATATTGTGTAATCTAAATTTTATATATTAAATAAACGTTTTATCTATCTATCTATCTATAATTTTGAATATTCGGCAAAGAGCAAATATGTGTGGGTTAATAAAATAAACTGTGCGGAAAAAATTCCCAAGATTCAAAATATTGTAGCAAAAATAAATAATGCAGAGTAACTGCAATATAGTTTTATGTGACTTCAATGCAAAGCAAACATCCACGATTTTACTTATTTACTCAATTCGCCAAAATAAATTTCATAACCCTAAAATTTTAATTCAACATTTGCAAATGTTTCATAATGTTTCAGGCTATTACCAACATACATGCAAATTTAATAGCTGTAATAGACTTTTTTAAAGTATATTTTAATTTAAAACTCGCATTAAAAAATATATTACAATAAATATATCAAACAAAAGTGAATTCGCTCCAATTCAACACAAAAAATTGAAATAAGCCCAAAATAACGAAAAATCAATTGAAGTTCCGCATAACGAAACAATTTTACCAAAAAACCTCAAAAATTGGCTCTACAAATGAATTAAAAAAAACCCCTAGCGCATCAAAAACGATAGAAACACTAATGTTCGAAGAACAGTAGAGGATTTGTGCAGATTTTGAGTGTGTATTCTACCATTACTTACTTTTCCTACTTAAAACTAATACACCCTAAGTAATAAAAGAATCTAAGCTTATTTTAATTTCGGTGACTTTATCGAAAGATACTGCGGTAGAAAAGTATTTGGGGTGACCATCCGAAAAATGCCCAAAGCTTAGAAAATTTAAACAATGTTTACTTATTTTCATTGCAAATATTTGCGATGAAAATACTTAATACAAGCATTTATAGAAACGAAAATAACAAAAAAAATGCCCAGTGCTAGCAGCCTTTAACTAGCAGCGAAGTCAAAAATATGTCGCATCTGGCTTACGTTGAAGTCAACCTGCTCTGCGAATTTCGTATTGATCCGATGACTGCATTGGAAGTTATAGGGATGCAAAGATATTGAGGGTTACCATTCGCAAAAGCTTTAAATTTTCTAGATTTTAATATTTGGTGTTTATTTTCACTATTAGATCACTACGATTTGGAAATTCTATGCTAAAATTGCTTGCTAAAGGTATGCAAAAAAATTCAAAAACAACCATAGCTGGCAACCCTTTCATTGTTTTGAACTTGAATTTCTACTGAATATTGCCTACAATAAGTTTAATTTGCCATTTGAATTTTGTTATGATTCAATGACTGTAGTGGAAGCTTTGGGGCAAAGAGTTTTATTTTCCTTAACGAATGTTCAAAATTTAAGACACCAAAATTACCATAGCTGGCATTACCGAACTGTTCAACCAAATTTCTAACAAACGTGGTTTAAAGTAAGGTTCAGCTACTATGTGAATTTCGTCAAAATCAAAAGACTGGATCAGAATTTATAGGGCCAAAAGCAGTTATTTTTCTTAAGGTACGCTGCGGCTGGGAGCTGAAACTTAAAACTTAAACTAAAACTTATTTCGGTTTTAAGATTAGCAAAGCTTAATGACGTCATTTTGGGTTTAGTTTAGCACGCAAATGCTGCCGCTGGTTGCTTAATCTAAAACTTATATGATAGACATATAGCTTATAAAACGAGCAATTACATATTTTCGTGTTTGTTTTTTATTATTTAACATTTGTAATATTAATTTCTGTCAACAATGAGAAAAATATACTAAAAAAACTCTAGCGCACCTGAACCGCTAGAAACACTAATGTTCGAAGAACAGTAGAAGAATCGTGCAGGTTTTGAGTGCATATTCCACCACATGAGCTGCTTATTACGGCCAAACTGTTTCAAACGCCACGTTTTACTTTGGTCTCAAGAATGCATTATAACTCATATGGTGGAAGGTTTCAGATATTACCACTGGCATGAATTTCAACGTTTATGAGAGCAAAACACGGGTTAATTATATTCGTTATCAGTTGCTTATTTCACAAAATTTTGAAAGCAGCATCTCATATAATATCAATGAAGAAAATGCTCAGTGCCTGCAGCACTGTAACTGAAGTTGGAGTTTGGGGCTGCGATCCGAAAAATTTGCAGAACTTTGGGAATTGAAACATCGGTTATTTATTTTAATTGTAAATGTTTCCGGTATGAATACTAACTGTAAGCATTTATTGATACAAAAGTAGCACAACCGACTCGTGCTGGCAACCTTTCGCCAGTATCAAAGCCAAGAATATATCACATCTGCTTCACGTTGTTATATTACATTTGAAGTTATAGGAGTATAAAGAAATTTAGGGTTACCTGCAGCGAGTTTTTTCAAATAATCGAAAGCTTAATATTTGCTGTTTATTGTCACTACAATATCATTACCAATTGAAAATTCTACGATAAAACCGCTTAATAAAGATATTGCAAGCAAACACAAAACCAACAATAGCTGGCAACCCTATCATGGCTTTTCAACCAAATTTGGCTTGAATAATGTTTATAATAGGTTTCAGTAATTGTATGAAATTCGTATTGATTTCATGACTGCACTGGAAGTTATAGGGCAAAAGTTTTATTTTCCTGAGCGAATTTTCAAAACCAAAGACACAAAAATTACCAAAGCTGGCAGCACCAATCGAATTTTTCAACCAAATTTCTATCAAACAGAGTCTAGAGTAAGGTGCAGCTACTGTGTCAATTTCATGAAAATCTGGTAACTTATTCACATTTCATAGGGCAAAAAGCAGTTATTTTTCTTTGTAATTTTTCAAGATGGCACCACTGGAACAGAGTTGCCTACAATTCAAAATCGCTTCTATCAGACCTGGCCCTACTTAAGTCCAATGCATTCTGTAAATTTCAATTTTATCTAATTATTGATTCGTTAGTTCCCGTGAACAGAAGTTTTTGAAGCTAAAAATATAGGTTAACTGAGAAAGGGTTACCGTTCTTGTCCGACATGAAATTTCCAAAGTTTTACTTTGACTGTGTAGATTAAGCATAAGATTTGTATACAGATTGGTTTTATTGTAGAAACGGACATTTTTTAGGATATTCGCTGGTTTGAATGTTTTCACTTCCAAATTTTTATTTTTTCAAATTTAAGACACCAAAATTATCATAGCTGGCAGCTCCAACCGAATTTTTCAACCAAATTTCTACCAAATGTGGTTTGAAGTAAGGTGACGCTACGGTGTGAATTTCGTCAAAATCGAACGATTCAATCAGAATTTATAGGGCTAAAAGCAGTTATCTTTTTTAGTGATTTTTCAAGATGGCACCACTGGCACAGAATCGCCAGGATTTCAAAATCACTTCTATCAGACCTGGTCCTATTTAAGACCAATACATTCTGAAAATTTGAATAAATTCTGCTCATTGGATCGTGAGTTTCCGTGAACAGAAGTTTTTGATGCTAAAAACATAGGTAACTTGGGCAAGGGTTACCAGGCGTGCCCGTTATACCATATCAAATTTTTTTTTTGTTTATGTAAACAAAGCACAAAATTTAAATATGAGTGGCTTTTTTTTTTAAGAAACGACATTTTTTTAAGAGAAACGATGATTTGGAGGTTTTCATTTTCAGTGCCTGCCCTAGCTACAGGGTTGCCAGCACAATCATTAAAACGTACACTAATCTACAACTAAATAAAACAAACATGTCCTGAAAATTTCGTAATCATGAAATAGCTCTGTCAAAAGTTATCGTAATTTAAAAATTTTCAAATTTTCCCGTTCTCTTTTTAGGCACCCAGCGCACTCATTGGGTTAAAAAAATTCCAAAACATTATCCGATTCACATGTAAAACTTGTTCGAAATTTATGTCGTCAACTTTATTTTTGCAAAAATTATTTGTGTACGGAATAATAGGTATATTAAAAACATCACTAAAATGGCCGCCGGTGCCAAAGGGTTAAAGATTATTAACTTTTTGTGAGACCTGGCACTATTATGCATATACACCAATGTGTCCTGAAAATTTCAGCTCAATCGAATGGCGCGTTCCTGAGATTTTTTCACTGAAATTTTTTGATGATATATATATATATATATATATATATATATATATATATATATATATATATATATATATATATATATATAGAAATATGAATTTTTGGCCAAAGTGATTTTAATACTAATGTTCTTCTTCGAACATTAGTAAAAACAGTACAAGCTAACATATAAACTCCATAAGACCAAAACTAAAACTGAAAATAATGAACATGTTCATTCCTCACTTTTAGTTTCTGAAAGCTCAGTTTGACAGAAGTTTCAGTTTTAGCAAGAGCTTTCAGTTTAGCATTCTATTGCAGCAGTCGCATGGGAATACTCTGGTTCATTCTAAAACTGAATTAGATTCAGTTTAAGTTTTTAGTTTTAGCTTCCTGCCGCAGCGTACCTTTAGTGATTTTTCAAGATGGCACCATTGGCGCAAAATTTTTCGAATTTCAAAATCGCTTCTATCAGACCTGGTCCTACTTAAAGCCAATACATTCTGTATATTTCAATTAATTCTGATTCTTAGATCGTGAGTTTCCGTGAACAGAAGTTTTTCATGCTTAAAATAAAGGCAAATTGGGAAAGGGTTACCAGTCGTCCCCGTTGTAAAATTTCAAATTTTTCACTTTGGCTATAGAGATAAAGCATAAAACTTATTTATGAGTGTAAATCGATAATTTTTCGGGAGCTTCGATGATTTATTTTTAGATATATTTTCATTTTCTGCGTCTGCTCTTGCTACAGAGTTTCCAACATGCGCATTAAAAGCTACATAAATTTACAACTTAATGATACCAATATGTTCTGAAAGTTTCATAATATTTAAAAAGCTCTGTCAAAAGTTATCGTAATTTAAAAATTTTAAAATTTTCCCGTCGTCTTTTTAGGCATGTAGCGCAAACATGGGGCTAAAAAGTTCCACAACATTACCCGATTCACATGTAAAACACGTTAAAAATTTATTTTACTAATTCAATTTTTGCAAAAATGATTTGTGGACGAAATAATAGGTACATCACTAAAATAGCTGCCGGCGCCAAAGAGTCAAAGATAACTGGCATTTAGTGAAACCTGGACCTATTCTGCATATACACCAATGTATCCTGAAAGTTTCAGCTCAAGCCGATGGGGCGTTCCCGAGAAATGGTCACTGAATTTTTTTGATGATATATATGTATATATATATATATATATATATATATATATATATATATATATATATATATATATATATATATATACTTATATATATATATATATATATATATATATATATATATATATATATATATATACTGAACCGAGACGAATTTAGGCGAAGTGTTAAGGAGGCTAAGGCTCGATTCGGGCTGTAATGCCCCGATGAATGAATGTATTTATATATATATATATATATCGAATCGAGCCTTAGCCTCCTAAATACTTCGCCTCCATTCGTCTCGGTTCAGTCTATATATATATATATATAGATATATATATATATATATATATATATATATATATATATATATATATATATATATATATATATATATATATATATATATCTATATATCTATATATATATATATATATATATATATATAAATATATATATATATATAAATATATATATATATATATGTATTAAGGAGGCGAAGTATTAAGGAGGCTAAGGCTCGATTCGGGCTGTAGTGCCCCCATGAATGAATATATATATATATATATATATATATATATATATATATATATATATATATATATATATATATATATATATATATATATATATATAAATATATATATATATATACATATATATATATATATATATATATATATATATATATAGGGTAAATTACCCGGTTGTGGCCATAGTTTCATTTTCCAACCATAACTTTTGATCACATCTTATTTCTGCAGACATTTATATATCAATGGAAAGCTTGAGGTCTTAGGTAACTACTTATATAAGCATACATTTGAATTTGACAAAAAACAAAGTAGTTATTCAACCGTAAAGAATTTGTCATTTTTGACCATCAAATTTTTTTTACACGGTTGTAGCCACCCATGGACAATGTCCTAAAAATGGAAAAATATTAAATAAAATGCCACTTGATGTTTAGACAATGGTATTTTATTGAATTTCGAAGCTCTTAGTTGAAAAAATAGCAAGAAGAAGTTACAAAAAACCTTTCAGAAAAAAATTAATGAATCTGAAAATGACAAGAAATTACAACGGAATTATTCGTCATCCCCATCGGTTTCACAATTTTCGCAGGTGTAATAGCCGGTTCGCATGTTAGCGCACTTCAAATGTACCGGTCGTTGGCACGTGTTGCATTCGATAGAGTTGTTGGCGGTTAATCGAATTGGCAACAGCTTCATGCAAATCATGCAAAAATCACGATCCTCCTCCTTATCATCAGGTGATGCTGATCGAGTCTTTTTTGCATTGGCTCGTTTGACTGGCGTTGCTGTAGTTCCTCGCTTAGCGGTTCTCTTTCCTCGTCTCGGCTTATTTTTCTTCCTTTCCTGCTTGACTGCTCGCTTCGTGGCTTTGTCCTTCAATTCAGCAAGGACTGGCGGCGAAGTGAGAACGGCACTTTGCATGGGTTTTCGGCCACGGTTGGAAGGTTTCCGTGGTGGAGCTCTCTACAGAGGACCTATGGAATCCAAAATCGATACGCTACTTCTCGATGTAGATGGCTCTGGTGTGGCAGCGATTTTCTCGACATTTCCAACAGCTGCATCGAGCAAGACAATTCGGCGCTGCGAATTTTTATCAACATTAGCTTCATTGGCAACGTCTTCCTCGTCATGCTCGACGGCTTGGATGTAATCCAGTTCGCTGAAGATGTCCGGATCAAATGGACAAATTCCTGTGCATCGAAAGCCCGCCTTGATTTTGCTTGGATTCAGGGCCAGATCGATTGTCTAAGAAACAATTCCTACGATATGACGAATTTCCAACACCTAGAAGAAGAACGTTAAAATTTTAAATTGAACTATTAAAAAAAATGATCAAAAAATCAAAGTTCTCATGCGCTGAAAAAAACGCGTGAAAAGCGTTGTTTTCACACAAGAGAATCTTGTCACTGCATAAAACCTCACCTTATTGGCATTGTTCTTCTGCCAAGCTGAACGAAAAGTCAGGTTGACCCATCCAACCTGAGCCATTTGCAAAACCAACTGTTCATAAAGAAACCGGAAAAAACAATGAATCCATTAGAAAAATTGCAAAAATACAGAGTGTAGTGCCAAAATAGGATGGCTCATTTCATTTCCGACTCAGGAAAAGAAATATGCGATTATAATTTTGCTTTGAAACCTTCATAAATGCAAAATGCATTGAAAACAACGATAAAACATTAAATTACCTGCACCGGGAGATGCATTGTCAAAGAAACAGGTTTGCATTTTCTTCTTTGGAAAAAGAAAAAAAGGTGGCATACTATTTCCGCTGGCGTCGACGGTCAGAGCCATGGTGATTATGGTTCCCCGTTCAGCAGCTTCCAATTTGCCGACTCGCCGCATTCCTCTTATGGCGATAATACGGCCGATTTTCGTTGGGACGGTACATAAACCGGTTTCGTCTATGTTGTATATCCGAGTGGTGTGAAAATGGAATTCATCCAGGAGATCACCCAAATTTTTGAAGAAAGTCTTGATGTTAGCTTCGCAAAAGGCCTTGACGCGATTCATGGACGTCTGTTCGGGTGTCCGCAATGATAGTTCCGTATGTCGCACCATAAATCCATAATACCAGTGCCAGCCAGCCTTCTTCTCCTCGTCCCATGATGTCGGGTAATCTGCATCTATTTTTTTTGCGAACTCATAAGCCAATTCTTTGAGTTCGTTGATGCTCAAGCCGTAATAGAGCCTAACGCACTTGACCAAATACTCCACTAGGGTGTTTTCCTGGGCCATACTAACGACCTTAAAATCAAATAAAAAAATTGATTGAAAAAGTGCAGGATGCATTCGAAACATGGTTGACAAGCAAACTACCTGATTGGATGGCACGCGTCGGGAACATCTTCGAACACATTCCAACAAATCATCGTCCTTAATATTCGAAATGTCGCCGAACTGTTCATCTATTTTTTTGAGATAGCGCCGCAAGTTGGATCGAGGAACGCCGAAAACAGCGGCTACTGATTTGACGGACTCATTGTCGATTTTGCAACATTTAATGGCCTTGACGTACAAATTGAACTCAACGCTTGAAGTTGGCATGGCTAAGAAAGTTAAAACAAATCCGTAAAAATTACGAAAAATGTCATTTTTCGGAAAACAGTGTTTTTCCGCAACTTATATTCGGTTAATACTTCGCTCTGGTACATGCAGTATGTTCCATTAGTGCCTGCAGCGATATCGAATTCAATCGAGATATCGATATGTGAAAAAAATCAAACTTATGTTGTTTTTTTTTACATTCAATATATCGATCAAAATAACCTCCCCGACATCGTCATGAACGTTTTGTTAACATAAAAATGATATTCAACAGTGTATTCACCAAATACGCACTTTAAGCGATAAAAAAGTGGGTGGCTACAACCGGGCAAATTTTGGTGGCCACAACCGGAAAAAGCAGGGTTGTCTAAAAATGCTGAGCAAATTTATGTGGGGCAAACAATTTGATCAAACCGAAACATAATCGCAAAATATAATGTTTTCCCTTTCCAAAAATATATTGCACTCACCTTTTCGAAGTCACTCACTATAATTAATCGTACTTTCAACACGACACGAAGTTACATCAACGTTGACAGGAACACACAAGATCACTTTACCGATCGTACCTACTTCACGTATGGGTCTTTTGACAGTAGATATCGACAGAAAACATCGTATTGGCATCGCACACCAACGACAATTGTCATATCGACTGTATCTGCCCCCTATCGGAAATTATCCAGGGGTGGCCACAACCGGCGCATGGCCACAACCGGAAAACTTACCATATATATATATATATATATATATATATATATATATATATATATATATATATACATATATATATATATATATATATATATATATATATATATATATATATATATATATATATATATATAAATATATCTATATATATATATATATATATATATATATATATATATATATATATATATATAAATATATATATATATATATATATATATATATATATATATATATATATATATATATATATATATATATATACGTATATATATGGAAATATGAATTTTTGGCCAAATCGATTTGAATACTAATGTTTTTCGAACATGAGCACAAATCACTTAATAACGCTTTTATCAAGTTTGTTCTAGAGTTACATAGTAAATCTAATGTTGCAAGGAAAAATATTCTAGAAATTCAAAACAATATAACTGCTTGTATAAGTAAAACCTCTTTCACAACTTTTTGCTCAATTTTTACCAAACCCTTTTGAAGACACATCGTATGAGTGTAAGTTTAAAAAACTCTAGCGCACCTGAACCGCTAGAAACACTAATGTTCGAAGAACAGTAGAAGAATCGTGCAGGTTTCGAGTGCATATTCCACCACATGTGCTGCTTATTACGACCAAACTGTTTCAAATGCCACGTTTTACTTTGGTCTCAAGAATGAATTATAACCCATATGGTGGAAAGTTTCAGATATTACCACTGGCATGAATTTCAACGTTTATGAGAGCAAAACACGGGTTAATTATATTCGTTATCAGTTGCTTATTTCACATAATTTTGAAAGCAGCATCTCATATAACATCAATGAAGAAAATGCTCAGTGCCTGCAGCACTGTAACTGAAGTTGGTGTTTGGGGCTGCGATCCGAAAAATTTGCAGAACTTTGCGAATTGCAACATTGATTATTTATTTTAATTGTAAATGTTTCCGGTATGAATACTAACTGTAAGCGTTTATTGATACAAAAGTAGCACAACCGACTCGTGCTGGCAACCTTCTGCCAGTATCAAAGCCAAGAATATATCACATCTGCTTCACGTTGTTATATAACATTCGAAGTTAAAGGAGTATAAAGAAATTTAGAGTTACCTGCAGCGAGTTTTTTCAAATAATCGAAAGCTTAATATTTGCTGTTTATTGTCACTACAATATCATTACCATTTGAAAATTCTACGATAAAACCGCTTAATAAAGATATTGTACTTAAACACAAAACCAACAATAGCTGGCAACCCTATCATGGCTTTTCAACCAAATTTGGCCTGAATAATGTTTATGACAGGTTTCATTAATTGTATGAAATTCGTATTGATTTCATGACTGCACTGGAAGTTATAGTGCAAAAAGTTTTATTTTCCTGAGCGTATTTTCAAAACCAAAGATACAAAAATAACCATAGCTGGTAGCACCAATCAAATTTTTCAACCAAATTTCCACCAAACAGAGACTAGAGTTAGGTTTAGCTACTGTGTCAATTTCATGAAAATCTGGTAATTCATTCACATT
>OZ022264.1:156739350-157109350 GCA_963978885.1 Nemotelus pantherinus | reverse complement strand
TCTCAGAAAGACATTCTTGCTGAAAGGGTCGGTAATAACGATGATATGTTGATTCCCACTACGACTCCGAAGAAAAGGTCCTACATGATCGACATGAAATGTACGGAATGGGATCGGGATAATCGGCTCAGCATGCAACTCCCTTTCGGGCTTACCCCTGTGGAATTTATTGTAACAGCACTCTGGACATGCTTAGATGAATTCTCGTACCAATTTCTGCATTCTGGGAAACCAAAATAGGTCTCGTACTTTTGGCAATGTCTTGCATTCACCAAAATGGCCGATTTCGTCAGGATATGTGCGCAAAATCCGCCAACGTATCGCTTTTGGGACTACAAACCTTAATTCCGATCCTTCCTTTCGGAAAAGTCGTTGATCGTTCAGCAAATAGTCCTTTTTAATCTGTTTTTCCTGATCAGATACCGTTAGTCCTCACAACACATTCATTATGTTCGCTAATTTTGGATCTTGTGCCTGCATCGCAGCCAGCCAGTCCTGTGATGATAACAGTTGAAATACCTGTCTCTTCGTTGATCGATACTCTGCTTAAAGCGTCAACGTGCTGCATTCTTCCATTCGGTCGATGTGCAATTGAAAAATCATATTCCTGCATCTGCAGCCACCATCTTGCGATTCGCCGATCCAGAGGCGTACGTGCCTTGGTCACGCTGATAGCTGCACAGTCGGTGACTACGTGAAGTTATTTCCCCAGCAAATAAATACGAAATCGCTCAATTGTTTCGACAACAGCCAGCATTTCCAGCTCATGGCTGTGGTAGTTTTTCTCGTGCTCGGTGCACTGGTGACTGAAATATGCTACCGGTCGTAGCGCTTCCCCTCCAGAGCTCTGCAGCAATACACCTGCGATATTCACATTCCTCGCGCCTGTGTGAACTTCGTGATAAACATCCATGTCATACGATTGCAAAACTGGTTTGCTCGTCAGCGCTCGTTTGAGAACGTCAAACGACTGTTGTTGGGTTTCCGACCAATGAAATGGTCCTTGGTTTTTAACAAATTTGTTAACGGTACTGCTAGTTCTGTGAACTTCTCGATAAATCGCCTGAAATAACTAGCAAGGCCCAAGAACCTACGCATGTCTGTATAGTCGTCGGTGTTGGGTACTTTCGAATTACGTCCGTCTTGACTTCGCCAGGTGATATACCCTTCTCACAAATGGTATGCCCCAGAAAAATAATATTTGATGCAAGGAATGTACACTTGTCCAATCGTAGTGTGAGTCCTGATTCGTGAAGGTGATGAAGAAATTCTTCAAGAGTTTCGACCGTTTCTTCTACGGTGTTGGTTGTGATAATGACTTCATAGGCATATAGGCATAAGCAATTGTATTCCTTTTCATTCGATGCAAAATATATCCCATCACCTTCTCTTCCGCTTGCGTTAACTAGACCAAACGGCATTGAATTGAACTCATATTGGCCGTCATTGGTTACAAAAGCAGTGTATTTTCGAACTGATTGTGCCACCGGAATCTGGTAGTACCCAAACATTAGATCTAGTGTTGTGAAATATCGTCGTCCCGACACTTCCCGACACGTCGTCCCGACACGTCGTCCCGACAGCTGTTCCTCGACCGTTGGCATCGGAAATTGTTTTTTCTCTGTAATCGCGTTTATCGCACGATAATCAATGGATAACCTGTCACTCACACCCGGTTTTTTCACCATCACGATGGGCGACGCATATTCCGATGTACTTTCGCGAATTATTCCATATTCAAGAAGCTCTGCCAATTTTTCCTTGATCGTTGAACGTTGTGCAAATTGAATACAACGTGGAAGTTGATATATTGGAACCTCGTTTTTTAGCGCAATGTTTAGTTCAATGGTTTCACAGCAACCCAACTGGGATAAATCTGTGGCAAAGCACCAACTATATCGCGATAAAACTTCATGCACCTTATCTTGATTCAGCTGTGGCAAATAATCCATTTCCACTTTTGGTGTGCGGTATTTCATCATCAATTTCTACCCTAATGTCATTCCGGCCAATCAGGTCAACGCCTAGCAAAACTGGATTCGTCAATAGATCGTCGTTCACTACATGAAAGTCACACTTAAAAGATGTTGAGTTTATATCCCCTGTAGTACTAACTTTCCCGAGACTTTTCACTTTTCCGCCAGCGAAACCTGTGAATATATGACCAGGTTTTTCAATTTGAAGCTCTAGTTCAGCGGCGAAAGATTGTTTGAGTAACGTATTTTCACTTCCCGAGTCAACCATAGAGCACAGAGGTATGCCTCAACTTCAATTCGCACTTCGTACATTTTGTTGATCCAGTTGCTATGCTGTTAATGCGTGCCCGTTCAGTGATATCTTCAGTTCTGTGTGAGGTCCGTGAATATATGTTGCATCTCTTTCTTCGCTGCAGTTTCGGGCATTGAGCCGATATGGGACCTGGCCATAGGCGCGCCGTAGGGGGGGCCAGGGGGGGCCGGGACCCCCCCAGACCTGATGTTGGCCCCTCCCAGAAAAATAAATATTTCCAACAGCAGACACTTAAATTTTCGCCTCTTAGGTTTTGTGGTTACAGCAAGAGGTGAGTAGTGTAGTACTTTAAGCCTATATCAGAGCATACACATTACTTATAACATAAAGACTGTGTTATTTGCGGTATTAATTACGATGTTATGGGACTTATTTCGAGAAATGGATGGCAATATTTAATTTCGACAAGTTAAACGTTAAGAAAAAAACGAAAAGCACCTTGCCAATCATCCTTTTTTTACTAAGATTATCTGTTCATTTATTAAGATTATCTGTTCAGGTAAGAACACTTTTATAATCTGGAAAAAAATAGTAGGCAACAAGGTATAAAATAGGAATAAAAATGGCATCCCTGCCACTTTTATGCTATCTATGACCTACTTAGTTTACACTCAGGTTAAATGTGCGTGAATTTTATTATAAGTTGATAACTGCATCGGAAGTCAAAAGGCATAGCACTTCAATTTCACCGAGCGTTTTTTCATAGTGACAAGGCCGCCACATAATTCTTATCATGTTGATTAAACTTTTGTCAGACCTGTATCTACTCAAAACCAGTATATCCTATGAATTTTATCCGATCGCGAGATACCGTGGATGAAAGTTCCAGGTGCTAAAAATATAAATAATTCAGTGCGATTTTTGTGCGATTTTGAATTTTACAAGTTTAGATCTGACTGTATAAATATAGTATCAAATTCATCAACCATCTGCATTTCTAACAGCCGTATGAAAGATTTGTGTTTAAGTACTTATGGTAGCTACAAGGTTGCCCAGACATTATTTAAAACCGACAGAAACTTATTTTTTATGCCCATTGATGAGTCTTGTAAATTTTGTGATGATCTGATGACTCAGTGTGAAGTTATCACAATGCGAAATTTTCCATAGAGTTTCCATTGTCGCCAAAAATACACCAACATTTCAGCTCGACCAAACTTCGCGATCCGGATAAATTATCCGGATAGTAAAATTCATGCACAATGAGAAAACTCTAATAGTACTTGGAAGACAGTAAATGATATGGTGCTTGAACAGTCTTGGAATATTGTCAAGATAAACCGAAATTATTTGGAGAAGGTTATCGACCTTACGACGTGTCTCAGTCGCCAAGGACGTGCTTTCAGAGGACATGATGAAAGTGGTGCCAGTGATAACCGTGATTTTTTTTGGAATTTTGTGCAGTATTCGCGAAGCATGATTCAACTTTTGAAAATAATTTTAAAAACAAGGTTGCGAACTACTGTAGTGACAAAACACAAAATGAATTGATGAAAATAATTGCTGAATTCGTTCGCGAGGACAATACAGCTGAAATAAAAGATAGCGGATTGATATCCATTATGTTAGACGCAACAAGGGTCCACAAAAGGAACAACTCTCCGTGGTTGTCAGATTTGCTAAAGAGCTAGCAGTCGAAGAAAGGTTCTCAAGCTTTGTAGACTGTTCAGGAGCTAGAAATGCCTCATATTTAGCAGATATAATTTTGAGCCTGTTAGACAGCTACGGACTTCTCGAATTGTCTGTTGTTGGACAGTCTTATGATGGTGCTAGTGTCATGTCAGGACAAAAAAGTGGTGTACAAATCTAAATTAAGATGAAACACCCTGCAGCCACATTTGTACACTTTCTAGCTCATAAAATTATCCTGGTTGTGATGGACACATTTTTCACCATCAAAACGTGTATATCCTTTTTCAATGCCATCGCATCCCTTAACCTACACTTTTCGAAGCCATCACATCACGAATTGTTGAAGCAGCTTGAAGAGGCAGTTGGTCTAAACACAAGGCGTGGAATGAGAAGTTTAAGCTCAACTCGATAGTCAATGAGATTTCACAATTTCAAATATGTGATCGATAGCTATGGGCCCATGAAAGAGGCTTAAGAAAAAGAAATGAATGAGGGAAAATACAACGACTCAGTTTATTCATTGGGATTCTTTCATTCAATCAGTAATCCTAAATTTGTAGTAAATCTTTTCATGTTTCACTATGTTCTTTCTATAATGAACATGTTAAGCACATATTTCCAAACTAAAAATGCAACTCTTCGGGATGGGATAAATCTTGTGAATGGAACACTACTAAGTGAGCGAGAAGACTTGTATGTAGTTTGGGGAAAAATTAAATCATTCGCAGAAAACAACTGTCTGAATATCATATTTACCAGAGGATCGCGAAAATGGAAAACAGCAAAAAGCACTAGTTTCAAAGGTTTTGCTGTTTCATTTAGCCCCGGACCCGCAGTTAGGGCTACAAAGATATTCCTGCAAACCAAATGGCTCAAAAAGAGTAAGTTACAGCACTTTTCATCTTGCCAAATTATTTTCGGTTTTTCTAGGTTTTCTAGGTAACAAACGTTTGAAGCAAGAGGTCAATTTCTTCCTTCTAAGCTTAATATATTCCAATTTTTTCAAAGATATTTTGAAACTGAGCTATCCTCTTTTTCAAGTATAATTTGCAATATATTTAGCTTCTAAACGAACAAATATTCTTACATTTCTAATTATTTCCATTCTATTCCCGTATAATTCATACAAGCTTTCTTTCTTAGCGGTCATTGATAATTCATGTGTAGTTTATACCTACCATTCACATTATATGCATGTGGTAGTAGCTCTTACGTATTCAAATACAAGAAGTTTATTTAATAATACATTATGCATTAGCAAATAACAAAGAATAAATCAACAAATATATAATGTATTAGTAAATTATATAAGTTGTATGAACAGTACGTGTACAAACAAAAACAAAATCATCACATGTCTTGAAACTTTCAGTCCCTGGCCCCTGCCAGATTTTAGGCCACGGCCCGCCTATGGACCTGGCTGGGAACAATTCAAGCAAATAATCTGACGCTGCAATTGATGTGGCATTGAATTTGTTGCTTTTCCGTTCTGTCTCGTTCAGCAATATCCGAAACTCCTTTCTCTGCATCCCTGACCACTGGCAGGGCTCTCATAGACATTGTTGGTCGAGCGTAGGTTGTGAAACGTCGCAAAATAGCTAGCAGATATGTTGTTTTTGTGATCTGAATGCTAGACTCCCTCGTCTTTTTATTATCACCATGCGATGGAAGAAGTCTTCAGCCGTCTCAGTTTGTCTTTTTGCGGTTGCACTCATCTTCAAGTGAATATCTGCATCGCTTTCGTCGGTGGGAAAGTCTCGTAATTGGTGCTCTGCAAACTCCTCAAGCCGAATATGTGCTGTCTCTAGTCCGTCGACCCAGACTTTGGCATTCCCCTTCACTTTTATAACTAGTGCACCCATTAACACTTTTCCTTCCCACTCATACGCGTAGGCCAAGTACTTCACTCGCTTCACAAAATGAGATGGTGTTAACGTCGTCTATGATGACGGGTCGAAATCAGGCAGTACATCAATTACGTATCTCACTGAGTACTGTAACAGTGTGCGCTCGACTGTATCATACGTTGTCCGTGGCTCACGTTGTTCTCTCGGACGATTTCCATGTGTGAGTTCTGCAGTATTTTTCCGTTCGCCTCAACTAGCTCCTTGTTCGTTAGTTGCACACACGTTGCCATATTTATTCCGTTCATTCGTGTTGGTGCTCACTTTTCCACTCCTGTCCATGTGTCCTTGTACACTTTCGTCGGTTCGATCTTGAGTGCTTGCACTTTCGGGTCCGCCATCTTTATTTTCCAGTTTTGCCGATATGTCAGCCAGTCTATTCGTAACTTGTGCCATCGTTTTCACCATCGACTCCACCAGATTTCTTAGATCCCGCACTTCCTCAGCCAAAGTCTCCGGGTCATCGTAACTGACCTCGATTTCGATGCTTTGGGCACCGACCGCTTCGGACAAACGTTCTATTAACTGCGCCTTGTCTCCGTGCGTGTGCAGCTGACGTTCGCGCAGTTGTTCACGTTAGTCATTCGCCGTTAAACTCGCGATTTCTACCGTTTTCGGCATTTTTACTTTGTATAAATCCCACTTCTGATTGTCAAAAACGTTTCAAAATACAAAGGGAAGAAACCCATTTTATAAATTCACTCTTGTATTTTGATTTTCTATGAATCACACTCAACAAACTTTTTCGTCTACCGCCTCCTCGTGATTGCCTTCTCTGTGGTCCACTCGTTTTTCTCTCGCCGCTTCGCATATCTCTTTGTGAGCCTGACAATATTTTGAGTCCCCACATGTTTTAGAACATACTTTAAGGAATATTAAAAATATAAAATCTGAAAACAAATTCAAAAGAAAACTCATTTGAAGATAAAACAGTTTTTCCTATATTTATCTAATTGGATTGATGAAAACAATGTTACACTTGGGCCTCACAAATCTTCTATTTGTGGGATTTATTACACTATTCTAGTTATACCCCAATATCACCAATCACAACTAAATAACGTATTCTTTAAAGGGTTTTTAAACGGCAGCGATGTAAAAAATGTTGGAAATATTGCGGCATTTCAAAAATTAACAAAAATTATGCAAGATCTGTACATTAATGGTGTGGATATTTTTGTTCGTAATACAATTAGAACAATTTATTTTTATTAAAGACAAATTTAGGCGATAGCTTAGGACTAAATGAAGTGCTAGGCTTTAAAACTAGTTTTAATGGCAAATATTACTGTCCAATATGTTCACATTGCAAAAGTGAGTGCCAAACAGACTGTTGTGAAGTAAATGAAAGTATGAGGAACAAAAGTAAATATTTGAATGAACTTAATCATTTACAATGAACTAAATCAATAATACTATTTTATAACTTGGAAATGTGTTTTTGTTGGAAAATTTCAATGGTATAAAATACTTGATATGTCATCTGTATATTATTTGAGAAGAATATTAAATATTTGTTTTTATTCAAAACTTTATATCTTAATTTTTTCGGTTTCAAATGAAATGAAGCTTTCCGTTTTAACTGACTCCATCGGTGTTTACTTAGCTAACTGTTTCGCACTAAACTTACTATTATACAGACGTGTTATATAAAACATTTTATGCTACCGTCTTTCAGTCTGAAGTACATGCTATACGCATGGCAGTTCATTAGCGGAATATCAACAAGATCAATGACGATTTGCGTCGACAGCGGGCAGCCATTCTCGCTCTTGCGTCTTACATATGTTCTTAAAAAACTGCTCACGCTTGCAGAGTGGCTCTCAATGAAAGGCAAGGCATATTCCTATCTAGGTTATGTGGGTACCAGGGCATAGTTGAGTCATAGGCAACGAGAAAGTTGATGAATTGGCGAGGAAAGGTTCAGGAGCTAGCAATAGCCCCTGCATCACTGTACCATGGTCTATCGCTGACGCCACAAGCAAACTTGATGCCGCCATATGGGCCAAGATAAGGTTCGAATGGGATAACAGGATAGACCGCAGGGTGGCCAGGACATTATGGTCCTGGCCACCCTCCATTATGATCTAAGCAAAAACAGGAAACTGCTAAAGCTCAGCAGAAACTGCTTGAGAGCTACGGTCGGGTTGCTCACAGGGCACTGTCTTACCGCATTTCATGCAAACAGAATGGGACTGACATCCAGCAATTTATGCAAGAGGTGCAAGATGGAAGAGGACACCATCGAGCACACTCTCTGTGATTATCCGGTACTAAATAATAAACGCCTCAAGATTTTTGATTCTTATCACTTTCAAGAGTCAGCAAAGGTGGCCAGTACCGTCACGTGGAATCAGCTGATGCAGTTTGGCGGAGCGGTCACTTGGCAGCTCTAACGAGCCAGCGGAGGGTGGCAAATGGGCCCAAACTGGTGGCCTAATGCTGGCTGCGTTTTTGGCAACCCTCATCAATAACCTAACTTAACTTAACTATTCAGCAATGTAATAAAATTAAATTTATAGCCAGAACGTTTTCATTTTTTGTGTTATACCTACTACGGTTGCATAAAATTGTGTTCAGCTGAAAATAGAACTTCAATCGACATGATGGTGATATTTTCAGGGAAAGTGTTGCGGTTTTCCAGAATAGATTTAAATAGTATAGACGAAGTTGGAAGTAAACGTGGTATTCAGCTTGTACTTTTGCAGCAAAAACGACCACCATTGAAATTTTTACAGCATCACGCATTTGCATTAAACATAAAACTTTTTAAAGGCACAACAGATTCTCACGTTTGACATAAGAGTCCTGTTTTTACTTTAATAACGCCGTGTTTGGTATGCTTATAGCAAAGAATATTTAATCGAAAGACTTGTATTTAAAGGCGCAAACGATTCTCACTTTTGAAGCAAGAGTGAAACTGTTAAACTAACGGTGGAACTATTTTGTGAAAATTGCAGCAATTGCCAATTTTAATTTTATTCAAAATTCACGGCATATAACTTTTGATACCTAGTGTATCGAAAATTCTCTGCTATGACCGAAAAGCGGTACTTCGTTTTTCAGAAATGAAATGCAAGCTACGTCGCTTAACAATTTACCGTATTAACTGTAAATTGTTTTTTTAAAATTTTTGCACGAGGCTTGAGACTGAGTTGGTAGCTGCGAGCGAGAATTCACCGCAGTTGGATTCAAAAACGTGACCAAGATGGACAGAGTGGGTGACACTACGGCCGGTCGTAGTTGTCGGCCTTCGGAAAGTCTGAGAAAGCTGCTCAGCCTGCTCAGGACGGCAAATAAATCATTTGACAGTGTAAAGTGGTGTCTCCGTCTCGCTGTGGTGCACATTTATAAGTGCTTCACAGTGTGTGCCCCTCATATAATTTTCGGTTAAATATCACCCAGCATTGAAAGGAAATAAAGCCTACAGCACCACAGCGCAATAAGAAGGGGGTCAATGTTAGATCGTGGCTGGTGACGGAGGTCGTATCCGCATTACGAAATCCGAGGGAGAAAACAATAAGAACGAGTACGAAAGTGATATTGCGGGCCACCATAGCGGAAATTTTAAAGTGTAAATTTCAATTTGTTACGAAATAACCTCTCGAGGTTTTTAGTTCGCGACTTGAAGCCCATAATAAAGAAATGTTAATTTGATTGGTGATTTGAGTGGTCTTAAAATTTTATTTTGAATCAAGGCTCAATTCAATCAGCCAAGCGGCTGCATAGACGGCTATCATGTGCATTGGCTGATTTTTGTGAGCAACCAAACGGGCTTGCAAAAAGTGTGACTGGTGACTCCTTCCCATTAATAGTCGATTTAAGTGACGAAAATTGCCTATATTTAGTGCAAGAGTGCATAATTGCATACAAGAAAGAAATTGAAAACAAGAAGAGTCGCATTGTAACTTTGTGGGTAAATTTAGTGGCTGGAAGTCACCAAATTGGGGGGTTCTGTTCTCAGTGACAAGTTTGCGAAGAAATTCATCGTTCAGAGCTCGTATTCTCTTCTCCGTCAAAAGAACTTGCCATTAATTTTCTTAGTGTCAAGTGAAGTTGTCGGCGCTCCGTATGTGCGACAGCTCGACCGTCTGGGTATGAGTGCGCTGCCAGTGGGGAAGTTAGTCTTCACAATATCTAGCGGTGAAGCAGATTGAAAACAGAAACGACAGATACGGCAGCATTCAAGTGCTTGACGTGTGATGTACGTATAAAAAAGTTTCCCATGGCCCTTTGGCAACAACACATCCAATGCAAAAACTGGTCGAGATATTCTCCAGAAAGCGAAAGTACTATTAATGATGCTGTATGTATCATCAAAAATGTGCAAAGAAATTTAAAAATAACTTTTAGATACGAACCACTCTCCTTTTTTACGGGTTCCGTTCCTGCACGATTTTATGCATATGTATAATTGCTGTGAGATTAATTTACTCAGAATACGTTAAAAACATTATAACGGTTGTTTTAAAGGATATTTCTCTATTATATATTTCTTTAGAATGTCTTAATTGTAAAACCATACCGGCAGCTGTTTTGGTCAATATTTGCTCCGACACGCCTGTGAAAACGAGTTTCCAATTCATATTGAGCCAATCATAAGAAACAATTCTGGACAGTCCTCATCATTCACTGATTGCAACTTTTTAGACTCTTCCAACACTTTTCATGATTTATGGAAATACTACTGTCAATTAAACAATTATTAAACAAATTTCAGCCTTGTTTATTACTGTCAGGGTTTCAAGCTGCAATCATAATCGCCCTAACTTTTTTGTTAATCAACCGTGAGTTTGTAAATTTAAAATTTCCCATAGTTATTTCTAGTAAGGAAGATGTAAATTCACTTTATATTGGGCTGAATTGTTACAGTACGGTCCATTGACCCTCCATTATTTGAACTTCATTAAACCCAATTAAACTAAACCTCATATTGCATTCGTAAGCGTTTCCGCCATGCGCGTTTTTTCTGTTACATACATTTACTTAGTTCAAGCATCATATAGCACTTCAAGCATTTCCGCCACGCGCATTTTTTTTCTCTATGCAAAATAGATCGCCAATGTACAGGTGTCATCTGTGCACCTATTGATTTTGCTGTTGCAACAATTAGCATGAACTAATTATTGCAACAGATCATCATTTTATTTCGCATAAATATCGGCGGATTACATTCTATCGGTTGGATTGTTCTATTCGCGGTTAAGTACGGGCAGAGCCATAATCCCGGGAACCCAAAGTGAGGCTGCATTTGGGGTGCTTATCGGTTCATGCGCGCGAATTGAAATTGTAAAAGTCAGTAAAGAAATAAAGCGCGTTTTAAAATTAAATTCGAAAAGTCGTGTTTTACTACTAATTTTCGAAGAAAAGTAGTATTAAACTCGTTTCGCCGAAAATTCATATTTCTTTATATATATATATATATATATATATATATATATATATATATATATATATATATATATATATATATATATATATATATATATATATATCATCAAAATGATTAAGGGAGATAATCTCTGGAGTGGCGGATTCGATTAAGCTGAAACTTTCGAAGAACGTAGATGTATTTAGTAGGTAGGTCCAGGACTTGCTAAAATTCAGATACCCTAGACCTTTTGGCGGCGGCGAGCGTTTTAGTGAATTTTGAGGTACTCCTATATTTCTAAGCAGCGTGAATTTTTGTTCAAAAAAAGTATTGAAAATGAAAACTTTTTATGCTTTTAGCTTGCTTATGACACACAATTAGAAATTTTGAGCCGTGTGTGGGTGCAGCGTGCCTAAAAGTAGGCAAGGATTTTTTTTCAAATTTTGATTTGTAATTACTTCTGACAAAAACATTGGATCATCGTAAAATTTGCAGAGCGTATTGATGCTGACTAAAGTTTAATACACATAGATTTCCCAGGTCGTGCGTGCAAATCGACTATATTATAACCCTGTACCTGCGGCAGGGTCTTGAAAAAAAATCCTTCAAATCATTGAACCTCCTGAAAAATTTTTGATTTTTGACAAAAAATTCAAATCATTGATATATCTTAACGTTTGTGCATCATGTCAAATTGAATTTTTGGAAATTCCGATTTGCACAAGAACGGCAACCCATCACTAAATTACCTCTATTTTCAGCACTCGAAAGTTCTGTTCACGAGAACTGACGACCGGATCATCCGATCATAATGAAATTTACAGAACATGTTGGTATTACCTAGGACCAGGTCTGATAGAAGTGATTTTGAAATGCGAGCAACTCAGTGGCAGTGGTGCCATCTTGAAAAATCACTGAGAAAAAAAACAGCTTTTTGGCCTATAGCTTCCGATTCACCCATCAGATTTAAATAAAATTCACACATTATTTGGATCTAACTTAAGGTAACATTTTGTGAAAATTTGACTGAAAAATTAGAATAGAGTTGCCAGCTATGGTGATTTTTGTCTCATAAATCTTGCAAATTGGCTCAGCAAAATAAAGCTTTTTCCCCTATAACTTCCGGTGCAGTCATGATATCAAAATGAAGTTTGTGCAGTTAATTAATTTTGATGTGAGCAAAGTGTCATAGGAATTCGGTACAAAAATCGTTGCTATGCTATGACCATTTTTGTAATTTTTTGGAATTTCTTTACTGCGCGATTATGTCATTAGATTTGCAAATGGGAACGATCCTGCAATGAAAATTAACAACAAATATTAACGCTTTAAAAATTTGAAAAGTTTTGACGGTGGTAACTCTAAAAATATTTCCACCCGTATACCTTCCAGCGCAGTGATTCAATCGAAACGAAATTTACTGGTTGGGTTTAACTTAACGTGAAGCTGATTTGGTATATATTTTGCTTTGCTGTTGACACAGGGTAACCAGCTTAAGCCATTTTCGTAACTACTGCATCAACAGATGCTTCAAATTACATACTCATATGCAAAACATTTGCAATAAAACTAAGAAACCAATTTTTAAATTTTCCGAGTTTTGTACATTTTTTGGATGGCAGCCTCAAACAACGTTAACCGCTAAAGCTTTCGACGAAATCCTCCGATGAAAACGAAATTCAAAGGTTAAGTTGATTTAAGTATGAGCTTGTTATGGTAAACTTATTCCTGCTTCGTTGGGAAAGTGTTGCCAGCACTGAACATTTTCATCATTTGTGTTATAGTTGAGTTCTGTTGCTTTGAACAAGGAATGGTTGATATGATTCTACAAAAAAGTGTATTACGTCTTTCCACATTTTTTTGTCACTCAAAGACAATTTCTTCGAAAATTAGTTTTCTAGCGGTTCAGGTTCGCTAGAGTTTTTTTTTTATATTCAAAGTCCGCGGGAAATAAAATTGGCGCAGTCGGTAGGATGCGCTAAGTACAGAAGTGCTTGATTATTTAATCTTAATAGCGCATCTGCATCGCGTTTCCGAAAAAAGTATTAGGTATAAAATTATTCCCCAAGAGGAGGAAAGTTTTTTTTTTTCCTTTTTCGTACCCGACGCGATTAAAATTGGTTCCAGGAGGAAACAATATTCCCGAGCAGGACTTAAAAACAGTCCCATCGGAACACACAAAAGACTGTGTGATAATATTTTGTCAGTGATAAAATCATTAAAAGTATTCAAGTGAATAATAACTTAACAAGTGTTGTGTGAAATAAAACATACAAGTGCCACAGATAAATTACAATCCAAACGAAACGAATCAAAATAAGTAGAAAAAGAGGCTGTAAAATTTGAAATTGAATAATAGTGATAAAAAGGCAGCAAAATTTGAAGTTGAAAAATAGTGAAATAGACTAGTAACTATTGATTGCAGTGAGTTCCAGTTTGTTCCAGTTATTTGCTAGTTCCAGTTATTTGCTAGTTCCAGTTATTTGCAAGTTCCAGTTATTTGCAGTTGGTTCCAGCCAGTACCTGTCGTTCGACTACCAAACCAGCAAGTACCATCGTTTTTTTTATTATGTTATTAAAGTATTAGATTGAATTTATTAATATTAGACTGAATTCTATTACGAATTCATTTTAACTAAACTATATACTATTAGATTGAGTCCTAACATTAGTTTATTAAATTTGGTAACATACGAAAATTCATTAGTGGAAAGCAAATATATTATATAAAATATATATTATCAGATTGAATTCTATTCCGAAGTTGATTGTAACCTTATTTCATTGAATTTGGTAGCATACAAAAATTCATTAATAAGACAAGAAAAAAATTATAAAACATACAAAAATAAATAAAACTCTGTTAAACAATTGTAAGGGTAGTTTGGGATTAGGTTGAAGAATAATTTTTCAAAATGGCAAACGCTGAAGCTGCCCCAGCTATACCGATAAACCCCCTAAAATACTTAAATAACCTTCCCGAGTTTGATGGCAAACCCGAGAATCTCCGAACATTTATAGCCCTCGTGGAAAGAGTAAGTCATATGCTCGAAGCTTTCAATGATGCGTCACAACTCTTATTTAGTGATATCATTAAAAGTAAATTGAAGGGCCGGGCTAGGGAAACTATCGAAATAAACTGTCACGTTACCTATTGGCAGGACATTAAGCAAGTCCTTCAAAATAACTTTGAGAATCGTCTAAATATAGACGAACTCTACGACAATCTGCGAGGCGCAACTTTCAAAACTAACGGATTAGAATTCTATTACGATATTAAAGGTAAATTAAGAAAGCTTAATAATAAGACTCTAGTTGTTTCGGGCACAGGTAACGCAACGAACGAATGTGCGCGCAACAACATGAGAACAGCCCTTAACATTTTCAAAAATAAAATTCCCGAACCAATGAAAACTATTCTATTCTGTAGAAACTCTGATACACTAGAATCAGCTATGGACATATTCTTTACTGCTGGATATGCACACTATAGTCCCTTTGGTCAGAACAATAACGGAAACAAACAAAAGTTTAACCATAGACGAAACCACGATAATCAAGGACAGTATGACAACAACAGTAGACCACACAGACATGACAATCGTAATAATAATAGTAATCGACATCTTAATAATAATTACCACACCAATCACAATAGAAATTACGGTAATAATAACAATAATAATAATTATAATAATAGTAACAATGGTTTTAATAATAATAATAATAATAATGGCTATAATAACTATAATAGACCTAATAATTCACAAAGAAATCAGCCTAATAGATCTAATGACAACCCTAACCACCAGCGAGACAGACGCAAAAATCGACACAACCACTTCGAACAAGATTATAGACCTTATCATGACGACAATAGAATGTTTCAAAATGACTTCTTAAATAATTCTAACCCTAACAATTTTAATCATTTTAATCGACAGCTGACTCCAGAGCCCATGGGTATTAATAAAAATGAAGTGATAGAAAATTTGCAGTTGCCTGCCTCGGAAGGAGACTACCATATATAGTTATAAAAACTAAATCTAACCCTCTGAAATTTATTATAGATACTGGTGCAAACCCCCGCAGTAATAAATCCTGGTCTTTGCCAACCCGAAATGGAAAATTGATGATTACAGCATACTATCGATATTCGCGAAATGGTTAGGATCCCTCTCTTTGAAGAGCTAGGGGATACAAACAAAAATATAGAATTACTCGTCTGTCAATTTCATGACCAATATGACGGTATACTTGGAAATAACGTCTTAAAACAACTTAATACAATAATCGATTATGAAAACCAAATATTACATGCTGGCGATAAAAAGGTCCCAATCCTCTTCGAAACAGATGAAAATGATCAATATTGCCTTTTCAACAGGGGAGGATGCTATGAAGTATCTGTACCTGTACAACAAAATAATGGTCTGGTGTATTTCCCAGGCAAGATTTCTGAAGATGGAAATGTTCGTCTTGAGGAAGGCATCTACAATGCGCAGGACTCCAAGATGCTCGCTTCAGTAAAGATACTGGGCGTTCGTCCTGTCAAAGTTAAATTTGCAACAAAAGAAACTATCCCTGTTACTTACGAAAACTTTAACATTATTGAAAACAAACCAGAAGGTAGAATACCATTTATGAATCAGATTAGAACTGACCATCTCAATCTGGAGGAAATACAAAAACTTGTACCAATTATTAAAAAATTTTCTGAAATATTTTATAACGAAGAATCGGACTTATCATTCACAAATGCAATAAAGCATGAAATTCGGACCACAAACCACATACCCGTAGTTGCGAAAACCTATAGGTACCCGTACATTCATAAGGATGAAGTACGGAATCAAATACAAGAAATGTTAAAGAAAAATATCATTAGACCAAGCAAATCTCCTTATTCAGCGCCAGTTTGGATAGTACCGAAGAAACTGGACGCAAGCGGAAAACTCAAATGGAGGCTTGTCATCGATTACCGGAAACTAAACGAAGTCACGATCGACGACAAGTATCCTATTCCTAACATTGACAAGATCCTAGAGAAGCTTGGACGATGCCGATATTTCACAACGCTAGACTTAGCAAAAGGATTCTATCAAATAGAAATAATAGAAAAGGACATTCATAAAACTGCATTCAGTGTAGAAGGCGGACACTATGAATTCCTTCGAATGCCATTTGGATTGAAGACGGCTCCTGCTACCTTCCAACGCTTGATGAACAACATTCTCTCCGATTACATAAATAAAATATGCTTAGTATATTTGGACGACGTTATAATATTTTCTACGTCCTTGCAAGAGCACTTAGATTCCATTACAAAAATATTCAAGAGATTTAGAGAGACCAATTTAAAAGTTCAGTTGGACAAATCTGAGTTTCTCAAGAGAGAAACAGGATTTCTTGGACATATAGTTACAAACGACGGTATTAAACCTGATCCACGGAAAATCGAATGCGAACAAAAATTCCCTGTTTCTAAGAACGCAAAAGAAATAAAACAGTTCCTTGGCCTCACTGGCTATTAAAGAAAATTTATCAAGGATTATTCCTGAATAGCCAAACCAATGACCAAATATCTTAAGAAGGATGCAAAATTAAACATTTCAGACCCTGAGTATATTCATGCTTTTGAAACCATGAAAAATCTTTTAACTAATGAACCAATTTTAGTATGCCCTGATTTTAATAAAACTTTCGTCTTGACAACAGATGCTAGTAACTTTGCTCTTGGTGCGGTCCTGTCACAGGAAGGACGTCCAATCAGTTATGCTAGTTGTACCTTGAGCGAGCATGAGATCAATTATAGTACCATAGAGAAAGAACTCCTAGCAATTGTCTGGGCTACGAAATACTTTCGACCCTATCTGTTTGGTAGGAAATTCCTTATTGAAACGGACCATAGACCACTCACTTGGCTTTTTTCCATCAAAGAACCAAATTCTAAACTTGTTAGATGGCGACTAAAACTCTCTGAATTCGATTATACTGTAAAATACAAAGAAGGTGCGAAAAATATAAATGCAGATACCCTATCCAGAATCCCTAAACCGGAAGTAAATCTAGCGCAAAGCAGTTCTGACATCCCTATTAGTAAGTCATGCATTAATGTATTTAAAAACCAAATAGTTATAAATAAATCTAACTCAGGATCACTCAGAATAAAAAAAATATAAAATATTTTATCAAAATAAGACAACAATTAGCGCCAAGCATCTAGATAAGCAGGATTTTATAACAATATTGAAAAACCATTTTAACCCAAACAGCCTCAATGCAAATCTTATCGAAAACGAAGATTACTTCCAAACTCTTTGCTCAACATTCAAAACTAATTTCTAGAGTAATAGCAAATTTAAAATTGTAAGATGTAGTGTTTTACTAGAAGATATAACAGATGAAGAAAAATTAGTTCAAATAATTGAAGAGGAACATTTACGCAATAATCATAGAGGAATAGAAGAAGTATCAAAAGAACTCAAGCTAAAGTACTATAGTCCTAAACTGATAGATAGAGTCACGAAATTTATAAATAATTCCGATGTTTGCAACTCCGAAAAATACGTTCGAAATCCACCTAAACATTTATATAAAACCACAGAAACTCCACAAAAGCCTGGAGAAATAATCCATGTAGATGTATTCTACACTTTAGAAAAACTTTTATTTCTAACAATAATTGAAAAGTTTTCAAAACACGCATTTGCATTTAAAATCCTAGGTAGAACATGGACTGAGTTCAAAAGAGCCTTAGCATATTATTTCAGTCAATTTGGCAGTGTAAAGAAAATCATAGTAGATAACGAATTAGGATTTAAGGCAATTCCTTTAAGAGATTTCCTTTCAAAAGAAAACGTAGAAATTCACTACACCTCGAATAGTAATCACACATCCAATGCAGACGTAGGGCGCCTGCATAATACCATAAATGAACATATCCGACTTTTGAAACATGACGCTGTAAATAACCAAAGTACAGTAGAAGAAAAAATCCTAAAAATAATTACATTTTACAATAATACAATACATTCTACAACAAACAAAAGGCCTATCGACTTCATTAATGGGAAAATCCCACAAGATGAATATAGAAATATATATGATTTGATGTTGCAAAAGAAACAAAAAATCATAAAGTAACTCAACGAAAATCGAACGAACCACGAAATTGAATCAGGCCAAAATTTGATTAAAGAAACCAGAAGAGGGAAAAATCACTCTAAGTATAGGAAAATTAACTCACATAAAATAGATGATGACCACATAGTAGATATAAAAAACCAAAACAAATACTTTCGTACTCATATTAAAAAGAAAAAGAAGTATCAAGATATAAATAATTCCAATATAACATCAAAGACCAAAAAGAAAAATAAAAATATCCCTTCAACTTCTCATTCTTCTGCTAATAACACCTAATCGCCTTTACAGAAATGTTACCCATACTTATATTCGCATTCTGGGCCATAATAAGAGCTCAAACAATTTACATTGAAGACGTGAACAACAATAGTGGCTACATACCCATTAAAATGGACGAAGTAAAGCTGGTCGACTATTACTACAAGGTACACCACATTGTCAACACATCAGAATATGAACAAACCCTCAAAATTATTCGAAAAAACATCAACACTCTTTCAATATCTACAGCGGAATCAAAAACCATATTAGAAACTATTAACAGAAACCTTGCATTAGTAGAAACAAAGATAAATAACTTAACTCCCCATACCCGACAGAAACGTGAACTAATAAACTTCTTAGGTAAAGGACTGAAATACGTCACCGGAACTATGGACAATGACGATAGGACAAATATTGAAAGTATAATCAAAACAATGAAGGAAAAAGAAGAAAATTTAATTAACAGTATAAATAAAAACAAATTCACAAATAATATTTTACCCTCCCAAATTAAAAATATAACCAATCACATAAATACGCAACAATTTATAATAGCGAATTATCTAAATAAATTCAAAGATATAAGTCCAAATGGCATAGCAACACTTAGAGACGAAATTAACTTCATTCAACAATTATACCAAATCGATAATCCTCCTAATCAATCGGCATTTCCTTACTGAGAAACCACATAACGGACATTGAACATACCATACTTTCTAGTAAAATAGGTTTAGTTACTAAGGACATTCTAACTAAGACAGAACTCGACCTTATAGACGAATTCGAGGCATATTTAAACATAAAAACTTCTGTTTCATTGCATGATAAAATTATTGTAATAGCTTTGGCAATACCAAAATATTCTCAGGATAGCTTGACAAAAATCATTCTTGAACCAATCCCAACCATCCAAAATAGGTCGTTGTTATTAAACTTTAACACCATCTTAGTAAGTCCTAGCCATAAGATATACAACGTAAATATCAAAGACAACCTTAGAGATAACTTAGAAGAAATAAATGACAAATGTATAAAAAACATTATAAAGCTCATGTCAGACAAAAGTATCAGAACAACAAGAAATCAAACAAATTATACCCGGAGTCGTAGTTTTCAAACATTTTTATGGAAAAATAGAACATAATTGTAATACAGAAAATATGAAAATTAAAGGAACCTTCCTCGTAAAATTCCAAGATTGTCAAATGAAAGTTATGAGCAAAACATTTTCTAACCATTATCTTAAAATACATGATAAAATAATATTGCCAAAATTTATCAAAGCTATTAAAGAAAATAATAATATGACTGACATAAAAAATTGAAGAATTGTATCTGAAACAAATCAGTAATGAAAAATGTATACAATTTTAGTTAAAACAGATAGTACCAATATTATAAGCATAAGTACAGATATCATGATAATTATTATTATAATAACATTGTTAATAACTTTGAATGCACATGAATCGACAACGCCATAAGCTCATTATTTCGTCGGAGCCTCAATCAAACGGTGGGGGTGTTACAGTACGGTCCATTGACCCTCCATTATTTGAACTTCATTAAACCCAATTAAACTAAACCTCATATTGCATTCGTAAGCGTTTCCGCCATGCGCGTTTTTTCTGTTACATACATTTACTTAGTTCAAGCATCATATAGCACTTCAAGCATTTCCGCCACGCGCATTTTTTTTCTCTATGCAAAATAGATCGCCAATGTACAGGTGTCATCTGTGCACCTATTGATTTTGCTGTTGCAACAATTAGCATGAACTAATTATTGCAACAGATCATCATTTTATTTCGCATAAATATCGGCGGATTACATTCTATCGGTTGGATTGTTCTATTCGCGGTTATCAAGTACGGGCCAAGCCATAATCCCGGGAACCCAATGTGAGGCTGCTTTTGGGGGTGCTTATCGGTTCATGTGCGCGAATTGAAATTGTAAAAGTCAGTAAAGAAATAAAGCGCGTTTTTAAATTAAATTCGAAAAGTCGTGTTTTATTTTTTTTTTATATTCAAAGTCCGCGGGAAATAAAATTCTGAATCTCATAAAACTCAATTAAAATATTTCTAACTCTCCCTAATGCAAATGAGTTTTATTGTTTGGAATTGCTTGAGTAGCTGGACATCTAAGATCTTCTCATGCAGCAAAACACTATATTTTCTCAATCGTCGACATTTACTTAATACACACATTTCTCTAAAAACAAAACAAAAGAAAGTCTAGCGCATCAGAACCGCTAGAAAACTAACTTTCGAAGAAACTATCTTTGAGGGATTAAAAAATGTGCGAAGACGTTATACCCTTCTTTGTAGTATCATATCAACCATTTCATTCTCAAAGGAACAAATATCATTTTCTGACAGCATTTTCTATAACACATATGATGAAAATTTTCAGTATTGGCAACATTTATCCAACACAGTAGCAATAAATGTACCATAACATGCTCGTGCTAAATCAAACTATCCTTTAAATTCTGTTATGTATTTTTTACTAATGTTCGAAGAACATTAGTATTAAAATCGATTCGGCCAAAACTTCATATTTCCATATATATATATATATATATATATATATATATATATATATATATATATATATATATATATATATATATATATATATATATATATATATATATATATATATATATATATATATATATATATATATAATCAAAAAATTTCAGTGAGATAATCTCGGGAACGCGCCATCCGATTGAGCTGAAACTTTCAGGATACATTGGTGTGTATGCAGAATAGGTCCAGGTCTCTTTAAATGTCAGTTATTGTTAACCTTTTGGCGCCGGCGGCCATTTAAGTGATATTTTTAATATACCTATTATTTCGTGCACAAATAATTTTCGCAAAAATAAAGCTAACGAAATAAATTTTGAACGTGTTTTACATATTAATCGGATAATGCTTTGGAATTTTTTAACCCTATGTGTGCGCTGGGTGCCTAAAAAGAGGACGGGAAAATTTGAAAATTTTTAAATTGCGATAACTTTTGACAAAGCTATTCAATCATTACGAAATTTTCAGGACATATTGATATTATTTAGTTGCAGGTTTGTGTAGCTTTTAATGAGCGTGCTGGCAACCCTGTAGCAAGGGCAGGCACTGAAAGTGAAAACCTCCAAATCATCGTCTCTCTTGAAAAACTACCGTTTCTTCAAAAAAAGGCATTCATATATAAATCTTGTGCTTTGTTTACATAACCAAAAAAAAAAAAAGATATGGTATAACGGGCACGCCTGGTAACCCTTGCCCAATTTACCTATATTTTTAGCAGCAAAAACTTCTGTTCACGAAAACTCACGATCCGATGAGCAGATTTAATTGAAATTTGCAGAATGTATTGATCTTAAATAGGACCAGGTCTGATACAAGTGATTTTGAAATGCGGGCGATTCTGTGCCAGTGGTGCTATCTTGAAAAACCACTAAAAAAGATAACTGTTTTTAGCCCTATAAATTCTGATTGAATCGTTCGATTTTGACGAAACTCACACAACTGTTGGACCTTACCCTAAGCCACGTTTGGTAGAAATTTGGTCAAAAAATTCGGTTGGAGTTGCCAGCTATGATAATTTTGGTGTCTTCATTTTGAAAAAAAAAATTTGGCAGTGAAAACATTCAAACCATCGAATATTCAAAAAAATGTCCGTTTCTTACAATAAAACCAATCTGTATATAAATCTTATGTTTTATCTACACGTTCAAAATAAAACTTTGGAAATTTCATGTCGGACAAGAACGGTAACCCTCTCCCAGTTAACCTATATTTTTAGCATCAAAAACTTCTGTTCACGGAAACTCACGAACCAATAATCAGATACAGCTAAAATTTACAGAATGCATTGGACTTAAGTAAGACCAGATTTGATAGAAGCGATTTTGAATTGTGGGCAAGTCTGTGCCAGTGGTGCCATCTTGGAAAATTACAAAGAAAAAAAACTGCTTTTTGCCCTATGAAATGTGAATAAATTACCAGATTTTCATGAAATTGGCACAGTAGCTAAACCTAACTCTAATCTCTGTTTGGTGGAAATTTGGTTGAAAAATTTGATTGGTGCTATGGTAATTTTTGTGTCTTTGGCTTTGAAAATTCGCTCAGGAAAATAAAACTTTTTGCACTATAACTTCCAGTGCAGTCATGAAATCAATACGAATTTCATACAATTAATGAAACCTGTCATAAACATTATTCAGGCCAAATTTGGTTGAAAAGCCACGAAGGGTTGCCAGCTATTGTTGGTTTTGTGTTTAATTGCAATATCTTTATTAAGCGGTTTTATCGCAGAATTTTCAAATGGTAATGATATTGTAGTGACAATAAACAGCAAATATTAAGCTTTCGCTTATTTGAAAAAACTCGCTGCAGGTAACTCTAAATTTCTTTATACTCCTTTAACTTCGAATGTTATATAACAACGTGAAGCAGATGTGATATATTCTTGGCTTTGATACTGGCAGAAGGTTGCCAGCACAAGTCGGTTGTGCTACTTTTGTATCAATAAATGCTTACAATTAGTATTCATACCGGAAACATTTACAATTAAAATAAATAATCAATGTTGCAATTCGCAAAGTTCTGCAAATTTTTCGGATCGCAGCCCCAAACACCAACTTCAGTTACAGTGCTGCAGGCACTGAGCATTTTCTTCATTGATGTTATATGAGATGCTGCTTTCAAAATTATGTGAAATAAGCAACTGATAACGAATATAATTAACCCGTGTTTTGCTCTCATAAACGTTGAAATTCATGCCAGTGGTAATATCTGAAACCTTCCACCATATGAGTTATAATGCATTCTTGAGACCAAAGTAAAACGTGGCATTTGAAACAGTTTAGTCGTAATAAGCAGCACATGTGGTGGAATATGCACTCAAAACCTGCACGATTCTTCTACTGTTCTTCGAACATTAGTGTTTCTAGCGGTTCAGGTGCGCTAGAGTTTTTTGTTTTTTTACTAATGTTCGAAGAAAAACATTAGTATTAAAATCACTTTGCCCGTAAATTCATATTTATATATATATATATATATATATATATATATATATATATATATATATATATATATATATATATATATATATATATATATATATATATATATATATATATATATATATATATATATATATACAGTTGTGTTCATGAAAATAGTAGTGCAGCACCTCACAACATTAAATATTCATGTTTCGACAAACTGAACACTGCAAATTGAACACGTTTTCATATTTTTCTAAGAATAGCATGCAAAGAAGAGAAAAGCGATAAAATTCCGTAAGTTTTGCATTGGTTTGGGTAAGTTTTTGATTACTTTTGAGTGATGCACCGAAATTTGGCTGGTCATTAAAATAGTAGTGCTCGGTGTGAGTGGTTGAAAAACAATTCTAATAGTTGATTAGTACAACAAAAAATGTCAATAATAAGCGTAATTTAGCAATGAGTAGTTTGATGATTGATATTCATTAGGTTTGTAACTATTTTTTATTCTAGTGGGCAGAGGAAAGCATTGCATGGCTGCGAAAAGAGATTTAATAGTTACCCTTGGAGCAAAAGGCATAACGTACAAAGAAATTGAAAATATTTTTTGCTGCACACCTGCAATGATATTTAACGCGATTAATTATAAAAAAAACTCTAGCGCACCTGAACCGCTAGAAACACTAATGTTCGAAGAACAGTAGAAGAATCGTGCAAGTTTTGAGTGCATATTCCACCACATGCGCTGCTTATTACGGCCAAATTGTTTCAAATGCCATGTTTTACTTTTGTCTCAAGAATGCATTATAACTCATATGGGAGAAGGTTTCAGATATTACCACTGGCATGAATTTCAACGTTTATGAGAGCAAAACACAGGTTAATTATATTCGTTATCAGTTGCTTATTTCACATAATTTTGAAAGCAGCATCTCATAAAACATCAATGAAGAAAATGCTCAGTGCCTGCAGCACTGTAACTGAAGTTGGTGTTTGGAGCTGCGATCCGAAAAATTTGCAGAACTTTGGGAATTGAAACATCGGTTATTTATTTTCATTGTAAATGTTTCCGGTATGAATACTAACTGCAAGCATTTATTGATACAAAAGTAGCACAACCGACTCGTGCTGGCAACCTTTCGCCAGTATCAAAGCCAAGAATATATCACGTCTGCTTCACGTTGTTATATTACATTTGAAGTTATAGGAGTATAAAGAAATTTAGGGTTACCTGCAGCGAGTTTTTTCAAATAATCGAAAGCTTAATATTTGCTGTTTATTGTCACTACAATATCATTACCAATTGAAAATTCTACGATAAAACCGCTTAATAAAGATATTGCAAGCAAACACAAACCCAACAATAGCTGGCAACCCTATCATGGCTTTTCAACCAAATTTGGCTTGAATAATGTTTATAATAGGTTTCAGTAATTGTATGAAATTCGTATTGATTTCATGACTGCACTGGAAGTTATAGGGCAAAAAGTTTTATTTTCCTGAGCGAATTTTCACAAAAAGAAACAAAAATTACCATAGCTGGCAGCACCAATCGAATTTTTCAACCAAATTTCTATCAAACAGAGTTTAGAGTAAGGTTCAGCTACTGTGTGAATTTCATGAAAATCTGGTAACTTATTCACATTTCATAGGGCAAAAAGTAGTTTTTTTTCTTTGTAATTTTTCAAGATGGCACCACTGGAACAGAGTTGCCTACAATTCAAAATCGCTTCTATCAGACCTGGCCCTACTTAAGTCCAATGCATTCTGTAAATTTCAATTCTATCTGATTATTGATTCGTTAGTTCCCGTGAACAGAAGTTTTTGAAGCTAAAAATATAGGTTAACTGAGAAAGGGTTACCGTTCTTGTCCGACATGAAATTTCCAAAGTTTTACTTTGACTGTGTAGATTAAGCATAAGATTTGTATACAGATTGGTTTTATTGTAGAAACGGACATTTTTTAGGATATTCGCTGGTTTGAATGTTTTCACTTCCAAATTTTTATTTTTTCAAATTCAAGACACCAAAATTATCATAGCTGGCAGCTCCAACCGAATTTTTCAGCCAAATTTCTACCAAATGTGGTTTGAAGTAAGGTGCAGCTACGGTGTGAATTTCGTCAAAATCGAACGATTCAATCAGAATTTATAGGGCTAAAAGCAGTTATCTTTTTTAGTGATTTTTCAAGATGGCACCACTGGCACAGAATCGCTAGGATTTCAAAATCACTTCTATCAGATCTGGTCCTATTTAAGACCAATACATTCTGAAAATTTCAATAAAGTCTGCTCATCGGATCGTGAGTTTCCGTGAACAGAATTTTTTGATGCTAAAAACATAAGTAACTTGGGCAAGGGTTACCAGGCGTGCCCGTTATACCATATCAAATTTTTTTTTTTGTTTATGTAAACAAAGCACAAAATTTACATATGAGTGGCTTTTTTTTTAAGAAACGACATTTTTTCAAGAGAAATGATGATTTGGAGGTTTTCACTTTCAGTGCCTGCCCTAGCTACAGGGTTGCCAGCACAATCATTAAAACCTACACAAATCTACAACTAAATAAAACAAACATGTCCTGAAAATTTCGTAATCATGGAATAGCTCTGTCAAAAGTTATCGCAATTTAAAAATTTTCAAATTTTCCCGTTCTCTTTTTAGGCACCCAGCGCACACATAGGGTTAAAAAAATTCCAAAAAATTATCCGATTCACATATAAAACTTGTTCGAAATTTATGTCGTCAACTTTATTTTTGCAAAACTTATTTTTGTACGGAATAATAGGTATATTAAAAAAATCACTAAAATGGCCGCCGGCGCCAAAGGGTTAAAGATTATTAACTTTTTCTGAGACCTGGCACTATTCTGCATATACACCAATATGTCCTGAAAATTTCAGCTCAATCGGATGGCGCGTTCCTGAGATTTTTTCACTGAAATTTTTTGATGATATATATATATATATATATATATATAGAAATATGAATTTTTGGCCAAAGTGATTTTAATACTAATGTTCTTCTTCGAACATTAGTAAAAACCCCAGAAAATCGTGGTGGGAAACGCAAAACAACCGCTGTCGAAGATAGACGCATTGTGCGCTTTAGCAAGATTCGGCCATCAGCATCCTCTAAAGTTATCAAAAATGATTTAAATCTATCGGTTAGTGATGTTACAGTCCGTCGTTGCCTAATTGAGCATAATTTAAATGTCAGAAGTCCTAGAAAGGTGCCCCTTTTGACTCGGAAGCATGTATAAGGAAGACTTAGATTTGCAAAAACTCATCGAGTCTGGCCCGCCAAAAAATGGCGCAACATATTGTGGACAGATGAAAGCAAAATTGTTTAATTTGGTGGAACAGGCTCTAGGCAGTATGTACGACGTCCACCTAACACAGAATATAGTCCTAGGTACACCAAAAAAAAAAACTAAACATGGTGGCCTAAGTATAATTATTTGGGCTTGCTTTTCTTACAATGGCGTTGGTCCTATCCATATGATAAATGGTATAATGGACAAACATGTTTATGTTGACATATTAAAAACACAATGCTACCCTATGCCAGTTTGGAAATGCCTAAAAAATGGACATTTCAACAGGACAACGATCCTAAACATACAAGCAGGCTAGCAAAAGATTGGTTTATATCGGAGAAGATCGATGTGATGCAATGGCCACCTCAGTCCCCAGATCTTAATCCGATAGAAAACTTATGGGGAGATGTAAAACGGGTTGTGGCAACCGCAAAACCTTCAAACAAAGCACAACTTTGGCAAGCGGTTCAGGAAGCATGGTCTCAAATTCCTTTGAAGCGTTGTCAGGACCTTATCGATTCCATGCCCCGGTGGTGCGAAGCCGTTATTAAAAATAACGGATATACAACTAAATATTAGACTATTTCCAATATTAAGAATCTGTAAAATCAATTTTGAATAAAGTTATACAGTTTTTTTTTCCTCTCATGTAGCCACTACTATTTTAATCAACAGCCAAATTTCGGTGCATCACTCAAAAGTCATCAAAAACACATCCAAACCAATGCAAAACTAACGAGATCTTATGCCTATTCTCTTCTTTGCATGCTGTTCTTAGAAAAATATGAACACTTGTTCACTTTGCAATGGTCAGTATGTCGAAACATGAATATTTAATGTTGTGAGGTCCTGCACTACTATATTCATGAACACAGCTGTATATATATATATACATATATATATATATATATATATATATATATATATATATATATATATATATATATATATATATATGTATATATATTTATATATATATATATATATATATATATATATATGTATATATATAAATATATATATATATATATATATATATATATATATATATATATATATATATATATATATATATATATATATATATATCATCAAAAAATCCCAGGAACGCGCGATCCGATTAAACAGAAATTTTCAGGACACATTGGTGTATATGCAGAATAGTGCCAGGTCTCACAAAAAGTTAATTATCTTTAACCCTTTGGCGCCGGCGGCCATTCTAGTGATATTTTTAATATACCTATTATTCCGTACACATTATGTAAAAATAAAGTTGACGAAATAAATTTTGAACGTGTTTTACATGTGAATCGGATAATGTTTTGGAATTTTTTAACCCCATGTGTGCGCTGAGTGCCTGATAAGAGAAAAGGAAAACTTGCAAATGTTTAATTGCGATAACTTTTGACAGAGCTATTCAATCCTTACGAAATTTTCAAGACAAATTGGTATTATTTAGTTGTAGCTAGGGCAGGCACTGAAAGTGAAAACCTCCAAATCATCGTGTCTCTTGAAAAAATGCCGCTTCTTCAAAAAAAAGCCACTCATATGTAAATCTTTTGCTTTGTTTAGACCACTTACTTGGCTTTTTTCCATCAAAGAACCAAATTCTAAACTTGTTAGATGGCGACTAAAACTCTCCGAATTCGGAGAAGACTAGACTTCTCTAGGATTTTACATAAACAAAAGAAAATTTATATGGTATAACGGGCACGCCTGGTAACCCTTGCCCAATTTACCGTTATTTTTAGCATCAAAAATTTCGGTTCACGGAAACTCACGATCCGATCAGCAGAATTAATTGAAATTTGCAGACTGTATTGGTCTTAAATAAGACCAAGTCTGATAGAAGTGATTTTGAAATGCGGGCAATACTGTGCCAGTGGTGCCACCTTGAAAAATCACTAAAAAAAAATAACTGCTTTTAGCCCTATAAATTCTGATTGAATTGTTCGATTTCAACGAAATTCACACAGTAGCTGGACCTTACTTCAAGCCATGTTTGATAAAAATTTGGTTGAAAAGTTCGGTTGGAGCTGACAGCTATGATATTTTTGGTGTCTTAAATTTGGAAAAATACACATTTGGAAGTGAAAATATTCAAAGCATCGAATATCCTAAAACATGTCCGTTTCTTACAATAAAACCAATCTGTATACAAATCTTATGCTTTATCTACACGTTCAAAGTAAAACTTTGGAAATTTCATGTCGGACAAGAACGGTAACCCTTTCCTAATTTACCTGTATTTTTTGCATCAAAAATTTCTGTTCACGAGAACTCACGAATCAATAATCAGATACAGTTGAAATTTACAGAACATATTGGACTTAAGTAGGACCAGGTCTAATAAAAGCGATTTTGAATTGTAATTAGCTCTGTAATTGAAAAATTACAAAGAAAAAACTGCTTTTCACCCTATGAAATGTGAATAAGTTACCAAATTTTCATGAAATTGACACAATAGCTGAACCTAATTCTAAACTCTGTTTGATAGAAATTTGGTTGAAAAACTCGATTGGTGCTGCCAGCTATGGTAATTTCTGTGTCTTTGGTTTTGAAAATTCGCTCAGGAAAAAAAAACTTTTTGCCCTATAACTTCCAGTGCAGTCATGAAATCAATACGAATTTCATACAATTAATGAAACTTGTCATAAGCATTATTCAGGCCAAATTTGGTTGAAAAGCCACGATAGGGTTGCTAGCTATTGTTTGTTTTGTGTTTGTTTGCAATATCTTTATTAAGCGGTTTTATCGTAGAATTTTCAATTGGTAATGATATTGTAATGACAATAAACAGCAAATTTTAAGCTTTCGATTAGTTGAAAAAACTCGCTGCAAGTAACCCTAAATTTCTTTATACTCCCATAACTTCGAATGTAATATAACAACGTGAAGCAGATGTGATATATTCTTGGCTTTGATACTGGCGAAAGGTTGCCAGCACGAGTCGGTTGTCCTTCATTTGTATCAATAAATGCTTACAGTTGGTATTCATACCGGAAACATTTACAATGAAAATAAATAACCGATGTTTCAATTCCCAAAGCTCTGCAAATTTTTCGGATCGCAGCCCCAAACACCAACTTCAGTTACAGTGCTGCAGGCACTGAGCATTTTCTTCATTGATGTTATATGAAATGCTGCTTTCAAAATTTTGTGAAATAAGCAACTGATAAGGAATATAGTTAACCCGTGTTTTGCTCTCATAAACGTTGAAATTCATGCCAGTGGTAATATCTGAAACCTTCTACCATATGAGTTATAATGCATTCTTGAGACCAAAATAAAACGTGGCATTTGAAACAGTTTGGCCGTGATAAGCAGCTCATGTGGTGGAATATGCACTCAAAACCTGCACGATTCTTCTACTGTTCTTCGAACATAAGTGTTTCTAGCGGTTCAGGTACGCTAGAGTGTTTTTACTAATTTTCGAAGAAAAGGTAGTATTAAACTCGTTTCGCCGAAAATTTATATATATATATATATATATATATATATATATATATATATATATATATATATATATATATATACATATATATATATATATATATATATATATATATATATATATATATATATATATATATATATATATATATATATATATATATATATATAGATATATACACATATATATATATATATATATATATATATATATATATATATATATATATATATATATATATATATATATATATATATATATATATATATATATATATATATATATAGATATATATATCATTTTGATGATGGTGATATATATATATATATATATATATATATATATATATATATATGTATATATATATATATATAAATATATATATATATGTATATATATATATATATATATATATATATATATATATATATATGTGTGTATATATATATATATATATATATATATATATATATATACATATATATATATATATATATATATATATATATATATATATATATATATATATATATATATCACCATCATCAAAATGATTAAGGGAGATAATCTCTGGAGTGACCGATCCGATTGAGCCGAAACTTTCGGAGAACGTAGATGTATTTAATAGGTAGGTCCACAACTTGCAAAAATTCAGATATCCTAAACCTTTTGGCGGCGGCGAGCGTTTTAGTGAATTTTTAGGTACTCCTATATTTCCAAGCAGCAAGAATTTTTGTTCAAAAAAAGTATTGAAAATGAAAACTTTTTATGCTTTTAGCTTGCTTATGACACACAATTAGAAAGTGTGTGGGTGCAGCGTGCCTAAAAGTAGGCAAGGATTTTTTTTCAAATTTTGATTTGTCATTTCTTCTGACAAAAACATTGGATCATCATGAAATTTGTAGAGCGTATTGATGTTGACTAAAGTTTAATACACATGGATTTTTAAGGTCGTGCGCGAAACCCTGTAGCTGCGGCAGGCTTTTGAAAACAAAACCTTCAAATCATTGAACATATCGAAAAATTTTTGATTTTTGACAAAGAATTCAAATCGTTGATAAATTTTGACGTTTGTGCATCATGCGAATTTGAAATTTTCAAAATTCCGATGTGTACAAGAATGGCAACCCATCACTAAATTACCTCTATTTTCAGCACTCGAAAGTTCTGTTCACGAGAACTGACGACCGGATTTTTCGATCATAATGAAATTCATAGGACGTGTTGATATTACTTAGGACCAGGTCTGATTGAAGTGATTTTGAAATACGGGCAACCCTGTGGCAGTGGTGCCATCTTGAAAAATCACTGAGAAAAAAGACAGCTTTTTGGCCTATAACTTCCCATTCAGCCATCAAATTTTTACAAGATTCACACAATATTTGGACCTTACTTAAGGTAATATTTGGTGAAAATTTGGCTGAAGAATTAGAAAAGAGTTGCCAGCTATGGTGATTTTAGCCTCCTAAATCTTGCAAATTTGCTCAGGAAAATAAAGCTTTTTTTCCCTATAACTTCCGGTGCAGTCATGATATCAAAATGGAATTCATGCAAAACATAGATTCTGACTTGAGCCAAATGTCATAGGAATTTCGTACAAAAATCATGGAAGGACTGCCAGCTATGACCATTTTTGTAATTTTTTGGAATTTCTTTACTGCGCGATTGTGTCATTAGATTTGCAAATGGGAACGATCCTCCAAAGAAAATTAACAACAAATATTAACGTTTTAAAAATTTGAAAAGTTTTGAGGGTGGTAACCCTAAAATTTTTTTCACCCGTATATCTTCTAGAGCAGTGATTCAATCGAAACGAAATTTATTGGTTGGGTTTAGCTTAACGTGAAACAGATTTGGTATATATTTTGCTTTGCTGCTGACACGGGGTAACCAACTTTAGCCATTTTGGTAACTATTGCATCAACAGATGCTTCAAATTACATACTCATATGCAAAACATTTGCAATAAAACTAAGAAATCAATTTTTAAATTTTCCGAGTTTTGAACATGTTTTGGATGGCAGCTTCAAACAACGTTAACCGCTAAAGCTTTCGACGAAATCCTCCGATAAGAACGAAATTCAAAAGATAAGTTGATTTAAGTATGAGCTTGTGAAGGTAAACTTATTGCTGCTTCGTTGGGAAAATGTTGCCAGCACTGAACATTTTCATCTTTTGTGTTATAGTTGACTTTTGTTGCTTTGGATAAGGAATGGTTGATATGATTCTACAAAACAAGTTATTACGTCTTTCCACATTTTTTGTCACTCAAAGACAATTTCTTCGAAAATTAGTTTTCTAGCGGTTCAGGTGCGCTAGAGTTTTTTACTAATGTTCGAAGAACAATAGTATTAAACTCGTTTCGCCGAAAATTCATATTTCTTTATATATATATATATATATATATCAGCAAAATGATTAAGGGAGATAATCTCAGGATTGGCCGATCCGATTGAGCTGAAATTTTCGGAGAACGTAGATGTATATAGTAGGTAGGTCCACGACTTTCTCAAATTCAGATATCTTAAACCTTTTGGCGGCGGCGAGCGTTTTAGTGAATTTTGAGGTACTCCTATATTTCCAAGCAGTGTAAATTTTTATTAAAGAAAAGTATTGGGAATGAAAACTAATTATGTTCTTAGCTCGTTTATGATAAAAAATTGGAAATTGTGAGCCGTGTGTGGGTGCAGGGTGCCTAAAAGTAGGCAAGGATTTTTTTTCAAATTTTGATTTGTCATTACTTCTAAGAAAAACAATGGATCATCGTGAAATTTGCAGAGCGTGTTAATGTTGACTAAGATTTAGCACACGTGGATTTTCGAGATAGTGTGGGTAACCCTGTAGCTACGGCAGGCTCCTGAAAAAAAAACCTTCAAATCATTGACCTTCCTGGAAAATTTTTGATTTTTGACAAAAAAATCAAATCACTGATAAATTTTAACCTTCGTCCATCATGTCAAATAAAAATTTTCAAAATTCCGATTTGCACAAGAACGGCAACCCATCACCAAATTACCTCTATTTTCAGCACTCGAAAGTTCTGTTCACGAGAACTGACGACCGGATTATTCGATCGTAGTGAAATTTACAGGACATGTTGGTATTAGCTAGGACCAGGTCTGATAGAAGTGATTTTGAAATGCGGGCAACCCTGTGCCAGTGGTACCATCTTGAAAAATCACTGAGAAAAAAAACTGGTTTTTGGCCTATAACTTCCGATTCAGCCATCAGATTTTGACAAGATTCATACAATACTTGGATATTACTCTATGTAACATTTGATGAAAATTTGGCTGAAAAATTAGAATAGAATTGCCAGCTATGGTGATTTTTGTCTCATAAATCTTGCAAATTTGCTCAGCAAAATAAAGCTTTTTTCCCTATAACTTCCGGTCCAGTGTAGAAATCAGAACGAAGTTCACGCAGTAAATTGACTTTAATGTGGACCAAATGTCATAGAAATTTCGTACCAAAATCATGAAAGGGCTGCCAGCTATGACAATTTTTGTAATTTTTTGGAATTTCTTTACTGAGCGATTCTGTCATTAGATTTGCAAATGGAAATGATCCTGCAATGAAAATTAGCAACAAATATTAACGCTTTAAAAACTTGAAAAGTTTTGAGGGTGGTAACCCTAAAATTCTTTTCACCCGTATAACTTCCAGCGCAGTGATTCAATCGAAACGAAATTTACTGGTTGGGTTTAACTTAACGTGAAGCAGATTTGGTATGGTGTTGACACAGGCTAACCAGCATTAGCCATTTCCATAAATATTGCACCAACAGATGCTTCAAACAACGTTCTCATATGCTAAGCATTTGCAATAAAAATAAGGAATCCATTTTTAAATTTTTCGAGTTTTGAACATTTTTCGGATGGCAGCCTCAAACAACGTTTAACTGCTGAAACTTTCGATGAAATCCTGCGATGAGAACGAAATTCAAAGGATACGTTGATTTGAGTATGAGCTTGTTATGGTTAATTTATTGCTGCTTCGTTGGGAAAGTGTTGCTAGCACTGAACATTTTCATCATTTGTGTTATAGTTTAGTTTTGTTGCTTTGGATAAGGAATGGTTGATATGATTCTACAAAAAAGTGTATTACGTCTTTCCACAGTTTTTTGTCACTCAAAGACAATTTCTTCGAAAATTAGTTTTCTAGCGGTTCAGGTGCGCTAGAGTTTTTTCTATTGACTGCACTTACAAATGGTTTCATTACTGGGATTCGGCTTTGAAATTCAACTTTCTAAATGTGATTTCTAACCGTTTGTGGAGTTACTTTGATGTCATGGTATTCTTCGAGCAATGCTGCAAGTTTTACACCTCTTACTCCTGGATCCTGCCGAATATGTCGTCTTAAGAAGGACCAATGCCTTCTTATGAGGACTGACCGGTTTTGGTTTCGCTGTTTTTGAGTGATTTGGCCACACTTCTCTTAGTTTTTTACGATGTATTGCACAGTTGACTTACTTCTTAAAACAATATCACCGATTTGCTTCAATGATTTGCCCTTTTTATGCAAATCTACTATTAATTTTCTTAAATCGTTTGAAACTTTGCTTGTCTTTTGTCCCATTTTAGATTTAATTTCTTTACGACTCGAAACTAAAAACAAACTACTTTCCTAAAACTCAACTGTCAATTCTTACGATTTGCAAAGCAACAACATGTGCATTAAAGTCACGATGATGAAATTATCATATCAACGAATACGGATTTTACTGCAATTGGAAATCATTTTTACTAATTTTCGAAGAAAATAAGTATTAAACCCGTTTCGCCGAAAATTCATATTTCTCCATGTATATAGTATATATATATAAATATATATATATATATATATATATATATATATATATATATATATATATATATATATAAATATATATAAATATATATATATAAATATATATTGATATATATATATATATATATATATATATATATATATATATATATATCAGGAAAATGATTTAATGAAAAGTAAAAGTAACGTGAAAACAAAATGTGCACACTACATCGACGTTTCCTGCTTCGCGACTTCGTTGGGGCCCTTGCCTCAGCTTCTCGGCTACAGTTGAAAAATTTCGCCTCCTCGGCCTGTCGACATGCATCAATCCCGCTTCGGAGTTTCTCGCCAACCGTCTTTAAGTTGTTAATCGCCGTCCAATTTGAAATCTTCCTGCTAATTCTCAAATGCCGTCCGATTTGAAACCTTCCTGCTAATTCTCCTTCACTTCCAGTATTCGCCTGCTGACTCGTTCGAACTCACGGTCAGTTGCAATCACCCAGAAAAAGAAATAAGGTTTCCGATAAATTTCATGTAGTCTCCTCCTTGGACATCCGTCCACTTACCGGGTTTGTAATAAAAGAGACCCGCTTTCATCACTCCGGCCCACAGAAAAATTTTTCTGGTGACAGCGGGATTTTCAAAACCGTTGATCGAACGCAACAGAGTTTATTCTCTCCTAACCGGGTGTTGCATTCCAATCCCACCACGAGATCCACTTTTGGGACATTGAGATCTCACCTCACGTTCCAACTGTCAACTGACATCTCGTGACAGTTCTCGCTGGCGAAATAAATAATAATCAAAATAAATATGTCAGGCGTTAACTCACGCTCTATTTTTGGTGGATCCGTTTGATTGCTGCTGAGTATGAAGGTAAATAATGACTATTGGTGTCGTGCCGCATTCTTCCAGTGAAAATCCGCGCCGCCTTAGCTTAATTTGGGAGATAAAATGCTATGTTCACAACGAAATAATCGTCGTCGTTCCTATGTTCCGCGAACTGTCTTTTCTGCGTTTTTAGGGTTTAGTGCAATTATAATTATTGCTACTGTGGTGTGCGTGCCTCAGTATTCGTTGCCGCCGCGTCAGGTCCGTTCGTCAACCTCGAACACGACCCATGTCTGTGACGACTGTCTCAAGTCCGTCTGAACTATGCCAATTGTTGACATAGGTCCGGGTTCGTTTGAACATCTCGGATTATATTAAAACCGCTACAGTCGCGCGTTCAATTTTTGGGTTGTTGAAGCCTGGTGTCGTTTGATCTCGCGATGACGTAGCTTGTATGACGATCGGCTGATGTTTGTAGTTACAATGTGTTTTCGATGTTCGTTCGCGTCACTGCATTAGTGTAATGTTCGTTGAAGTTGTCTTGTCATTAAATCTCAAGCTACCGTGCCTAATAACAACTTATTCTACTGTACTAGTAAACTAATAGTACTACTAAACTAATATTCTAATGTGCTACTAAACTAATATTCTAATGTGCTACTAAAAAAAGTAGAATTTGGTGTTTGTGCATCGCCTATATGGCCCAATCTCCGTCGTTCGCACCTCCTAGAGGACGGTGGAGATAATTTTTTTTCCCTATTAAACCTTCCTGAAAATACGCGAGCTGTAACAATATATATATATATATATATATATATATATATATATATATATATATATATATATATATATATATATATATATTTATATATATATATATATATATATATATATATATATATATATATATATATATATATATATATATATATATATATATATATATATAGATATATATATATATATATATGTGTATATATATATATATATATATATACATATATATATATATATATATATATATATATATATATATATATATATATATATATATATATATATATATATATATATATATATATATATATATATATAGTTTGCAAAATTTGTATGCGTACGGCAAATTTTTTATGGGTAAATTGCATTATATCATTAAAACAAGAATAATGTCCATTCAGAATTTATTATCTTCCTTCACAATACTTAAATTTTAGCAAAGCATGCAGAATTAACTTAAATCTTCTTGTCGTTCAATGAAAGTAAAAAATAATTTTCGAAAAAACTGTCTTTGAGTGACAAAAAAGTTTGGAAAGACGTAATACACTGTTATGTAGAATCATATAAACCATTCCTTATCCAAAGCAACAAAACTCAACTATAACACAAATGATGAAAATGTTCGGTGCTGGCAACACTTTCCCAACGAAGCAGCAATAAGTTAACCATAACAAGCTCATACTCAAATAAACTTATCCTTTGAATTTCGTTCTCATCGCAGGATTTCATCGAAAGTTTCAGCGGTTAAACGTTGTTTGAGGCTGCCATCCGAAAAATGTTCAAAACTCGGTAAATTTAAAAATTGATTCCTTATTTTTATTGCAAATGTTTTGCATATGAGTATGTAATTTGAAGCATCTGTTGGTGCAATATTTACGGGAATGGCTAATGCTGGTTAGCTTGTGTCAGCAGCAAAGCAAAATACATATCAAATCTGCTTCACGTTAAGTTAAACCCAACCAGTAAATTTCGTTTCGATTGAATCACTGCGCTGAAAGTTAAACGGGTGAAAAGAATTTTAGGGCTACCACCCGCAAAACTTTTCAAATTTGTATAGCGTTAATATTTGTTGTTAATTTTCATTGCAGGATCATTTCCATTTACAAATCTAATGACAGAATCGCTCAGTAAAGATATTAAACAAAATTACGAAAATGATCATAGCTGGCAGCCCTTTCATGATTTTTGTACGAAATTTCTACGAGATTTGGTTCACATAAAGGTCCACTTACTCCGTGAACTTCGTTCTGATTTCTACACTGAACCGGTAGTTATAGGGAAAAAAGCTTTATTTTGCTGAGCAAATTTGCAAGATTTAGGAGACAAAAATCACCATAGCTGGCAACTCTATTCTAGTTTTTCGGTCAAATTTTCATCAAATGTTACCCAAAGTAGGATCCAAGTACTTTATGAATCTTGTCAAAATCTGATGGCTGAATCGGAAGTTATAGACCAGTGTCAGTGATTTTTCAAGATGGTACCACTGGCACAGAGTTCCCCGCATTTCAAAATCACTTCTATCAGACCTGATCCTAGCTAATATCAACATGTTCTGTAAATTTCGCAATGATCGGATAATCCGGTAGTCAGTTCACGTGAACAGAACTTTCGAGAGCTGAAAATAGAGGTAATTTGGCGATGGGTTGCCTTTCTTATGAAAATCGGAATTTTGAAAATTTCAATGTGACACGATGGACAAAGGTTCAAATTTATCAATGATTTGATTTTTTTGTCAAAAACCAAAAATGTTTGAGGAAGGTCAATGATTTGAAGGCTTTTTTTCAGGAGCCTGCCGTAGCAACAGGGTTATCCGCACTATTTTGGAAATCCACGTGTGCTAAATTTATGTCAACGTCAATACGCTCTGCAAATTTCACGATGATTCATTGTTTTTCTTAGAAGAAATGACAAATCAAAATTTGAAAAAAATCCTTTCCTACTTTTAGGTATGCTGCGCTCACACACGGCTTAAAATTTCCAACATTTTAACATCATCATCATCGGGGCACTACAGACTGAATCGAGCCTTAGCCTCCTTAATTCTTCGCCTCCATTCGTCTCGGTTCAGTGACCGCGTCCTCCAGTTCAGTGCTCCCAAAAGTGACCTGCTGTCAGCATCTATAGAATCCTCCCAGCGCTTGCGTGGCTTACCGACTGGCCTGGCTCCGCTCGCTCGCCCCTTGAGAGATCGTTTGGGGATTCGATTATCACTCATTCGTTCGACGTGTCCAGCCCATTGTAGTTTTTGGAGTCGTATGACGGTAGAGACTTCCGGCTCGTCGTATATGGAATACAGCTCGTTGTTGTATCGGATTCACCATCCATCTTCTTCTCGTATTGTACCGAGGATCCTTCGTAATACCCTTCTCTCAAATGTATTCAAGGCTTTTTCAGATGCCTGCGTCAGCGTCCAGGTTTCGCTTCCGTAGCATAGCACAGGTCTGATAATTGTTTTATAGATGCGAAGCTTCGTATTCCTGTGTACGCATCGAGATTTCAAAGTGGGAAGCACCGAAAAGAATGTCTTATTGGCTAATTGAATCCGTCGTTTGATTTCGTCAAGCTCGTTCCCATCCTTCGAGAGGTTCGTCCCTAGGTACACGAAGTTGTCTACGTTTTCAAGGTTGTAGTCCCCTATCGTTATGTTTTGTCTTATTTGCGTCCTTTTCCTTGATTGAGTCATATTTTTTGTTTTTTGTTCGTTAATTTGCAGACCAACTTCCTTGGCGGTTTCGTCTAGAGCTACAAATACTTCCTTGGCGTCGTTGAACGAACGTGACATAATGTTGATGTCATCAGCGTAAGCTACTAGCTGTGTCGACTTAAATAATAGAGTTCCTCTCGTGTCAACGGGGATTTTTCTGATGACATATTCAAGCGCTAAGCTAAAGAGTACCGGAGCTAATCCATCCCCTTGTTTTAGCCCTGTATTCGTCGAAAATGAGTCGGTCATATTATTCTGGATCAGCACTTGTGACGGGGAGTCGGTCATGGTCATTTTCACTAGGCGTACCAACTTTGCTGGAATTCCGAACTGCAGCATGATGTTATATAATGCAGTTCGGTTGATGCTGTCGTACGCTTGTTTGAAGTCGACGAATATTTGATGGACATCAATGTTGAATTCCCAGCATTTTTCCAAAATTTGTTTGACCGTAAATATTTGGTGAGTTGTCGATCTTCCACGTCTGAGACCACCTTGATATTCACCAAGAATTTTCTCAGCGTGATGGGAAATCCTTAACTCTAAAATTTTTGTCAAGAGCTTGTACGACGTACAAAGTAGTGATATGCCCCTGTAGTTTTCGCATCGCAGTTTATCTCCTTTCTTGTGAATGGGACACATAACGCTTTTTCGCCACTCATCCGGCATCGTTTCTTGTTGCCAGATGCCTGTCACCAATCCATGCATTGCCCTTAAAACGGAAATCCCGCCGGTCTTCAGGAGCTCCGCGGGGATACCATCGATGCCCGGTGCTTTGTTGGGTTTCAAGCGGTCCATTGCCTGTCGGACTTCATCTAATGTAGGAGGGTGAGATGAGGCACTGTCAGGGTATGTGCCAATTAATGATGGCGATTCGTCGGGTGCGGGGACATTTCCATTCAGTAGTTGCTGGAAATAGGACGCCCATCTTTCTTTCACCTGTTCTGAGCCACTTATGATGCTTCCATCGGCAGCCCTGCATAGGCTAGTTCATGGTTTAAAGCCTTGTTTTAAGTGTCTCACTACTTTGTACGCTTGTCGAGTCTTGTTAGCCATAAAGTTGTCATTCATGTTATTCAGCATGGTGTCAAAATGCTTTCGTTTCTTACGTCTAATTATTCTATTAGCTACTCTCCGAAGATCGTCGTATGTTTCTTTCTTGGCTCTAGTCGGTCGTTCAATGTGGATTTTGCAGGCCGCATTCTTTTCATCCAACGCGGCTTGACATTCCTCGTCGAACCATTCATTTCTGCGTTGCCCGGCTGTATATCCCACTACTTTTTCGGCTGCTGCGTTCACTGCGCTTTTGATAGTAGTCCAAACCTCGTTGATAGACGTAGCATTAGGCGTGGAAGCTAGTTCCATTCCCAGAGCAGATCTATACTTGGCTTCCATCGTCTTGTTTCGAAGCTTGTCGACATCGAACTTGCGTCTTGAACTTGCTTTGGCTTCATACGATAGTGATATTCGACATCGATATCGAGTCTTGACTAAGTAGTGGTCGGAGTCGCAGTTGGCTCCGCGGAAGGTTCGCACATCTAACATACTGGAGGCCCACCTTTTCTGAATCAAAATATGATCAATCTGATTAAAGGTGTGGCCGTCGGGGGATGCTCATGTCCTTTTATGGATGTCACGATGCGGGAAACACGTGGAGCTTACGACGAGATTTCTGCTACTCGCAAAGTCAACCAGTCGTTGTCCATTGTCGTTGCATATGTCGTGAAGACTAAATTGGCCGGTGGTTCCGCGGTGTGTTTCCTCCTTTCCGACCTTTGCGTTGAAGTCGCCCAGCAGGATTTTCACATCATTTGATGGCAGAGAATCATATAACCTTTCCAGAAGGTTATAAAAATTATCTTTCACTGCCTCTTCCTTATCTTCAGTAGGGGCATGAACGTTAATGAGCCAAACGCTAAAAAACTTTGCACGAATGCGGATCGCACACAATCTTTCGTTGACAGGCTTGAAGTCGATTATTAGCGGTTTCATTTTGCTGTCCACGATGAAGGCCGCTCCAAATTCGTGACTTCCCGATGATTTCCCGCTTTTGAAGATTGTGTACGATCTCTTGTCCATAATCTCGGCACCAAACAGTTTCGTTTCCTGGACAGCGAGAATGTTTATTTTGTAGAGAGTGACCTGTTCCAGAAGGGATTTGATGGCCCCCGGTCTGCACAGGGCTCGCACGTTCCAGGTTCCAATAGAGTAGTCCATATTTCGTTTGCGTGGTCGTTTCCGTTAATCCAATCCAAGTATCCGAGGCGAAGTATCAGGTTCCTGAATAAGTCAAGTTTTACGGGAACGGGTTATTGGCCCATTGCCCAACCCCCAACCTGGACGGCCGGTCTGGTTAATGTTCCCGATTTAAGGCGCGGGAAACTCGCCCTCACCTTCCTTCGTTGGCAACATTCATGATCTGAAATGTCATGAAGGCTCCCGGCAGCTACCCGATGTGAAATTGTATAATCACATCTTCGAGGAGGTCGAAGGTAGGATTCAGTAGCAGAGCAGTATATGTTGTTTCCAGCAGGCATTTCTCGGGATTTCAATTGCTTCTTCGGTAACCAACACCCGAAGACCCCCCGCGGCCTATGCTACCATTTGACTGCCAACATTTTAACATAAACAAGCTTAAAACATGATAAGTTTTCATTCCCAAACATTTATTTTAACAAAAATTTACATTGCTTGGAAATATAGGAGTACCTTAAAATTCACTAAAACGCTCGCCGCCGCGAAAAGGTTTTAGATATCTGAATTCTAGCAAACCATAGACCTACCTACTATATACATCTACGCCCTTCTAAAATTTCAGTTCAATCGGATCGGCCACTCCAGAGATTATCTAGGAAAATCATTATATTATATATATTATATATATATATATATATATATGTATATATATATATATATATATATATATATATATATATATATATATATATATATATATATATATATATATATATATATATATATATATATATATATATATATATATATAAAATAAACTATTAGAGCTAAATCCAGATCTAAGTACTTACCAGATAAGTTGTTTCCCCCACAACTGTTTTATGGCCGAATACACTGGATTTTCATGCGAGACCTGCAAAATAAGTGAAATAAAAATAACATATCTAGTGTTTTACCTCCACGGAAAAAACAGATGGTACAGCATCCGTTTTTAGTACTCGTTTTCCTGCTATGGATTTGTAGTCTTCCTCCTGTTCCATCCACAAATAGTTTAAACGCTGCAATCCAGCAGTCTTTCTACTTCTTCCTTGTTGGTAAACTACAATTATTAAAAATTATTGATTTAACATTTGCAGGGTTCAGTACTAAAACCAAACTTTATAAATTTCTAATTCCCGCTCCGTTTTCAAAATTCCACAACTATTTTCGAAACGATCAAATTTCTAACCCGCGACGCCACTGAATATTTTCGAACATGATATGTTCTCATATCATGCCGCAAATATATTTTCAATAAATCATTAGCAAAACTAGATTAAGATCTATTATTTTTCCATGCGAAATACTACAAAACAAAACGGAAAGCAGTATTTTTCGTTATAAACGCAAAATCACAATATTCAAACGCAGCGAGAACCATTTGCACATCACTGGACGTACTTTGAGATCATCAAATACGAATTTATAACTGAAAATGTTACTTTTTGGCCGATTTTCAATAAAACTCTAAATTGGAATGTACAATTCTTATAAATTAAAGACATTTCTTTATATTTCCCCGACTAATTTTGTGAAAACTTTAACTAAATCCACCACATTAAAAAAGTAAGGCGAACGGTCATATCAGCTTCTTTAGCCGATTTCACGAGCACCATTACACGAATTATGTTAAAACTAACACACAAAATGCGCCAACAAACTAAATTTTTACTTTTTCACACTTTCACTACATAACTTCGTTGTCGTTTAAGGTAAGTACACAGCCGTGCCTGAATTTCATCACCCTTTTAAAATGCATGGGAAAATAGTGACGGAATTTCGGCACCTGAAATTTTTTTTCTTGTCACTTGAAAAATTCGGTACGCAGCCCGTGCCGGAACGTTGCCTGAAAAGTGTCAGAATTTCAGTGTGGCTTTTTGCTCGTAGGTGCTTCTGCAGCACAAGTAGAGAGTTTTTTCAGGCACGAGGTGCCGGAATTAAATGGTCTGCTATTTATTTGGTCACGAAAAGCAATCATTTTGGCCATTTTGAACGCGCGTCGAATTTGAATTTATTCAATTTGTTCAATAGTTATGTCGGCACTTTCAGTCGTCAAATTTACTAATTTTATGCGTAGGATAGTTCGAACAGAACTAGAAGCAATGGTTTTCCAGCAATTTGATTTTTTTTTGCAGATAATTTTACTTGAATCAGTGCGACGTTAGAAAGTTTTCAGAACCGCATGTGTACGCCATATGAAATGCATGGATGAAAATTATGTATTGGTGTAAAGGAAATAAATTTGAAATAAACAACTATTAAATAGATTACATAATTGTTTTACTTAGAAAAATTACGCCTATTTTCTTTCAGCCTAATGGAATTTAACATGAAAGTAGTTTTTAAAATTTGCTACTATAACTTAGTTTCTACCGTAAACTTCGATCTGGTTCATAATATTGCAGTATGATGAGCCAGCAAACTTGAATGAATTTAAAATTAAAGAGCTGTAAGTAGCATTGATAAAGAAGTAACATATAGTATTTAGCATACAGTTGGTAGAATTTTAAGGGTATTTTCCAAGAAAGTTAATTTCTAAATCGCATGCCGCCAAACTTGAGCTTAATGCGGTGTTAACGTTGTTATGGAACAATTTAAAGGTGAAGCGGGCTAGAGGCTTATACTTTTCATGGAAAAGAATATTACAGCGATGTTTAATATGGATTGATGTAAAATCAAACCGGCATATCTGCAAAAAGCACATTTTTCACCAGAGCGCTTTAAAGTTTTCGCGTGTCGGCTGTGTAGCGAGTATGATGCTTGGGAATTGCCTTAGCACAACTTAGAACCAGACCGAAGTCCAGAACCAAGAGGTCCAAAAGTGGAATGGCTAATGCCATTCAAGAGGCAAAACAAAAAAAAGAATTGCCCCGAGAGCAAGGTGCCCTAGAAATGGCCGTGAAGGCCCCTCGTCCGCATTAGCGGAGCACCCTTTAACCAACCCCGACGGATGCTGGGGTGCCACTTTGCTAGCTCGCTGCGGCTGGGGTGGGTTCTTGACAAAATGGGGTTGATTAGCTCTCAGAAGAAACGTGATATTCATCCGCCATGAATTCGTAGCCGCAAACTGGTATATAAAATACCCAGGGACAAAAGGGAGCATAGTTCCGTAAAGGAAACCACCCAGGCTCTGCAACATGGGCTGACTAAGCAGACCCAGTGCTCGTGACAACGCACGGAGCCAAAAATTGAAAATTCTACAAAAGGAAACAAGGGAAAAGTGCTACCTCTCTTTTTAAAGGAGCCCGGGTGAGGCAGACAGCCCTGGGCCCCCGATGTTAGTGGAGCCCTGACCCCGATGGTCTGGGGTCCTCCACCCACTGATATTGGCCATTATCAAAATTCAAAAAGCTAATACAACAAGGAAAACTATTATGTTGGGCCAATATCCCTCCCTTACAAGAAGCTGAAAAGTACCGAAAATTCACGAAAACTATTTAATCATTTTTAGGCCAGCCAGGCCACGCGCAGACCCTGAAAAAGAAGAAAGAACTTCTTGGGCTTTCGCCCAATAAGAAGGCCAGATAGTTAAGTTTTTACAAATCCATTATTATTTTCTTTATTTAATGGCTAGTAAATATATTTCTATACGTTTAATATTATATTTGATCTCAGATGAATATTTATTCAAAAGAAAATTTTTTTTTTCTAGTCATCATATCTGTTTTCAAAATTTGCATAAATCGTAAATTTCGCATTTTTATCAAAGTTAATAATTCATGAGTTTGAAAATGGAAAGTTCAATTGAAAATGAGCAAGTTTTTTATTAGATCCAAGTGTTAAATTTAAAACCATTCATGGCAATAATGATCATAATAGATGATTGAAATGACATCTTCGATCAATCGAATGAATTTGTATTGGGACTGCAGGTCCGAAAAAAACTCGAATAAAATCGTATGATATGCTAGTCAGTTCTAACTACTGTCAAAAAAAAACCTTGAGCTTTCCAAATGGTAAGTAAATGCATTAATAATACAGAACATTGAATTTAAATTCACAAATGATTCAACTTGTGTCTCCTATGCACTTGACTCAGTAGTGCCTTTTTTTTCTTCATCGTACAAAAGCCTCAAAATTGTTTGGCAGAAGAAAATTAACCCAGTTTATATTCTATTTTCACGACCATTGTCATCAAGTTCGAACTTGTAAAAGCAGAATATTTCACACATATCATTTAATTTCACTAAACTAAGAATTTTCTTCTAATTTGTTTCACTAACATTTACTTGGCTAATTCATTATACTAGCTAAATTCTCTCTCAATTCCGAAATAACTACATTTTCGGAAATTCCGAAATAACTACAGTATTGAGGTTTTTCAATGGCGCAAAGTAGCCAGAAGCTTAATCGCGAAAATTATAACATGGTGTTTGTCTTACACACTGAACATATTTTTATTCTTTTGTAAATTTAACACCCTTTCAAGGGTACTGTTTGTCAAAAACATATTAAACTTTAGAGATAGTTAAGATAGATTCCGCAACTATTTCAGTCCAATCCGCAAAAGAATTGGTTAATATTTGCGAATTGGAAAATTAATTTTTTTTTTTTTTTGCAAAAGTTCAAACAAAATTCTTTCTTCTTTACTTACTTCAACATAAATTATATGTTTAATATATTATAAGCTATTTTCTCCCTCACTTGCATTTATCATCTTCTATTCACTTGAATATATAAATGTGCTCAAAATCTAGGACTTTGTTCCTAAACTTAAGTTCGTATTCAACGATTTAAATATTAAATTTCATTGGAAAAATGTCTTTACAAGGTTACCAAATATTTTTCTCTTTTTTTTTCATTATTTTGCTTCTGCACTTATTTAATTTCTATACTGATTGCTACAAGAGCCATATCAGAATTATAGTCACGCACTCTCCAGCGGAAAGCTTTACTCCGAAAGTACTCCCTCTCATACGGATGATAATAACCGCAAGCATTTAAATTCGAAGACGTACTTATTAATCACAAAAATATAGATAAAAACATATTCGGTTAACTAAAAACAACACTAAATTTGCACCCGATTCACACTGTTGACAGAATAGCAAAATTGAAATTGTGTAACTTTCAATTGTTTTTCAGGCAATTAGTGCATTCGGGATAGGGTGCATTAGTGCATAGGGTAGATATGTAGATCCGACTGGACAATGAACTTTCCTTGCTTAGATACGGACAATCATCAAGGTCATCTAAGGTCACCGTAATCCAACGTCGTTATCGCCATTGTTAGCAACTGCAAACAGGTTGTTAATGCGTTGACCCCCTTTTCAGTTATTTTGTTTTTTTTTTTCAAATAACTCAGTAAATAAATTTAAAAACTGGGGGAGCATATTTTAAAGCAGCCCAACCATTCCGACAATATATCTTTTTAACATATTGCTTTGAATTTGATAATTTGATTATACATACGCGAAAAATTCGTCTGTCTTGTATACAACTCGCACTAACTAGCACTAACACCCACGAATCAGATATCTTTTCTTTTCTAAGATTTTATCGCAGAATCACAATTCTTTCCATCCACAAGTTAATTGCTTTTCCGCACTCTTAAAATGAAAACACCTTCAAATATTTTTCACTAAATGCAACGGCAATACTTGAAGTTATTATTTATGGAGTTCGTCTTTGACACAAATGATAAGAAACATGGAAGCCTTCCGCGCGACCAAGTACGTCCGTCCGCCAACAGGCAGCAGCCGAAAAACCCCTGCGATTCCTCCCATTCGATCTATTAAACCCAAAAACGGTCTTTCTTCGACCACTTGTCGCCACGACGCACCAAAACGACCCGTCGTCGCTACGGCTCTCCTCCCACCCGACGCCACGCCGATCTCCCAAAGACTGTCTAGAATTGCCATTTCAATTTCAAGACGAGCGCAGAAAATCCCGTTATGTGGAAAATAGATATTGGCCGAGCCCAGGCGAGCCGAGTGTGTGGGCGGTCCAGACGAGCGACTTTGACAGGTGTCACAGGCGCTCGTGCCACATCCGATCGGAATAGATGTTGAGCACGAGCCAAGGCGATTCGGACGAGCTGTCAAATGCCGTCCACATGTTGGCGGCCTCGTCTGACTTCGGCTCGCCTGGCCTCGGCCAATATCTATTTGCTACATTAGATTTTTGCTCGCCTTGAGATTGAAACAACAAAGTCACTGGGGACTTGCGGGGTGTTATTTTTCCAAATCGAGCGATGTTTAAACCCGTTCTGATTTGGGTATAATTGTAGCGATTTCGAGCACGGGACAGTGTGCGTCGAAATAAAGGGTCCAGTAATTTCAATTGAAATTACTGGATGCTACAGCTGTTACCTCGTAAATGCATACCGGCACAGCACCATTAAACGGATTTTTGTTCAACTTTACGATTTGGCGGTGCGACATAAAAATAGACGGGAAAATAAGAAATTTGTTGACACCCAAAACTCAAAAACTTAATTTTTGCACATATGCCGGTTTGATTAAACAGCGACGATATGTTCGAAAAAGTACTGCCAGGTTTGCAAATAGCTTGAGGGAAGTTATGGAAAATCGTTGCCTCGATTTCGGATTTTTTGATAACATTTTTGAAAGATTTTATTATATTTGCAGCAAATGTAGCTTACATTGCATGTGTTTGATGAAACAATATTTGAAGGATATATTTGGCGAAAAATCTAATGGATTTATATATATATATATATATATATATATATATATATATATATATATATATATATATATATATATATATATATATATATATATATATATAGTAGAACGCCGATTATCCGAACGCCGATTAACCGAATCGCCAATTATCCCAATTGGTCCTAAGCGTATAAAACCAAGCAATTTTTCTTTTGTTTTGTTGTAACAAGTTGGAACTCGCTGGAGTCCAGATATATTTCAACTGTTATAGTTGAAAGTTTTTGTCCACAAAGCGGAAACGTGTCGTCCTCTCACTAAAGAACAAAGTGGAAATAATCAATCAGTGAGAAAAAGGTGTGGCGGGAAAGGTGCTGGCAGATAGATTTGGTGTCGGGGTGGCTACAATAACTGATATTAAAAATAACAGTGAAAAAATTATAAGTTTTATGACTGCGCTAGAAACTGATGATGGATGTTCGTCACGGAAAGTAATGAAAAAGGCAAAGGATGAACAGCTTGAGAATGCTGTCTTTACGTGGTTTCTGCAGCAACGATCTATTGGACAATTGATTTCAGGACCGATTTTATGTGAAAAGGCGCGAATGTTCAGTGAAAAAATTGGTGTAGCTGGTTTCAAGGCAAGCACTGGATGGATCCGCAATTTAAAAAAAAAATAGGCACGGCATTCGGGAGCTGGATATTGCTGGTGAAAAACTTTCTGCTGATAGTGAAGCTGCTAATAAATTTTTGAACACCTTTAACAAAGAAACTGAAAACTACGACCCTGATCTTGTTTACAATGCTGATGAGACTGGTTTGAATTGGAAAGCTTTGCCGAGAAAAACCCTAACATCTAAAAAAGAACAGAGTGTTCCCGGCCACAAAGTCAGTAAATATCGCGTCACCATAATGGTCTGCGCTAACTCTACTGGTACCCATCGCCTTCCTCTATTATTGATTGGCAAAGCAAAGAAGCCGAGGGCTTTTAAGAACGTAGCCAAGTTACCAGTGACCTACACAAATCAGAAGAGTGTATGGATGGACAGCAGTATTTTTTTAGAGTGGTATGATAAAACCTTTATTCCTGAAACAAAAAAGTTTAAAAAGGACACAGGAAAAGAGGGAAAAGTTTTGCTAATTATTGACAATGCACCAACGTATCCATCACTTGAGCTTCTCGTGAGAGAAGAAGGGAAATTTAAGTATCTCTTTTTACCACCCAACGTCACAAGTCTGCTGCAGCCCATGGACCAGGGTGTTATTGAGTGCACGAAACGTTTTTACAGACAGCAGTTGTTTCGTAAATTGCGTATGGCTGAAGAGAACGACGAAGAACGGGTTTTGGATTTGTACAAAAAAATCAATTTGAAAGACTGTTGCTACATTATTGCAGATTCCTGGAACATGGTTAAAAGTGTTTCACTGAAACGAGCTTGGATTCAAATAAACGGAAAATCAACAAAAGAGCAACTTGAGTTAGAAAAGCAGGCGAAGGAACGAGAATCAACCGCTGAAGTTAATGAAGACGAACAGGAATTACCGTCAGTGGAAGAGTTTGTAAACATGGCTAATGAAATCGCGGAATGTTCGGTGTGTGATGTCGCTGATATGGAAAAGTGGTTGCACTGTGATAAGAATGATCAAGGGTTCCAGATACAGACGATGAAATCCCAGCGAGTGCCATAGACGAACAGGATAATGAAGAGGACGAAAATGAGACCGAAGGGGAAGAGGCACAAGACCAAAGTGTACCATCTCACAGCGAGGCGTTTATGTGTTTCGATAACGCCCTCAAGTGGATGGAACGGCAACCCGAATGCGACGGTGTACAACTTCTTGCCGCCCGGCGCCTGCGTGACCTTGCCGCACGGAAACGAGCTCCAACGTCGAGGCAACTTACTCTGATCGAGATGTTCAAGTGACAAGATATTGTAGAACTGTGTTTGTTAAACTGAATAAAGTTTATTCTATGTGTGACAGTTCGTTTTTCTTTATTACCAGTCTATGTCCGATTATCCGAATTTTCGATTATCCGAATCGACCCCGGACCCAATTAATTCGGATAATCGGCGTTCTACTGTATATATATATATATATATATATATATATATATATATATATATATATATATATATATATATATATATATATATATATATATATATATATATATATATATATATATATATATATATATATATATATATATATATATATATATATATATAGATAGATAGGTACACAATTCATGCATGAAATCTACGCGCAAGTCTTCTTATATTACTTTCAATGAATGTAGCGACATCAACATGTTCTGATGAAGCTTCAATTAGCAAACACTAATTTGGAAAGCATGAACGAGCGATACGAGTCGTTATCTCGAGACAATACGGTAATCGGGAATATTATTAAGAACTTATCTTCTTCATTAAAACCTATGGTTGATTTAATAGACGACTTACGTGGTCAGCATGATAAAGTCGTGGCGCTCTCCTCTAGACTAGACCAAATTGAAGATCAGATGGACTGAATTCTATCTAAAATTAGGAGTGTCGGTGTTAAGGCGTCAGCCGTAGCTGACACTGTAGTAGACATTACTGACACGAGTCTAACTTCGTGTTTGATCGCCCTAATATCGTCGAAATTAAACGCAATGGAGCATCAACAAGATCTACTGCCTGCCAGAGGGTTCCGGAAAATTAAATACCAACAACTTCTGATAGTGAAGCTGCAAAACACAAACCGATTTCTGATAATGTTGCCGCAAAACATAAATCAACTTATAAAATAACAGATGCAGCAACGAGTGAGCGGAAAGCGAATTCAAAAAATAACATTAAATGTTCAAAACCATCTGCTAATGCGATTTTGAAATCTCCAGTCTCCGCATCTAATGTAGCTAAAAAAAAACTCTAGCGCACCTGAACCGCTAGAAACACTAATGTTCGAAGAACAGTAGAAGAATCGTGCAGGTTTTGAGTGCATATTCCACCACATGTGCTGCTTATTACGGCCAAACTGTTTCAAATGCCACGTTTTACTTTCGTCTTAAGAATGCATTATAACTCATATGGTGCAAGGTTTCAGATATTACCACTGGCATGAATTTCAACGTTTATGAGAGCAAAACACGGGTTAATTATATTCGTTATCAGTTGCTTATTTCACATAATTTTGAAAGCAGCATCTCATATAACATCAATGAAGAAAATGCTCAGTGCCTGCAGCACTGTAACTGAAGTTGGTGTTTGGGGCTGCGATCCGAAAAATTTGCAGAACTTTGCGAATTGTAACATCGGTTATTTATTTTCATTGTAAATGTTTCCGGTATGTATACTAACTGTAAGCATTTATTGATACAAAAGTAGCACAACCGACTCGTGCTGGCAACCTTTCGCCAGTATCAAATCCAAGAATATATCAAATCTGCTTCACGTTGTTTAATTACATTCGAAGTTATAGGAGTATAAAGAAATTTAGGGTTACCTGCAGCGAGTTTTTTCAAATGATCGAAAGCTTAATATTTGCTGTTTATTGTCACTACAATATCATTACCATTTGAAAATTCTACGATAAAACCGCTTAATAAAGATATTGCAATTAAACACAAAACCAACAATAGCTGGCAACCCTATCGTGTCTTTTCAACCAAATTTGGCCTGAATAATGTTTATGACAGGTTTCATTAATTGTATGAAATTCGTATTGATTTCATGACTGCACTGGAAGTTATAGTACAAAAAGTTTTATTTTCCTGAGCGAATTTTCAAAACCAAAGACACAAAAATTACCATAGCAGGTAGCACCAATCAAATTTTTCAACCAAATTTCCACCAAACAGAGATTAGAGTTAGGTTTAGCTTCTGTGTCAATTTCATGAAAATCTGGTAACTTATTCACATTTCATAGGGCAAAAAGCAGTTTTTTTTCTTTGTAATTTTTCAAGATGGCACCACTGGCACAGAGTTGCCCACAATTCAAAATCGCTTCTATCAAATCTGGTCTTACTTAAGTCCAATGCATTCTGTAAATTTTAGCTGTATCTGATTATTGGTTCGTGAGTTTCCGTGAACAGAAGTTTTTGATGGTAAAAATATAGGTTAACTGGGAGAGGGTTACCGTTCTTGTCCGACATGAAATTTCCAAAGTTTTATTTTGAACGTGTAGATAAAACATAAGATTTATATACAGATTGGTTTTATTGTAAGAAACGGACATTTTTTTGAATATTCGATGGTTTGAATGTTTTTACTTCCAAATTTTTTTTTTCAAAATGAAGACACCAAAATTATCATAGCTGGCAGCTCCAATCGAATTTTTCGACCAAATTTCTACCAAACGTGGCTTAAAGTAAGGTCCAGCAATTGTGTAAGTTTCGTCAAAATCGAACGATTCAATCAGAATTTATAGGGCTAAAAACAGTTATCTTTTTTAGTGGTTTTTCAAGATGGCACCACTGGCACAGAATTGCCCGCATTTCAAAATCACTTCTATCAGACCTGGTCCTATTTAAGGTCAATACATGCTGTGAATTTCAAATAATTCTGCTGATCGGATCGTGAGTTTCCGTGAACAGAAGTTTTTGATGCTAAAAATATAGGTAAATTGGGCAAGGGTTGCCAGGCGTGCCCGTTATACCATATCTTTTTTTTTTTTTTGGTTATGTAAACAAAGCACAAGATTTACATATGAAAGGCTTATTTTTGAAGAAACTGCATTTTTTCAAGAGAGACGATGATTTGGAGGTTTTCACTTTCAGTGCCTGCCCTGGCTACAGGGTTGCCAGCACGCTCATTAAAAGCCACATTAATCTACAACTAAATATAATCAATATGTCCTGAAAATTTGGTAATGATTGAATAGCTCTGTCAAAAGTTATCGAAATTTAAAAATTTTCAAATTTTCCCGTCCTCTTTTTAGGCACCCAGCGCACACATAGGGTTAAAATATTCCAAAGCATTATCCGATTCATATGTAAAACACGTTAGAAATTTATTTTATTAACTTTATTTTTGCGAAAATCATTTGTGCACGAAATAATAGGTATATTAAAAATATCACTTAAATGCCCGCCGGCGCGAAAAGGTTTACAATAACTGACATTTAGAGACCTGGACCTATTCTGCATATATACCAATGTATCCTGAAAGTTTCAGCTCAATCGAATGGCGCGTTCCCGAGATTATCTCACTGAAATTTTTTGTACATATATATATATATATATAAAGAAATATGAATTTTTGGCCGAATCGATTTTAATACTAATGTTCTTCGAACATTAGTAAAAACTAACTCCAAAGCAGTAGATGCCAACATCGTTTTAGATCCTCATGTGGTATCAGATGATTTGAATATTTTCAACTGCACCCTCAGAGATGTCACACAACCCAGAGCTATATTTGTATCTAGGCTTGCTCCTGATACCACCGGAGATGACGTACAGAAAAATGTTGAGGGGATCCTTGAACATACAAAATCCTTCATCACTAAGGACTGTGTATCAGTTATTAAGATAGGGAATCGGCATCGTGTATCATCATTTAAAATTATAGCACCAGATTGTTGCTTTGATTCCATTGCAAATAGCAATTTCTTGCCGCCGAACTCTGTTGTGCATGAATTCGTCAACAAAAGAATAAGTAAATTAAGTGCTGCAACAAAAAACGGGACGAAATCATCTCAGCACTTTACATCAACGTAAGTGGAATGCGGTCTAAACTTAATAAGTTCTATGAGCAGTCGAACTCTGAAGCTTTTGATGTCATTGCGATCACCGAAACGTGGCTTTATGCAAATATTCACAATGCTGAAATTTTTAATTCGGAGTATACTATTTTCCGCCGGGATAGACATGGAAATCTTACTGACGCTCCTGTCGGAGGTGGTGTTATTCTGGCGTTTCACATAAAATTCAAAGTATCTCTAATAGAAATACCGCATACAGATAATAAATTTATTTGTGCTCAAGTCGAACTGACGTCAAAGAAAATATTTTTTGGGGCGAACTACACGCCACCAAATTCTTCGTCTGATGTTTACGCTTCGCTTATACATATTATGCAGCTCATATGCAACCTTGCGGACAATAATGACGACGCTGTCTTAATGGGTGATTTCAACCTACCTAGAATAAACTGGTGCCCTTCAGCGGACGGCACTTTCGAAGTTCCGAGCTTTACTTCTATTGGCGGACAACACGACATCAACATTGCAAACGAATTTATATCACTTGGTTTGTTTCAAGCCAATTGCATCCGGAACGCAAATGGAAAAATGCTGGACCTGATTTTCTCTTCTACTGTGGTGAAACTCCTCACATCATCTCTCATCGACGAAACCGCGTATCATTGTGGACTCAACATTATTTTTGAGCCAAAGTCTAGTAATTATATCATTGAGCACATCTGAACTTAAATGTACTTTTAGACGAGCTAATGTCGATCAAATACGTGACTTGCTTGCTATCTATGATTGGTCTTCCGTGTTGCAGGAATCTAATCCTGATAAAGCTACGTTTTATTTTCACATTCGATTGTTTGGCTGTTTTTTACGGTGCGTGCCAACTACCTTCACTAAAAGCAAGGTTCGTTTTCCTTGGATGTCTCCACAGCTTTGCCATTTGAAAAATTCCAAAAACAAAGCCTGGAAAAAGTTTCGCCTGACTCGCTCAGAACCTGACTTTCAACGTTTTTTTACATTACGAGATCTGCATCATAAAGAAGTTGCATTTGCATATCATAGACATACGCAACAGCTAAAATTTAATTTTCAAGCTCAACCTAAGAGATTTTGGAATTTTATTAATTCTAAGACTTATAACGATGGGTATCACCTCACATTTAAATCTTACGACTCTTATTTTAATGATCCCTTTGATAATAGTAATTTGTTTGCTCCTGTTTTCCGTAAAGCTTATCGTACGGACTTTCCAAACTCCAGACACTTTTCACCCTACTTGACGAACTCAACAGTTTCTTCTTTGGTGATGAAGGATTTAAAAATTGAAGAGGACACTATTATCACATTTGTTAATAAACTTGACAATAATAAAACACCTAGCCCAGATGGCATACCTAATTTGGTCTTGAAATATTGTGTATCATTACTCATAAATAAAATATTGTGTATCATCAGAAATATTGTGTATCATCAGGCATCAACAACCCAAAAATTGAACGCGCGACTGTAGCGGTTTTAATATAATCCGAGATGTTCAAACGAACCCGGACCTATGTCAACAATTGGCATAGTTCAGACGGACTTGAGACAGTCGTCACAGACATGGGTCGTGCTCGAGGTCGACGAACGGACCTGCAATGAATACTGAGGCACGCACACCATAGTAGCAATAATTATAATTGCACTAAACCCTAAAAACGCAGAAAAGACAGTTCGCGGAACATAGGAACGACGACGATTATTTCGTTGTGAACATAGCATTTTGTCTCCCAAATTAAGCTAAGGCGGCGCGGATTTTCACTAGAAGAATGCGGCACGACACCAATAGCCATTATTTACCTTCATCCTCAGCAGCAATCAAACGGATCCACCAAAAATAGAGCGTGAGTTAACGCCTGAAATATTTATTTTGATTATTATTTATTTCGCCGTGACAACTGTCACGAGATGTCAGTTGACAGTCGGAACGTGAGGTGAGATCTCAATGTCCCAAAAGTGGATCTCGTGGTGGGATTGGAATGCAACACCCGGTTAGGAGAGAATAAACTCTGTTGAGTTCGATCAACGGTTTTGAAAATCCCGCTGTCAGCAGAAACATTTTCCTGTGGGCCAGAGTGATGAAAGCGGGTCTCTTTTATTACAAACCCGGTAAGTGGACGGATGTCCAAGGAGGAGACTACATGAAATTTATCGGAAACCTTATTTCTTTTTCTGGGTGATTGCAACTGACCGTGAGTTCGAACGAGTCAGCAGGCGAATACTGGAAGTGAAGGAGAATTAGCAGGAAGGTTTCAAATCGGACGGCATTTGAGAATTAGCAGGAAGATTTCAAATTGGACGGCGATTAACAACTTAAAGACGGTTGGCGAGAAACTCCGAAGCGGGATTGATGCATGTCGACAGGCCGAGGAGGCGAAATTTTTCAACTGTAGCCGAAAAGCTGAGGCAAGGGCCCCAACGAAGTCGCGAAGCAGGAAAAGTCGAGGTAGTGTGCACATTTTGTTTCTACTTTAAAATTTTATTTGAATATCTCAAAGACGAGATATCGTTTTCAAGATTGTTTCTTCAAACGGTAGTTATTAAGTTAGAGAATTTCTTTTTAATAAAAGTTGTCGGAATTATGAAGAACAAATAGTGCGTGGCGAATTAATACTCATTTCTGTAAGTGATTGTACATCGCGCCATTGACGTTGATCGACGGCTTATCAACTTAGTTTTTTTTAATCCTTAGAGGGATTATCAGGATAGATTCCCAACCGCCGTTTCTCTTCTCGCTTCGGAACGGTGGATCGGTCGTCAGCAGTTTCGGTTCTAGTGAAGCAAGTGGCGCCCCGGACTCACCCTTCTCCGATGAGCATAGTCAACCGAAACTGCCCCCTTTGACTTCGATCGCGAATAGAAGGGGTAAAATCGTTAGTGGTAAAAGTATCGGGTAACAATATATATATATATATATATATATATATATATATATATATATATATATATATATATATATATATATATATATATATATATATATATATATATTTATATATATATATATATATATATATATATATATATATATATATATATATATATATATATATATATATATATATATATATATATATATATACAGTGACTCAAGTTTTTGATTAAGTGTTATAGCAGCTTGCCTTGTTTTGGAATTGTAAATAAGAAGACGAAGTTTTATACTAAATTATTTTTATTAATTTTTTATGGAAAAGTGTGAAAACATAATTAACGAATAGAGAAACAGCAAATTCTTTTATATTTTATTTCATTTTAAGTTTTTTCTAAAATGTTAAAATTGATCAATTAGTTGACTTTGACGCTTTCATATAATTAATATTTGGTGTAGCCACTCTTTGCTTTCAAAACTGCTTGGATACGTCTTGGCATGCTTGCTACGAGATTTTAACATTTTTCAGGTGGTATTGAATTCCATACAGCTTTGCAACGCTGCCACAATTCTGGCTGTCGGTGTCATACTTCCCAATGCTACGTTTTAACTCGTTTCACAGGTTTTCTATAGGATATTAATCTGGAGACTTGGGAGGCCAATCCAACAACTCAAATCTTTTACTTTTAAGCCACTCCTTTGATATTTTGTATACATACATCTTTTTCTGTTTTACCCCATTTGCATAAACTGGATATCAATTTTCGGTCCGAAATATTGATGTAGTCTTTAGCAGTCATTCGCCCTTCTAATTTTTGGATCATACCAACTCCTTTTGCCATCATACATCCCCAAATCTTTATTTCTTTTCCTCAGGAGAACTGAAACTTTTCTGCTGACCATTTTCAAGAAGTTTTTGGTCCAGTTAGCATCCCAACATTGTATCGATTCCCGGATGCGCCTCAAACAATTTTTGCTGAGGATATGACCATATCGAGGAATGAAATATTTACTGCCATTATGGAGCTTGATAGTAACAAGGGCCCTGGACCTGACCTCCTCCCTCCTTCTTTTCTGATCAAGTGTGTAATACAACTGATCTCGCCCCTTCATATTATATTCAATAACTCTCTCTCCTCTGGGTTATTTCCTTCGTATTGAAATTCTTCTTATATAACACCTATTTATAAAAGTGGCGATAGACGTTTTATTCAAAATTATAGAGGCATCGCCATTCTATCTGCTATTCCCAAACTATTTGAAAAAATCGTCTACTGTAAAATTTCTCCTCTGGTCGACGCTCGAACGAACGAGCAGCAGCATGGATTTAGGAAAGGTCGTTCTACTACAACTAATCTTATGGTGCTTGTTTCTTATGTTTTGTGCAAAATGGAGAAAGGTGATCAAATTGACGCAGTCTATACAGACTTTAGCAAAGCAGTCGACCGAGTGGATCACTCCATTTTGATTCCCAAGCTGAAACAATTCGGAATTGCAGGATCTTTACTAAAGTGGCTTGGCTCCTACCTCCACGACCACTTGCAATTCGTGAAATTCCAAGGTATTATATCTAAGAAAGTGGACGTTAAATCCGGTGTACCTCAAGGAAATCATCTTGGCACTCTTCTTTTTAATATTTTATATATCTGACATATCGGAGGTTTTATCTGATATTCCTCATTTATATTTGCGGACGACCTCAAAATCTTTTATGTCATCAGGTCACAATCTGGCGCGACCAGTTTTTCAGTCTAAACTGAACTCTCTAGACCATTGGTGCTCCGCGAACAAGCTCCCTCTTAACATTACCAAATGCCGCACAATTAGCTTCTCTCGCAAAACTGCACGCGTTCATTATACGTACCGCCTCAACAACACGACACTCAGCAGGGTTGACAACATATTATATCTCGGTGTCGTCCTGGATGATAAGCTCTGCTTCAATCTACATTATGATATTCAATCTTTCCCGAGCAAGTAAACAACTTGGTTTCATTAAGCGACGAGCCAAAGAGTTTAAGAATATCTGGGTTACTAAATCCTTATATATTTCACTCGAACGTCCTCTTCTTGAATATGCGTGCACTATCTGGAACCCGGCCTTCGAAAAAAAAGCCAAAGATTTGACTCTGTTCAGAAGCAGTTTTTACTGTTCGCTCTAAGAGATCTTTTCAACCCTTATGACTTCTGTAATCTAACACCATACGAATATCACCTTAAATGTATTAACATGCTACCCCTTGCGTCGAGAAGATTAATGTTATCTGCTTGCTTCAACTTCGATGTCATCAGAGACGTGGTTAATGTCGCCTACTTGAAAGAAAAGTTTGTGCTCAATCAGCCCCTGAGAGTCACTAGATCCCGACGATTGCTTATTGAATACCAACACAACACAACATATGCAGCAAACGAGCCAATAAATAGGTGCTGCAGGCTATTCAATAGCATGAGCGAGAACTTTTCCCCTACGATATCTAAATCAACTTTTAAAAAAAAATATTATGAAGGCTCTCTCTTCATAGTCTCCCCCTTACCCCCATTATACTAATATAAATACATGTATTGTATATTTAATTTAAATTTAAATTCACTTAGTTATTTGTCATTTGCTATTCTTTTATTTATTTGTCATTTATTTATTACTTTATTTGTTATCTATTTTTAACTAATTTATTTATGGGTCATTTGCTCTTTATCGCATGCCATCCATACCTCTAAACATTAAGCTATATCTTTTATGTCAATGTTTTGTTTATTGATTATGATTTATTAATCTAATTGTTTCCTTTTTAATTTGTTTGTTACTTATTTAACTTGTTTGTTTTTACTTTTTGTTTTTACTTTACTTTACCTTTCCATTTTACTTTTACTTTTAATTTGATATTTTATATGTGATTTTTGTACCTTGTTTTGGTGAATAAATAAATAAATAAATAAATCATAATAGACCCCCCACCAAATTTCAAAGTTGGGTGAACATGTTGCTCCTTTAGTGGTTCCTTTGCTTTTTTCATGTTCATTGACGTCCGTCTCATCCAAACCTGTTAATTTTTGTTTCGTCAGACCAAATTTCGTTGCTCCAATCATCATTATCATATAGTTTATATTTTTCAGCAAATTCCAAGCGCAATTTTCGGTGCCGTTTAGTCAACAGTGGTTTTTTAACCTTCGATTGACCCTTATAGCCAGCCTTCCTCAAATGTTTGCGTATTGCTTCGTTACTAACAATAATATTTTCATTCTCACGCAAGGATTTATTGACTTCTACAGCATTATCGTGCAATCCATGTCGAATTTCACGCAATATTTTGCGTTTGAGATGCTCAGTAATAGTGTACGTTAAACATCGATAGTACTATCAATACTATCGATAGTTCAGAACTATCTAAAACCTCGATGTTTTTTTTTGCAATCGATAGTTTTTGAAAACTGAAAAAAATGCGTAAGGTAACATTTCGATACCATCCCGTCCACTGTAAGTATTTTACGTTTGCTTCGTTTTTCTCATTTAATAATATTTCCTTTTCTTGTTATCATAAAACAGTACCAACCAAAGACAGCAGACAACTCTTATATTTTGTTAGTTTTGTCACTTTTTATTTATTGTAAAGTGAAAGAACATGAAGGAGAAAAAAATTTAGAATTTAACTGCTCGTGAAAATCATCAGCGCAGAAAATTGATACTCAGAGAGAAAGAATTCCAAATACTGAGTTTACTAATTGTAATATATGCAGCAATCTATACAAAACAAGTAAAAAGACGAAACATTTATCAGATCATTTAAAACGGAAACATAATTCATAGTGGGAATTATTTTCTGTTGAACCTATAGCCAAACCCATGGTCCTAGTAACATCTTCGAGAGCAGTTTAACGAAATCTAGAACAATCATCAAAAATTATTTTGGAAGAGCGAAATTCTAAGCAGATGATTCTGCCCGAAAAAATATTTAGATGAAGTATACGTTCCTATGGTTGTTTTGGACATAGTGCCTTTGCGGAGAGGAGAACATGAAAGATTTCGAGGCTGATTTGTACGAAAAACATGCAATTCCTGACACCACAACATTGAAAACATCCTTGGTACCGAAATACTTCGAAGATGCTAAAACTCGGGCTAAAAATGCCATAAATGCAGTTCAACATATTTCTTTAACTACTGATATGTGGACAAATCGAAACATAGAAAGAATACTGGCGATCACATCTTATTACTAATGTTCGAAGAACAATAGTATTAAACTCGTTTCGCCGAAAATTCATATTTCTTTATATATATATATATATATATATATATATATATATATATATATATATATATATATATATATATATATATATATATATATATATATATATATATATATATATATATATATATATATAACTTATATATAACTTAAATGTACTTTTAGACGAGCTAATGTCGATCAAATACGTGACTTGCTTGCTATCTATGATTGGTCTTCCGTGTTGCAGGAATCTAATCCTGATAAAGCTACGTTTTATTTTCACATTCGATTGTTTGGCTGTTTTTTACGGTGCGTGCCAACTACCTTCACTAAAAGCAAGGTTCGTTTTCCTTGGATGTCTCCACAGCTTTGCCATTTGAAAAATTCCAAAAACAAAGCCTGGAAAAAGTTTCGCCTGACTCGCTCAGAACCTGACTTTCAACGTTTTTTTACATTACGAGATCTGCATCATAAAGAAGTTGCATTTGCATATCATAGACATACGCAACAGCTAAAATTTAATTTTCAAGCTCAACCTAAGAGATTTTGGAATTTTATTAATTCTAAGACTTATAACGATGGGTATCACCTCACATTTAAATCTTACGACTCTTATTTTAATGATCCCTTTGATAATAGTAATTTGTTTGCTCCTGTTTTCCGTAAAGCTTATCGTACGGACTTTCCAAACTCCAGACACTTTTCACCCTACTTGACGAACTCAACAGTTTCTTCTTTGGTGATGAAGGATTTAAAAATTGAAGAGGACACTATTATCACATTTGTTAATAAACTTGACAATAATAAAACACCTAGCCCAGATGGCATACCTAATTTGGTCTTGAAATATTGTGTATCATTACTCATAAATAAAATATTGTGTATCATCAGAAATATTATGTATCATCAGGCATCAACAACCCAAAAATTGAACGCGCGACTGTAGCGGTTTTAATATAATCCGAGATGTTCAAACGAACCCGGACCTATGTCAACAATTGGCATAGTTCAGACGGACTTGAGACAGTCGTCACAGACATGGGTCGTGCTCGAGGTCGACGAACGGACCTGCAATGAATACTGAGGCACGCACACCATAGTAGCAATAATTATAATTGCACTAAACCCTAAAAACGCAGAAAAGACAGTTCGCGGAACATAGGAACGACGACGATTATTTCGTTGTGAACATAGCATTTTGTCTCCCAAATTAAGCTAAGGCGGCGCGGATTTTCACTAGAAGAATGCGGCACGACACCAATAGCCATTATTTACCTTCATCCTCAGCAGCAATCAAACGGATCCACCAAAAATAGAGCGTGAGTTAACGCCTGAAATATTTATTTTGATTATTATTTATTTCGCCGTGACAACTGTCACGAGATGTCAGTTGACAGTCGGAACGTGAGGTGAGATCTCAATGTCCCAAAAGTGGATCTCGTGGTGGGATTGGAATGCAACACCCGGTTAGGAGAGAATAAACTCTGTTGAGTTCGATCAACGGTTTTGAAAATCCCGCTGTCAGCAGAAACATTTTCCTGTGGGCCAGAGTGATGAAAGCGGGTCTCTTTTATTACAAACCCGGTAAGTGGACGGATGTCCAAGGAGGAGACTACATGAAATTTATCGGAAACCTTATTTCTTTTTCTGGGTGATTGCAACTGACCGTGAGTTCGAACGAGTCAGCAGGCGAATACTGGAAGTGAAGGAGAATTAGCAGGAAGGTTTCAAATCGGACGGCATTTGAGAATTAGCAGGAAGATTTCAAATTGGACGGCGATTAACAACTTAAAGACGGTTGGCGAGAAACTCCGAAGCGGGATTGATGCATGTCGACAGGCCGAGGAGGCGAAATTTTTCAACTGTAGCCGAAAAGCTGAGGCAAGGGCCCCAACGAAGTCGCGAAGCAGGAAAAGTCGAGGTAGTGTGCACATTTTGTTTCTACTTTAAAATTTTATTTGAATATCTCAAAGACGAGATATCGTTTTCAAGATTGTTTCTTCAAACGGTAGTTATTAAGTTAGAGAATTTCTTTTTAATAAAAGTTGTCGGAATTATGAAGAACAAATAGTGCGTGGCGAATTAATACTCATTTCTGTAAGTGATTGTACATCGCGCCATTGACGTTGATCGACGGCTTATCAACTTAGTTTTTTTTAATCCTTAGAGGGATTATCAGGATAGATTCCCAACCGCCGTTTCTCTTCTCGCTTCGGAACGGTGGATCGGTCGTCAGCAGTTTCGGTTCTAGTGAAGCAAGTGGCGCCCCGGACTCACCCTTCTCCGATGAGCATAGTCAACCGAAACTGCCCCCTTTGACTTCGATCGCGAATAGAAGGGGTAAAATCGTTAGTGGTAAAAGTATCGGGTAACAATATATATATATATATATATATATATATATATATATATATATATATATATATATATATATATATATATATATTTATATATATATATATATATATATATATATATATATATATATATATATATATATATATATATATATATATATATACAGTGACTCAAGTTTTTGATTAAGTGTTATAGCAGCTTGCCTTGTTTTGGAATTGTAAATAAGAAGACGAAGTTTTATACTAAATTATTTTTATTAATTTTTTATGGAAAAGTGTGAAAACATAATTAACGAATAGAGAAACAGCAAATTCTTTTATATTTTATTTCATTTTAAGTTTTTTCTAAAATGTTAAAATTGATCAATTAGTTGACTTTGACGCTTTCATATAATTAATATTTGGTGTAGCCACTCTTTGCTTTCAAAACTGCTTGGATACGTCTTGGCATGCTTGCTACGAGATTTTAACATTTTTCAGGTGGTATTGAATTCCATACAGCTTTGCAACGCTGCCACAATTCTGGCTGTCGGTGTCATACTTCCCAATGCTACGTTTTAACTCGTTTCACAGGTTTTCTATAGGATATTAATCTGGAGACTTGGGAGGCCAATCCAACAACTCAAATCTTTTACTTTTAAGCCACTCCTTTGATATTTTGTATACATACATCTTTTTCTGTTTTACCCCATTTGCATAAACTGGATATCAATTTTCGGTCCGAAATATTGATGTAGTCTTTAGCAGTCATTCGCCCTTCTAATTTTTGGATCATACCAACTCCTTTTGCCATCATACATCCCCAAATCTTTATTTCTTTTCCTCAGGAGAACTGAAACTTTTCTGCTGACCATTTTCAAGAAGTTTTTGGTCCAGTTAGCATCCCAACATTGTATCGATTCCCGGATGCGCCTCAAACAATTTTTGCTGAGGATATGACCATATCGAGGAATGAAATATTTACTGCCATTATGGAGCTTGACAGTAACAAGGGCCCTGGACCTGACCTCCTCCCTCCTTCTTTTCTGATCAAGTGTGTAATACAACTGATCTCGCCCCTTCATATTATATTCAATAACTCTCTCTCCTCTGGGTTATTTCCTTCGTATTGAAATTCTTCTTATATAACACCTATTTATAAAAGTGGCGATAGACGTTTTATTCAAAATTATAGAGGCATCGCCATTCTATCTGCTATTCCCAAACTATTTGAAAAAATCGTCTACTGTAAAATTTCTCCTCTGGTCGACGCTCGAACGAACGAGCAGCAGCATGGATTTAGGAAAGGTCGTTCTACTACAACTAATCTTATGGTGCTTGTTTCTTATGTTTTGTGCAAAATGGAGAAAGGTGATCAAATTGACGCAGTCTATACAGACTTTAGCAAAGCAGTCGACCGAGTGGATCACTCCATTTTGATTCCCAAGCTGAAACAATTCGGAATTGCAGGATCTTTACTAAAGTGGCTTGGCTCCTACCTCCACGACCACTTGCAATTCGTGAAATTCCAAGGTATTATATCTAAGAAAGTGGACGTTAAATCCGGTGTACCTCAAGGAAATCATCTTGGCACTCTTCTTTTTAATATTTTATATATCTGACATATCGGAGGTTTTATCTGATATTCCTCATTTATATTTGCGGACGACCTCAAAATCTTTCATGTCATCAGGTCACAATCTGGCGCGACCAGTTTTTCAGTCTAAACTGAACTCTCTAGACCATTGGTGCTCCGCGAACAAGCTCCCTCTTAACATTACCAAATGCCGCACAATTAGCTTCTCTCGCAAAACTGCACGCGTTCATTATACGTACCGCCTCAACAACACGACACTCAGCAGGGTTGACAACATATTATATCTCGGTGTCGTCCTGGATGATAAGCTCTGCTTCAATCTACATTATGATATTCAATCTTTCCCGAGCAAGTAAACAACTTGGTTTCATTAAGCGACGAGCCAAAGAGTTTAAGAATATCTGGGTTACTAAATCCTTATATATTTCACTCGAACGTCCTCTTCTTGAATATGCGTGCACTATCTGGAACCCGGCCTTCGAAAAAAAAGCCAAAGATTTGACTCTGTTCAGAAGCAGTTTTTACTGTTCGCTCTAAGAGATCTTTTCAACCCTTATGACTTCTGTAATCTAACACCATACGAATATCACCTTAAATGTATTAACATGCTACCCCTTGCGTCGAGAAGATTAATGTTATCTGCTTGCTTCAACTTCGATGTCATCAGAGACGTGGTTAATGTCGCCTACTTGAAAGAAAAGTTTGTGCTCAATCAGCCCCTGAGAGTCACTAGATCCCGACGATTGCTTATTGAATACCAACACAACACAACATATGCAGCAAACGAGCCAATAAATAGGTGCTGCAGGCTATTCAATAGCATGAGCGAGAACTTTTCCCCTACGATATCTAAATCAACTTTTAAAAAAAAATATTATGAAGGCTCTCTCTTCATAGTCTCCCCCTTACCCCCATTATACTAATATAAATACATGTATTGTATATTTAATTTAAATTTAAATTCACTTAGTTATTTGTCATTTGCTATTCTTTTATTTATTTGTCATTTATTTATTACTTTATTTGTTATCTATTTTTAACTAATTTATTTATGGGTCATTTGCTCTTTATCGCATGCCATCCATACCTCTAAACATTAAGCTATATCTTTTATGTCAATGTTTTGTTTATTGATTATGATTTATTAATCTAATTGTTTCCTTTTTAATTTGTTTGTTACTTATTTAACTTGTTTGTTTTTACTTTTTGTTTTTACTTTACTTTACCTTTCCATTTTACTTTTACTTTTAATTTGATATTTTATATGTGATTTTTGTACCTTGTTTTGGTGAATAAATAAATAAATAAATAAATCATAATAGACCCCCCACCAAATTTCAAAGTTGGGTGAACATGTTGCTCCTTTAGTGGTTCCTTTGCTTTTTTCATGTTCATTGACGTCCGTCTCATCCAAACCTGTTAATTTTTGTTTCGTCAGACCAAATTTCGTTGCTCCAATCATCATTATCATATAGTTTATATTTTTCAGCAAATTCCAAGCGCAATTTTCGGTGCCGTTTAGTCAACAGTGGTTTTTTAACCTTCGATTGACCCTTATAGCCAGCCTTCCTCAAATGTTTGCGTATTGCTTCGTTACTAACAATAATATTTTCATTCTCACGCAAGGATTTATTGACTTCTACAGCATTATCGTGCAATCCATGTCGAATTTCACGCAATATTTTGCGTTTGAGATGCTCAGTAATAGTGTACGTTAAACATCGATAGTACTATCAATACTATCGATAGTTCAGAACTATCTAAAACCTCGATGTTTTTTTTTGCAATCGATAGTTTTTGAAAACTGAAAAAAATGCGTAAGGTAACATTTCGATACCATCCCGTCCACTGTAAGTATTTTACGTTTGCTTCGTTTTTCTCATTTAATAATATTTCCTTTTCTTGTTATCATAAAACAGTACCAACCAAAGACAGCAGACAACTCTTATATTTTGTTAGTTTTGTCACTTTTTATTTATTGTAAAGTGAAAGAACATGAAGGAGAAAAAAATTTAGAATTTAACTGCTCGTGAAAATCATCAGCGCAGAAAATTGATACTCAGAGAGAAAGAATTCCAAATACTGAGTTTACTAATTGTAATATATGCAGCAATCTATACAAAACAAGTAAAAAGACGAAACATTTATCAGATCATTTAAAACGGAAACATAATTCATAGTGGGAATTATTTTCTGTTGAACCTATAGCCAAACCCATGGTCCTAGTAACATCTTCGAGAGCAGTTTAACGAAATCTAGAACAATCATCAAAAATTATTTTGGAAGAGCGAAATTCTAAGCAGATGATTCTGCCCGAAAAAATATTTAGATGAAGTATACGTTCCTATGGTTGTTTTGGACATAGTGCCTTTGCGGAGAGGAGAACATGAAAGATTTCGAGGCTGATTTGTACGAAAAACATGCAATTCCTGACACCACAACATTGAAAACATCCTTGGTACCGAAATACTTCGAAGATGCTAAAACTCGGGCTAAAAATGCCATAAATGCAGTTCAACATATTTCTTTAACTACTGATATGTGGACAAATCGAAACATAGAAAGAATACTGGCGATCACATCTTATTACTAATGTTCGAAGAACAATAGTATTAAACTCGTTTCGCCGAAAATTCATATTTCTTTATATATATATATATATATATATATATATATATATATATATATATATATATATATATATATATATATATATATATATATATATATATATATATATATATATATATATATATATATATATATATATATATATATATATATATATATATATCAGCAAAATGATTAAGGGAGATAATCTCTGGAGTGGCCGATCCGATTGAGCTGAAATTTTCGGAGAACGTAGGTGTATAAAGTAGGTAGGTCCACAACTTTCTCAAATTCAGATATCCTAAACCTTTTGGCGGCGGCGAGCGTTTTAAATAATTTTGAGGAACTCCTATATTTCCAAGCAGTGTAAATTTTTGTTAAAGAAAAGTATTGGGAATGAAAACTAATTATGTTCTTAGCTTGCTTATGATAAAGAATTGGAAATTTTGAGCCATGTGTGGGTGCAGGGTGCCTAAAAGTAGGCAAGGATTTTTTTTCAAATTTTGATTTGTCATTACCTGTAAGAAAAACAATGGATCATCATGAAAATTACAGAGCGTATTTATGTTGACTAAAATTTAGCACGTAGAGATTTTCAGCATAAAGCGGGTAACCCTGTAGCTTTGGCAGGCTGCTGAAAAAAAAATCCTTCAAATCATTGACCTTCCTGAAAAATTTTTGATTTTAGACAAAAATTTCAAATCTTTGATAAATCTTATCCTTTGTCCTTCATCTCAAGATAAAATTTTCAAAATTCCGTTTCGCACAAGAACGGCAACCCATCACCAAATTACCTCTATTTTCAGCACTCAAAAGTTCTGTTCACGAGAACTGAAGACCGGACAATCCGATCATAATGAAATTTACAGAATATGTTGGTATTGGCTAGGACCAAGTCTGATAGAAGTGATTTTGAAATGCAGGCAACCCTGTGGCAGTGGTGCCATCTTGAAAAATAGCTGAGAAAAAAAAACTGGTTTTAGGCCTATAACTTCCGATTCAGCCATATGATTTAGACAAGATTCATACAGTACTTGGATCTTACTTTAAGTAATATTTGATAAAAATTTGGTTGAAAAATTAGAATAGAGTTGCCAGCTATGGTGATTTTTGTCTCATAAATCTTGCAACTTCGCTCAGCAAAATAAAGCTTTTTTCCCTATAACTTCCGGTCCAGTGCAGAAATCAAAACGAAGATCACGCAGTAAATGGACCTTAATGTGAGCCAAATGTCGTAGAAATTTCGTACCAAAATCATGAAAGGGCTGCCAGCTATGACCATTTTTGTAATTTTGTGAAATTTCTTTACTGAGCGATTATGTCATTAGATTTGCAAATGGAAATGATCCTGCAATGAAAATTAACAACAAATATTAACGCTTTAAAAATTTAAAATTTTTGAGGGTGGTAACCCTAAAATTCTTTTCACCCGTAGAACTTCCAGCGCAGTGATTCAATCGAAACGAAATTTACTGGTTGGGTTTAACTTAACGTAAAGCAGATTTGGTATGTATTTTGCTTTGCTGCTGACACAGGCTAACCAGCAAGTTGCCATTTCCGTTAATATTGCACCAACAAATGCTTCAAATTACGTTTTCATATGCAATTGCAATAAAAATAAGGAATCAATTTTCAAATTTTCCGAGTTTTGAACATTTTTCGGATGGCAGCCTCAAACAACGTTAAACCGCTGAAACTTTCGATGAAATCCTGCGATGAGAACGAAATTCAAAAGATAAGTTGATTTGAGTATGAGCTTGTTATGGAAAACTTATTACTGCTTTGTTCGGAAAGTGTTGCCAGCACTGAACATTAACATAATTTGTGTCCGCACACGGGTCGATATTCAATCGACTCGACTGCGACTCGACTGCGACTCGAACTCGAACTCCTTGCGATTTCCAATGTAAATGAATGGAGACCCGCACACGGATCGACTTGTACTCGACTCGGACTCGGTGCGACTGCGACTCGACTGCGACTCGACTGCGACTCGTCTCGCTCGAAGTGTTTGGAACGGGAAATGTCGAGCAAGACGCGTGATATTTTTTTTCGAAATATATGAAAGTGTTTTTTTTTTATAATGTATGCATTATTAATTTTTTTTTATGTATTATTATGATTGGTTCTTTGAAAAATATTAGTGTTTCTGATAACGTATCACGTATGTATTTTTTTATACGTTTGCATAATGTAATGTTACATATTGTAATGTTATATACATGAAATGTTCCTATCTATATTTTAATTATGTTGGCCACAAAATAGTTGCACCTATATGTTCATAAAGGTTATTGATTTGTGATCATGGTTCCCTTCTTGTCTATAAATTAGCATAGATAAAGCAGAGCACAATTGATACGGGAAACTCGATCGTTTTGCGGAATAAGCCGCCGAAAGCAGAATCAAAGTGGAATTGTTTTTGCGGGATGATTAAAATTGAAAATTTTATAGAAAATGTTTTTTTTACAAAATGGTTTTGAACGTATGCACTGATTCTCATCAAACTCCAGCTTCCAGTGCTTACTTGACTGATGTGACCACTTGCAGTTGGAAATCAGTAATTTTTATTTACGTTAGTTGTGACAAATTTTAGCATCTCCGCAAAACGCAAAACAATGGTGTTTGTGTGAGCTGGTGTCTGATGAGAATCAGTGTATACTTTCGAAACCACTTTGTCCAAAAAAAAAGTTCAATAAAATTTTCAATTTTAATCATCCCGCAAAAACAATTCCACTTTAGCACCTATATATTTATTCAAGCAACAGCGAAGTGTTTATAATATAGTTTCCTAACAAAGAAACAAGCTTGCAATTTTTCACGATGAATTTCTACTTACTGGAGAAGCTTTTATTGAACACTAGTTGTTGCTGCCAATGGCTAATGATTCGATTGGTATTGACCTTCTTAGATGATATAGCAGTGCCATCTGCGAGGATAGGAATTTCGCACTTAGAGTGTGGAAGAGAGGCGTATAGCTATTGAATTTAGTTGGACCCTGGGACATGCTTGTCAGAATATTAATGGAAGTGCTTCATATCGGATTCAATAAAGGTCGGATCATTATTACTTGTAGTAATCCATAGTGGGTGAATATAAGTTACACGTGACAAAGCGACATATACTAATAACATACTAGTATATAATATTATTGAAGATCTCTCTAGTAAAATTACTTTCAATAACCGACCAAGACGCACCAGACTTGCAAATCTGCTCAATGAATTCATTCATCACACTACTTATCATATAATGAGCCCATTAATAGGTGCTGTGGATTATTCAATTCTATAAGCAGCCACTACAAATCAAAATTCAAAAATAACTGGTCCAAAGCCCATTCCACATCCGAACCCGATTAACTTCCATCGTTATTAGCCTAAATTTAATTAAAACAATGTAGAGTAAATGCTACAAAATTTGTGATGTATTGAAATATTTTTTAGGGACAATTTTTATTTTATATTTATAATGATTAATTGTATTTTAGATTTATATTATGGTTTCTTGTTGTGTATGTTGCCTTGTTTCGTAAAATAAATATCTAAATAAATAATATATACTATTGTTTGTTTGTCAAAACTTCGCGTAGAAAACGATCCGTTTCGAGTTCGAGTCGCAGTCGAGTCGATTGCATGTCGACCCGTGTGCGGATGCAATTGTCTACTTCGAGTGTGACGCCTATGACGCTTCGAGTTCGAGTCGCAGTCGAGTCGATTGAATGTCGACCCGTGTGCGGAGGCACTTATAGTTGAGTTTTGTTGGTTTGGATAAGGAATGGTTGATATGATTCTACAAAACAGTGTATTACGTCTTTCCACACTTTTTTGTCACTCAAAGACAATTTCTTCGAAAATTAGTTTTTTTTCATAGAGGTAAATTAATTTCTACATTATCAACGGAATTTAACATAACAAGAAGACACATATTTGAATCAAAGGCAGAAGTAAGTTGCATATTTATTTTATGCCTGTTTGATGAATACTATTGTTAGTGTAATTGAAAAGATACATTTTCAGACTCGAAAATATTTACAGAATTTAGGCCACAGAGTTATTTTTGTTTTTTGGAAGATAGGGAGTACTTATCTTGTTATTTCTTGTTTAGGCAAGAAATACACTAAGCAAGTGGAACATTTGGTCAAATATATAATAATAATAATAATATAATGCTGCTTGCATGTTAATGCAAGCAAAACTTCTTCAATTTAATCACATTCCATGCTTCGCGTATACTTTAAATTTGATTTTGTCTGATATTTATGACACCAGATTTTCATTTTATCATGAAAAAGTGCAAAGATATTGATACTTATTTTCAATTGAGTGCAGTTGTTTCAGATATACTAATAATTGCACAACGACGGCTCAACAAACCTGAATTGAAGTTGATTCAGCAGTTCCATTTACATTGGAATAACGTATATACCAAAATCAAATGTTTCTATGATATCAGGCAAGAATTGACTTTAGCCGAATGTGAGAAGGCACCTGAAACGTTACTCGTCGAAGATTTAAATGTATTGCCGAATATTATTCTGCTATTAGAACCATTTGATGTGGCTATGACAACAATATCTGGCGCAAATTACATTGCTCTTTCTTATATAGCTCAGTTATTACGAGGGCTGACTCTACAATTATCGAAAGTGGGAATTAGCATAAAAAACACTGCTGGAAAGAATATTTATAATGCTTTATGCAAGTCAGTGCGGGAACAATTAATACCATTTGAGAAAAGAGCCCTTATGACGTTTGCTACCATTCTGGATCCAAGGTTCAAAAAATAAGTGAAGACGATGGAAACACAGCTGCGCACTCTCTTCAAATAGAATATACTTCTTTTCTGATGACACAAAAGCCGGAGTCAACCCAGAGTTGTTATGAATTTACGGCAATTGCATCTGCAAGCAACTCAACTGTTGAGACTGGGGAAATTTACTAACGAAAGAAAAGTTGACAGCAAAAAAATTCAAGTAGCTGTTATTTCTTCCTGAAGATCTATACACAGGCAAAGCTTATAGCTGCCCAAATAATGATGCAATAATACATAGATATATACCAAAACCTGGAAAAACCTCCAATTAAAAACAACAAATTTCCCATCGACTACTGGTTTGATTCAAATACTAAGACAATGAGAATGTTTGCTCTATAGCATCCGTGTATACTTGCATCTTCTGTTGCGAGTGAACGATTTTTTTTTCGAAAACTGTTGTAGTTCATAGTGATCGCGAAAACCGGCTAAAGTCTCAAAGCGTCTCAACGAATTGCTTTTTCTAAATCAAAATGCTCAGCATTTCGGAAATGAATAAAACTCTATATTTCTGTGTTTCTCTATAATAGTAATTTTTAAAAAAAATTTATGAATCCTAGGTGTATCTACTAATTTTGCAAAAACACACATATACACCATCGATAGTCTATCGATAGCCTATCGATAGTTTTTAAAAAAACATCGATGTTATCGAAACATCCAACTATCGATGTTTAACGTACACTACTCAGTAATGATAAGTTTTCGTCCCGGAGCATTCCTTAAAGTAATTGATTTCTTATTTTTATGTACATTACTTACGCTTCCGACTGAGCAGCCCACTTTCGTTGCGATTTCACGATGCGTGCAGCCATTTTCAATCAGTTTTTCTATATTTTTTTTTTTTATTTTTGGCACTTAATGGACGCATTTGATTAAATTTACTAAAAAAATCAAAATATTATAACTTAGAAAATAAATTATTTAATAAAATAAATTATTTTTCAACCATAAATCACAGTTTTCTATCAAAATCACAATCTTTTACCATAAATCAAAAATTACCAGTTTTTGAGTGATGCTGCCATCACGAATTACTAAAATCAACTAATTGATCAAATACAGGTTTTGACTGACTGTCTATTATCTGACGCAATATTTCATGGAATTGCGTAATGTATGCTGTATGTTCAATCTACATGTTAACTTAAACCATAGTGTAGGTATATGTAACAGATACTAAAGCAACCACGTCTAATCGTGCATACAATCCATACAATGCATTCATTTGATCAAAAAGTTGAGTCACTATATATATATATGTATATATATATATATATATATATATATATATATATATATATATATATATGTATATATATATATATATATATATATATATATATATATATATATATATATATATATATATATATATATATATATGTATATATATATATATATATATATATATATATATATATATATACATATATAAAAAAATATGAATTTTTGGCCAAAGTGATTTTAATACTAATGTTCTTCTTCGAACATTAGTAACAATGATTAATAAACACAGCTAACTCCGCTTAAAAATTTATATTAGTATATTTTGAAAACATTTGATGTGATGTTGATTGTACACAAATGTAGTATATAAAAGCAGAGAGTATTGTTCGTCAACAAATAATTGATGATGTAAATGCTTGTATTGCTACTATGTTACTATAATGCACCGGAAATTCAAATGCCATCAAAGTTTGAATGAAATTTTGTAAGAGTTGAATTCATGATATGAAGCAAAAGCGACGCTTCATAAGGGCCAAACTACACGAGCGGAGAGCTTTCCGCCGAGCTTTTGAGCTTCAAAACAGAACACAGGAGTTTGTATGAAGCAAACTATACGAGCGCGTTTTTGGCTGCGTGTTAAATCCGTATATTTTCAAAAGCTCGGCGGAAAAACGCTGCGATAGATCCGCTCGTGTAGTGTGGCTCTAAGTCTGTTCATACATGTTAATGTATATATTTCAAGAATCTTTCGGGTATAATTTCTTGAATGGTCGACATTTAAACTATACTACCTTGTGGACGATCTATGCAAGATATTTTTCTGAGCGATATGGTAGTGTTTATTCAATTTTGAGTTTGTATTAGCTATATGGAATCAAATTGATGGTTGAACTGTAAAAAAAATTTCAAATTAAAGCAAAACTTTGAGCAAATAAGGCAACATACGTTAATGCAAACTAACGAAGTGTTTGTGAAGTTAGGGGAATTATTTGTGATTAAAATCATAACAAATCAGATTTATGTACGTATTTTAATAATCAGTTAAATTCCAGTAAAAGTTATAAAGAAGAAGGAGTAAACCTTAAAAATTTCAAGTGAAAATCTAGAGAAATAAAACTATTTTTTTTTGTCTTAATAAGAAAATACGAATATCTTCTATCTGTTTATTGGTTTTTCCGAAAAGGCCATCAATATTTTGAAAGTAATTTGAATTATCTAAATAAAAACGTGTAGAAATTACTCAACAGATTAATCAACCTATCATGTTTGGATGCAACGATGTGTTTCAATGATTTTTGAACTGGAGATTAAGGAATAATTTGTAATGCGTGGATAATTATCGGCTATATATTAAGGTGGCGTTAGATATGCGGTGTTTGTCAAATACCTCCTATTCGCCAAATACCGAACACCTAGTCAAGTAATTTGGCTTGGTACTTGCGGAATGACAAGCACAGTGAATTAGAATTTCGGGCATTGCCGAATGTTCGCCAAAACTGGAAGATGAATGAGCTGCGGGGATCCGACACAGTGCTCGTTTACGTTGATGTGAGTTGAAAGTTCCACAAACTACGGGAACAGCGAGCACCCGAATGTTTGTGCTTGGCCTAGGGCAAGCACTAGGTGAGCAACCCAGCCACACATGCGAAAATTGCGGTATTTGACAAACACCACATATCTAAAGCCGCCTTAATCGATTCCTTGATAAATAAAATTTTTACTTGAATAGTTTTTCTAGTAGTTATAGTAGAATGGAGAGAATGACAGTCTAATTCCTACATGATAGTGTTAAGCTAATTAAGGCCCAATAAAAAAATGAATTGTTAAAGTGAATCATCTGGCCTTCCTATTGGGCGTGAGCCCGTAAGGACATTTTCCCTTTCAGGTTTCGCGATGGCGTGGCTGGCTGATTTTGATAAGTTAATTCTTTGATTTTTTAGCGTAGCTTTGAAGGGAAGGACCTTGGCCAACTAAAATTTTATAAGCGTTTATTTTGATTTGTTTGATGAAGGCCAAGGTTAGTGGGTGGCGAGATCTCCTTACATCAGAGGTCTGGGCCCCAAGAACATTAGAGGCCTGAGGCTGTCAGCTTCATCCTCGGGTCTACTAAAAAGGGGCAGTTTTTCCCCCTTTATTAGATTTTCGCGTTATTCTAGGTTTCCCTTTTTGCAGCAGAACGCTAGCAACGTGCTTCATCACGTCTCGGCTGTGTCTGTTTATTAGCTTATGCTTGAGAGCTGCATCTGGTCCATTATAGACAAAAGCCCCTTTTTCTTATTTTGTTGAATATTGCGGCTAGTATTATTTCTTGACGGATGAATAATACGTAGCGTCCCCCTTTGTTTTCTGACAAAGAGCCAGCAAAGCGGCAAACCAGCATCCGTCTGGGTCAGATCAAAAGGTGCTTCGCTTATGCGGATGAGGGGCCTTCACGGCTATTTCTAGGGTACCCTGCTCCCGGGGCACTTATTTGTTTTTTTGTTCTTTTTGATGGTCCGAGATCACTATTACCAGCTTGGACGGCCCACTTCTGGACTTCGGTTCAGTTGAGTTACCTCAAGGCAATTTCATTACATTCGCAAATCGCTACAAATGGCGCCCAAATTAGAGACTTAAAACTTGTTTTGGGTGACCCCACCCAAGTGGGAAAAAAACTTATGTACATTAGCTCATGATTCCTACGACTTCACGTCTAAGTCCTTTATCCACTAGCATGTCCCTGAATTGCTTCCCTTGCGATTCTCATATTTGATGTTCACTAGAACAGTCAGCTCTCAATTAGACATGTTAAATAGCTCTATCTCCCATTAGCTGTAACCCTTTCCCCTCCTATCTCTTTAAAATCAATCCTGTTAGAATACCATTGGGTAGCTTCTATTGTGTTGGGTGCAACCTGGAGGTTGACTTCGGACTCCTAGGTTTGGTGGTCTACCGCCACACCTAGTCCAAGTCATCCGAAAGGCCCCTGTTCCTCTTTGTGTGGAAGCTACACCATGTCTAGGGCCGGACAACTTCTCCGGGTTCTAGCTCAAGCTGTTGTTGGGTAATGTGGGGTTTTGCGTGGTGCTACCTCTACGGCTCTTCAGCTTGACCACATCTTCGGGCAAGATGTTGGGTCCTGAGCACTCGACTACATTGTTTTTGCTACCTTGCCTCTTTTTCATGTGTTCGATGGGGGGCCAGACAGACCTCCATTTTAAACATTTCCCTTCTGGATGCGACCCAAATCAAACTGTATTTTGCTTATACTCGAACTTAACATTGAAATAAAATTTCAATCTTTCCTTAAAACAAAATATCAATTTTTCCATAAAATACAATTGCATTTGGTCCTTAAAGTAAAAGTCACATTAAATTTAACGTAGTTTTTTTCAAGTTTGTCCCTAGGACTGATTCAGCCAGCCAGCCAGCGAAACTGATTGGAAGGGTACGAATGGTTCCAACCCAATAAGAACGCCATTCTTCATGAAAAATTTGCCAAAGCTTTTCACGTTAGCTTATTTATATATTTAAGCTATTCGACATTTCTTGTTAGTCACGAAGAGCGTGCGCCATTTAGTTACATTTTTGAGTTCAGCCACAGTAGGCTTAGCTGTTGTTCAATGTTCAGACAATATCTGAGCATTCATCATAAATATTGTTCTAGATCAGCCATACATATACATATATATAATACAATATATTATTGATTTGTTTGAATATAAGCATTTTATAAATACCCTAAGTATCATATCTTTGCATTCAAAACCAACGTGACAACATTGTTCCCCTAATTCACTTCACCTATGTCCACAAATAGATTAGACTTAACATAAGCTCGAATATCATACGTTACATGCATCTTCAATGCCAAATGTACATTCTCAAACGGACACTTGACTACCTGTATTTCATCATATTTACATTCTCATAGTTTGTGCACATTCCTTTCATTGGCTCTATCACTGTAAATTTTGTATAATCAGCATTGTGTGTGCTTTTCGACAAGAAAAAACCGTGTATCAAAAATAGTGCGTTTTATTAACACATGTAGCGAAAACAATTCAAAAACGTTTACAAAACTAACAAAAACTGACAACCGCAGCGTATAAGTCTTGAATACAAAAATCACAATGGCCGTTGAAAAACATCTGTTTTAGTCGTCTTGTTATGGTTCAGTGCCGCTTCTATCATCGTGCAGTGCATGGAACTGCCATGTTGTAGATTTATATGGCACCGCTTTATACACTGTTGTGAAGTACCAACATGCCGCCCGCCTTGAAAGATCTGCTTTCAACTGTCACATGTGTGTTTTCGTCAGCTGTCCGCTTCAACTGGTAGACCGACCAGTTTGGTAATAGGCCGCTTGAAAGTTCTGCTTTGCGTTTTCAGAGTAACTACTCTGGCATGACCGTCGCTTCCTGGGTGTACTTCGATAATTCTAGCCAAAGGCCAAGCCGCTGGTGGTGTGTTCTCGTGTTTGATGAGAACAACCTTGCCGATCCTTAAGTCGTTGGAAGATGTAGTCCATTTAGTCTGCTGCTGTAACTGTCTGATGTATTCGTCCCGCCACCGTTTCAATAGATCGTGATGGAGAACTTGTAGGTATTTCCACCTCCGTACCAGATTACGCCTGTCGTTGCCGTTGTCTATTGTCGGTGGTAAGCCGCCTGATGAGCCAATCAAAAAATGATTCGGTGTCAGTGCATCGATGTCAGTATGTCCGGATGGCGAACATAAGGGCCGTGTGTTAAGACAATGCTCCACTTGGCAGAGCAGGGTGTAGAGTACTTCGAACGTCAGTGATGTTTGTCCTAGCACTCGGTTTAAATGAAACTTAACCGCTTTTACACCCGCCTCCCATATTCCGCCGAAATGGGGCGCCGCAAGAGGAATGAAGTGCCATGCAATTTGTTTAATTGTGAGGAACTGAGATATTGCAAGTTGTGTGCTGTCCGCTTTGATAAATCGAAATAGTTCATCCAATTTCCGACTGGTGCCCACGAAGTTAGGTCCGTTGCCGCTGTAGATGTTATGTGGACAGCCACGTCGAGAGATGAAACGCCGTAAAGCTGCTAAGAAGCAGTCCGTTGTAAGTTCCGTGACCGCTTCGATGTGGATCGCCTTAGTAGCCAGGCAAATTAATAACGCAATATAAGCTTTATATTGTTTAGCCGTTCGTCCGCGCCATGATTTCACGATGAGAGGTCCCCCATAGTCAACTCCGCTGTTGAGGAAAGGTCTTGCCGGAGTCACCCGCACCGTAGGTAAAGGAGCCATCTTTTGCTGGAAGCTCTTTCCGCGTTGTCGAGTGCAGCTAAGACACTGATGTATAATTTGCTTTGCTACTAAGCGAGCGCCGACAATCCAGTATTTCTTTAGCAATATGTTGAGCAACAACCTTTGATTTGCATGAAGATGTTCCAAATGTGCTTGTGTAACTATCAGCCTGGTGACATGATGCCGTCTGTGGAGGATAATTGGATGTACCTCCTCGTAAGGGAGGTTGGAGTTTTCGATCCTTCCGCTTACTCGCGAAATGCCGTCTGAGTCCAGAAAGGGATTGAGAGATCTAATTTGGCTGTTGTGTGGTACATGTGACTCTTTTCGTAAGTGAGCATGTTCCGCGATGAAGGATTCCGCTTGTGCCCTTTTAATCCACACGTTTAGTGCCCGTTGTAATTCGTTTACTTTTAGTGGGCCTGTCTGGCGAACGTCTGTGTTTGAGAGCCGCAAGTTATATATAAATCGAAGGCAGAGAGCCGTTATCCGTAATAAATTTCCGAGATTCGAGTAGTTAGCCGCATTTATATGTTCTGGTGTTAACGTCATTGCATTGATTCTCCGTGCTTCAAGGGACGTCATGGATCTTGATGTCGTTGAATACAAATCAATTTCGGCCGCGAGAAAGGGTGGTCCGCTCCACCAAAGTTCATGATTTATTAATTGCCGTGGTTCTACGCCTCCAGATGCACAACCAGCCGGATTATGTTTGGATTTGACGTAGTTTCAATGTTCAGTGGGGATGATGTCGATCCGTCTGAGTCCAGAAAGGGATCGAGAGATCTAATTTGGCTGTTGTGTGGTACATGTGGCTCTTTTCGTAAGTGAGCATGTTCCACGATGAAAGATTCCGCTTGTGCCCTTTTAATCCACACGTTTAGTGCCCGTTGTAATTTGTTTACTATTAGTGGGCCTGTCTGGCGAACGTCTGTGTTTGAGAGCCGCAAGTTATTTATAAATCGAAGGCAGAGAGCCGTTATCCGTAATAAATTTCCGAGATTCGAGTAGTTAGCCGCATTTATATGTTCTGGTGTTAACGTCATTGCATTGATTCTCCGTGCTTCAAGGGACGTCATGGATCTTGATGTCGTTGAATACAAATCAATTTCGATTGCGAGAAAGGGTGGTCCGCTCCACCAAAGTTCATGATTTATAGATTGCCGTGGCTCTACGCCTCGAGATGCACAATCAGCCGGATTATGTTTGGATTTGACGTAGTTCCAATGTTCAGCGGGGATGATGTCCGTAATATGCGCTGTGCGATTAACCACAAATGTCTTCCAGCGCCTGGGGTTGTCCGACAGCCAGGATAGGACGACTTGTGAGTCCGAGAATGCATAGAAATTATATAAGTCGATAGATAAAGCCGATGCCGTCTTTTTTATGAGTTTTGCCAAGAGGTCCGCAGCACATAATTGTAGTCCAGGTAGTGTTGTTGGTTTGATGGGAGCCACTTTCGTTTTTGCCGCAACCAAAGCTATGTCGAAATTGCCGTTAGAGTTAATGTGTCGATCCCTGATGTATACTACAGCCGAATATGCCTTATTACGCGTCAGGTATGTGCACCAAAATACAAGTGACGGATGCACCAGCGAGTCGGTTTAGGGCATTAAATTTGTAAATATTATACTAGTATCTTTATAATTTAACAAGGAATAAAATATGAATATATACAATAAGGAAACGACCCCTTACCTGAAAATCCCTGAGGGATTAAAGTGAACAGCCTTCATCGTGTTCACCTTTCCGGCCACCAACAAACAAAATTCATATTCCTGGCTCGTCTTGCATTCCGTTCTACAGCCAAGCTCCTGGATACCCAGATAGAACCAGACTCGTTGCTCAGCGGGCATAGCCTTGTCATGGTAGTCGATCGACTGAACAACCACACGTTCCATTTCGTAGGTGACCAGTATCGAAAAGCGAACGATTGTAACGATCAAAGCAGCAATGGCCACGCAACCAGCGAATATCCTTGACGATACAACTCGACATATTCCCCTGCATTTGCTTTCCGGTCCTAGACCCTCGGACGAAAGGTATCCTCCAGCGAAATGCCTTCGCTGCCGATACGTATCCTGCATTTGTGTACTATCGCGCGATTCGTGAAAACGACAGATCGATTTATTTTGATAAACACACACTAAACTATAGACGAAACGCCAAAAGCGATGATCGGCGACAGGGACGCCGCCAAGCGGCTGGAAGCGTCGTTATTTCCAGCCGAATGGAAGGAATCGGAAGGCTGCGTTCGGACCGCCGGGTGCGAAATTCTATTCAAGAGCTTTTCGTCCGATGCACCCAAGTGCAACAGTGCATTGCCCCCAAACGCAGAATGGATGGTAGAATAAGGGAAAACGGTTCCCACGAATTCCGCTAAAGCAGGAAATTGATAGTCCACCGAGGCGAGGTGGAAGCTGTAATGAGAGGAGAGGGTCTCTTTTGGTGATTGGCGGCGGTAAGAATCAGTCGAGGAAAAAGAAGACGATAGAAATTGGCTGAAAATTATCTTTTTTCTTTCCACGTTATCGACGATTTGTGATTTGCGGCGGCGGAAAAACGACAGCGTCTACGCTCGAAATCAATTTTGGCTATCAAATTGAGGATAGAAAAAGGAGTTACGACCCCGGAAGCTAAACGAAGACACCGACTGCGGGTCTGGAATTTGGGTGCAGCATCAGCTCAGAAGACGGCAGCGTGGGTTTCGATCATCGATGAATTGTTTGAGACGGTTTGATTGAATACGACGAACGAAGCGAAAGCGGAGGCTCGGCGTGAATCTCGTCAGCATTTTGGAAGCGCCTGAGACGCCTCGACGGAGCTACTTTTGGGGCAGCATCCCGAGCAAGTAAGACTGTGCGACAATTCCTACGCCGAGCTCGAATTCCCCCATACGACGGGACCGACGACGAAGACGACGCATCAATTGGGGGAAGCCCCGATAGTAGATAAGGTACGTTAGCTTTTAATTGGTAAGTGTAGTTGGGCTATAGGCCGCTAGGAGTGATAATTGGCGATAGGTAGTTTAGGGTGGTTAGCGACTAGCCGTGTAACGTTAGGGATCGGCGCCGTAATCGGTAGATAGCAAAAGCGAATTCCTTTTTCTTTTGGTCAGAAATAAAGTGCGTAAAAAACTTGTGTAATCGCCGGTGTATTTGTTCGTGATTAAATTTCGTGGAAGGAAAAGTGTTGCCCGCCCGAATTCTCGTTTCGCGGAGACAAGCTGGAAGACAGCGCGGGTTTTGAAACGAGTGGCGCCCGAATACACCCATCTCGGTGTGAGCGAGCCGCCCGTGGCTGTCGCCCCTTTCCCCAGTAGAAGGAGAAGGGGTCGTATTACCGTCCAGGGGAGGGCGGTTACAAATTGGCGCCTAACGTGCTAAGGGTTGAAAATTGAAAAATTAACTTGAATTCGAAATCGATTAGTGAAATTATTAAATTCAATAAAATTGCGGGTCGAAAACGTGATAATATAATTTGTCGAAGGTAAAATTATTTAGAAGCGGAGTATTTAAACATTTGATTGATTATTTAGAAGCGGCGTATTTAAACATTTGATTGATTATTTAGAAGTGGCATACTTGATTTTATTTTTATATTTTATTTGCATATAATTTACATATAATTGCATATAATTTGCATATAATTTTTTTACATATAAGTTGTGCGAACTATATATATAAAGTTGTATGGTTGACTTATCCGGGTTGTACCTGCGAGAAGAAATAAGAAAATACAGTTGGAAGTGTGAGTGGAAGTGTTTGCGGTGTGTTAGAGTTAGTTGGAGGAATTTGAAGAAAATATTTTCCCAGTGACTAGGTGAACGCGAAAGAAAATCGGAAGCGCTTCATGGTAATAGTAGTGGAAAGTTATTATAGAGTGCTATAGGAATATAGGTATATATGAATACATAGATATATATAAACACATATATATATACATTGTTAGCTTTATATATAATTAGTAGTGAAGAAAGAGTATTTTTATTGGGAGGGAGCAGAAGAATTTGTGGGAGCAAAATGTCTGGTGTTGGGGCCGTGAGGAAAATTTCGGTGGACCGGCTCAGTAAGGACGAGCTCACCTATGAACTCGCCATTCGAGGTCTGGTGGCAGACACCGTGGAGTCGATGTGAAAACAGTTGAGGGGGGCGTTGAAAAGCGAGGCTAGTCTGGGGGAATCGTTCGCATTGGATAAATATCCCTTCACATTTGCCGAGGATAAAGAGGCAATGGGTGCAAAACTAGCAGAGATTGGAGTGCTAATAGACTCGTTTGTTGGGGACTTTAACTCTGGGGAATTTCTCAAGCTAAAAGGAAAGATCTGCTATGCGCTACGAAGACTAGGGTACATGCGGGGAGTAACTGCGGAGGAGCCAGACTTCCTGAGGAATACCAAGTGCGATCTTCTAATAGCAATGGGGGATTTACTATACAAGGCTGGTGGGGAATTGACAGAGGAGACGGACGAGGATTGATCTCTGAATACTCCGAGCTCACCAGTTCCGAGTACGCCGACTTTTCAGTCGAAGCCAGTAGAGCTGCACAAATAGGGGGTACGATTCAATGGAGAATCTCCGAACTCGGTAAGTGCGTTTCTGGAACGGGTGGAGGAGCTTCGGGAGGCTAAAGGGTTATCGAAGGCTCAACTCTTTAAGTCTGCGGTGGACCTTTTTGAAGTTAAGGCCTTGATTTGGTTCCGTGCGAATCGAGCGATCTGCCGGAGTTGGGAGGAATTGGTGAAGGAGCTGCGAGAGGAATTCCTTCCCGCGGACTATGATGACCGCCTACTGGAGGAGATAAGACGTAGGCCTCAAGGTAACGGGGAGTCTATAGACGTGTACGTGGCCGTGATGGAGGGACTATTTTGTCGTCTCAGCAAGCCACTAGGTGAGGGGAAAAAGATGAAAATGATCAGAAAGAACATCGCGCCATTCTACCAAACGCAATTAGCCCTGATAAAGACTGAGTCGGTTGGAGAATTGGTAACTTTGGGACGATCGCTCGAGGCAACGAGGACCTCCGTGGAATCCTTTGCTCCTCCGCCTCCAAGAAGGACGCCTAGGCTGTTGGAACCGGATCTCGCGTACCTGGAGACGGTTGATGTAGCCGCAGCAGCAGTACCAGATGCACGTCAGAATCTTATCTGCTGGAACTGTAGTCGACCAGGCCATACGTCTCGGGATTGTCACGATCCTAGAAAGTGTTTTGGATGCGGCAGAGTAGGGACAGTCAGGGCGGAATGTCCAAATTGTCGGAGCGGTGAAAGAAGGAATGCGGGCGTGACAAGTAATCCTCCAGCAAGTCGATCGAGACAGCAACCGGGAAACGGAAGTTGTGTCCAGTAGGCGGTCACCTGGGCACAAAGGGGAATATAGTAGGAGCCGCGACGACCACACAATTGGATTTTCTGGTAGCAAAGAGGACCGGAGACAACCGTCCACACTTAGAGGTGGATATATTTGGGCGGAAGTTTATGGGCCTTCTGGACTCAGGCGCTACTCACACGGTAGTAGGTGGAGAAGGGTGGAAGATACTCGAGGGGCTAGGAGTAGAGCTACTGAGTTCCAACCAGAAAAGCACCAGATTGGCTAGTAGTCAGGGTTGCGCCATCGTGGGCATGGTCACTATTCCAGTGAAAATGGAAAACAAAACAGAATGGTTGGAAGTATTGGTGGTTCCGTCGCTCCCGCACGCTCTCATACTAGGAGTAGATTTCATTAGGCGATTCGGGGTGGTTCTAGCACTGAGCGAGGAAAGTTGGAGTTTTCTGGATGCATTGGAAGGGGAGGCAGGAGAGCAATTAAAGTCACGAAGTCGTTTGACGGAGGTGGAGGAAGCCGCCCTCAGCCGTTTGTTAGAAGAGGAGTTTCATCGCATGGGCGAAGGTATCGGTTGCACCACCCTTGTGGAACACGTCATTAAGACTAACTCCGTACCGATTAAGCAAAGGTACTATCCTGTGTCACCGGCGGTACAAAAGCACATCGATCGAGAGCTGAACGAGATGCTGGAACTAGGGATAACTGAGCCATCATCGAGCCCCTGAGCGTCGCCGATATTGCTGGTAAAGAAAAAGGATGATACGTACCGCTTTTGCGTAGACTACAGGAAATTGAATCAGGTTACCGAGCATGACGCGTACCCGTTGCCATATGTGTCGGCGACGTTGGATAAATTTCGTGACGCCAAATACCTGTCATCACTGGATGTGAAGTCTGCCTACTGGCAAGTTCCTATGGCGGAACAATCACGTAAGTTCACTGCATTCACGGTACCGCATCGCGGTTTATTTCAATTCCGGCGTATGCCTTTCGGATTGCAAAACGCACCCGCGACTTGGCAGCGCTTAATCGACTAGGTCCTTGGCCCAGATCATCTCGAACCCTATGTGTTTACCTACTTGGACGACATAATAGTGTTGACACAAGAGTTCAGCCAGCATCTGGAAATCTTGAGAGTGGTTTTTGGCCGTCTCAGACAAGCCGGTTTGAGAGTTTCTCGCGACAAGTGTGAATTTTGTCGCTGTCGCCTTAAGTACCTCGGGTATGTCGTTGACGAGAAAGGTTTTAATGTAGACCCGGACAAGGTGAAGTCCTTATTGGAGATCCCTTCGCCTAGGAATGTGAAGGAGGTGAGGCAGTTCCTAGGGATGGTCTCGTGGTATAGGAGATTTATACCTGACTTTGCTACGATGACGGCACCATTGACCTGGAGACCGTTGGTACGACAACATGAAGAAGAAGGTGGAAGAGACCCCCGAGCGCTATGCGGATTGGCGGGTGAAGGATGACCAACTGTGGAAACATGTGCCGGGGTGTTATCCTGCACTGGAGGGAAAGGAGTCGTGGAAGAGGGTCGTGTCCAAGGAAGGTAGAGTGGAAATCCTCCAACGATGTCATGATGACCCTACGGCGGGCCATATGGGAGTTAGCCGCACGATAAGTCGCGTGGCGACTAATTATTATTGGCCTAAGATGCCAGCGGACGTGAATGCTTACGTTAAGAAATGTAGGATCTGCCAGGCCAATAAGGTTGAGAGAAAGGTACCGGCAGGGTTCAAGGTTTCACGGAGTGGGTTGCCTAAGCACCCATGGGAAATGGTCTGTGTCGACTTGGTAGGACCTTTCCCACGATCGAAGAATGGCTATACTCAAATCCTCACCGTGGTGGATTATGTGAGTAAGTTCACGCTCTTATTTCCCTTGCGACAGGCAACAGCGGCGGCTGTTTGTCGTGTATTGGAGGAACAGGTGTATCTGCTTTTTGGGGCACCTAAATGGCTAGTGTGCGATAATGGGGTCCAGTTTCGGGGAACTTTGATGCGCCGGCTGGCGGAAAGTTATGGAACCGAAATCAAGCACACAGCATTATACCATCCGCAAGCCAACCCGGCTGAGAGGAGGAATCAGGACCTAAAGCGGATGCTGCGTTCTTACGTGACCGAGGACCATCGCGATTGGGATCGGAATCTCGCAAAGATAGCCTGCGCACTTCGGACCTACAAGCATGAGGTGACTAAGGTCACACCCTATTTTTTTAATTTCGGACGAGAGATGGTGACGTTCCCCGAGGCGAAGGAGCCTCCAGAGGTTGACCAAATTATCCCAGGACCGGAAGTCAGGGCTGACCAACTCTCCAAGTTACGAGGGGATGTGGTGGAACGAATGAAACGCGCGGCTCGTCATAGTGAGCAGGGGTACAATTTGAGAAAACGGAACGTGGTGTTCGAAATAGGAGATTCGGTTTGGCGGAAAAATTATTCCATTTCAGACGCAACCCGGTTTTACTCCGCAAAGCTCGCACCCGAATATCTTGGTCCGTTTTGGATAAAATCTCGGGTATCAGGTTGGACTTATCTCTTGGTGGATGGTGAGGGCAAGGAAGCGGGAGTTTGGCACGTGAAAGATTTGAAAAAGTATATCGATAAGGTGGATTAACATACAGTATGAACGTGTGATTCTTAGACATAGGGGAGGCATATCAGACAGTAGGGCTGAGAAGAAGTTAGAGATATAAATTAATCATAGTAGCACTAGGTCATGAAGATTATGAGAACATAATACGGAGGTGGGCTGAAGTATTATGAAGGAATATTCGCAGAACTCAGATTAGGAAGATCAGAATGTAATTAAGTAAGTGGTGGCGGGTACGATAAGTCGAAGCGATTGGTGGTGGGTAGTTTTAGTATTATGGGAAAAAAAAATATAGTATTTAAAGGTAGAATTAGTAAAATAGCAAAAGTGTTACCTAAGCAGCGGTGTTGGTGGCGAGTGGATCCTTCCATAGACCGAGTTGTTGTAGTTTTTTTGTTTTCTTCTTCCTTCTATTCTTTTTTTTTCCTCCTTAACTTGACACACGATTAGGTCCCTCGTGACGCTTAGGCATTCCACGGCCGATTCGTGCAGGTCAATAGATGAGTTGCTTAAAGGTTAATCAGAGTGTTAGTAAAGGAATTGGCAAGAGTGTGAGTGATAGCATGTTGCAATCGATTTAACGAAACAAAATTGGGGAACCCGATCGCAGGTATAAGGCGGAAGAGCAACGTTACTTCGCGAACTATTGAAATTTCTAAAATTTATTACTAAAAACGCGTAACCGTAATCCATCATGGATTCACGCGACGTGGCGTCCGGGAGTCGGGAAGTAGTCGCGGTAATATTAAAGAGAATTCCTACGTAATTCTCTCGGGAAGGGGGTGATATTACGCGTCAGGTCTGCGCACCAAAATACAAGTGACGGATGCACCAGCGAGTCAGTTTAGGGCATTAAATTTGTAAATATTATACTAGTATCTTTATGATTTAACAAGGAATATAATATGAATATATACAATAAGGAAACGACCCCTTACCTGAAAATCCCTGAGGGATTAAAGTGAACAGCCTTCATCCTTTCCGGCCACCAACAAACAAAGTTCATATTCCTGGCTCGTCTTGCATTCCGTTCTACAGCCAAGCTCCTGGATACCCAAATAGAACCAGACTCGTTGCTCAGCGGGCATAGCCTTGTCATGGTAGTCGATCGACTGAACAACCTCACGTTCCATTTCGTAGGTGACCAGTATCGAAAAGCAAACGATTGTAATGATCAAAGCAGCAATGGCAACGCAACCAGCGAATATCCTTGACGATACAACTCGACATATTCCCTTGCATTTGCTTTCCGGTCCTAGACCCTCGGACGAAAGGTATCCTCCAGCGAAATGCCTTCGCTGCCGATACGTATCCTGCATTTGTGTACTATCGCGCGATTCGTGAAAACGACAGATCGATTTATTTTGATAAACACACACTAAACTATAGACGAAACGTCAAAAGCGTTGATCGGCGACAGGGACGCCGCCAAGCGGCTGGAAGCATCGTTATTTCCAGCCGAATGGAAGGAATCGGAAGGCTGCGTTCGGACCGCCGGGTGCGAAATTCTATTCAAGAGCTTTTCGTCCGATGCACCCAAGTGCAACAGTGCATTGCCCCCAAACGCAGAATGGATGGTAGAATAAGGGAAAACGGTTCCCACGAATTCCGCTAAAGCGGGAAATTGATAGTCCACCGAGGCTAGGTGGAAGCTGTAATGTGAGGAGAGGGTATCTTTTGGTGATTGGCGGCGGTAAGAATCAGTCGAGGAAAAAGAAGACGATAGAAATTGGCTGAAAATTATCTTTTTTCTTTCCACGTTATCGACGATCTGTGATTTGCGGCGGCGGAAAAACGACAGCGTCTACGCTCGAAATCAATTTTGGCTACCAAATTGAGGATAGAAAAAGGAGTTACGACCCCGGAAGCTAAACGAAGACACCGACTGCGGGTCTGGAATTTGGGTGCAACATCAGCTCAGAAGACGGCAGCGTGGGTTTCGATCATCGATGAATTGTTTGAGACGGTTTGATTAAATACGACGAACGAAGCGAAAGCGGCGGCTCGGCGCGAATCTCGTCAGCATTTTGGAAGCGCCTGAGATGCCCCGACGGGGCTACTTTTGGGACAGCATCCCGAGCAAGTAAGACTGTGTGACAATTCCTACGCCGAGCTCGAATTTCGCCATACGACGGGACCGACGACGAAGACGACGCATCAATTGGGGGAAGCCCCGATAGTAGATAAGGTACGTTAGCTTTGAATTGGTAAGTGTAGTTGGGCTATAGGGCGCTAGGAGTGATAATTGGCGATAGGTAGTTTAGGGTGGTTAGCGACTAGCCGTGTAACGTTAGGGATCGGCGCCGTAATCGATAGATAGCAAAAGTGAATTTCTTTTTCTTTTGGTCAGAAATAAAGTGTGTAAAAGACTTGTGTAATCGCCGGTGTATTTGTTCGTGATTAAATTTCGTGGAAGGAAAAGTGTTGCCCGCCCGAATTCTCGTTTCGCGGAGACGGGCTGGAAGACAGCGCGGGTTTTGAAACGAGTGGCACCCGAATCCACCCATCTCGGTGTGAGCGAGCCGCCCGTGGCTGTCGCCCCTTTCCCCAGTAGAAGGAGAAAGGGTCGTATTACCGTCCAGGGGAGGGCGGTAACAGCCTTTTCCGAAGCATCCGCAAAACCTATGAGATCCAATGTGCTCAAGTGCATTCCAAGAAAACGTCTGACTTGAATTGATGACAGGTCTCCAAGTTGATTGATGTGAGTTCGCCATTGTTTTGCTAGCTCTTCAGGTATGGGGTCATCCCAACCTATGCCCGCTGACCACAGCCGTTGGAATTGAATTTTGGTGACGACTGTTACCGGAGATAGGAATCCCAAAGGATCGAACACTTTGGCCGATATCGCAAGAAAAGTCCGTTTTGTCAGGCAGGATGGAAACGGAAGCTGGATTCTAAATCTAAAGGTGTCTGACTTTGCATTCCACAGCAGTCCCAATACCGAACTGTGTTCCGTGTCAAGAAGTAACTCTCGTTGCTCTGCATCACATAATTCTACCGCATTTGATAGCCACCCGCGCAGATTCATATTGCCGTTTTGAAGCATTAAGGAAATGTCATGTTTAAGCTGTAATGCTGATTCGTTAGTATCTGCACCGCCGAGGTAGTCGTCTACGTAGAAGTTGGTTTTTATTGCCTCTGAAGCCCGTAGAGATATATGATGTTCATCATCCGCTATCTGATGCAACGTTCGAATCGCTTGCTAAGCAGCTGAAGCCGTGCCGTATGTCACCGTGTTGAGTCTGTAGTCGGTTGCCGCTTCATTAGTATCGAACCTCCAAACTATCTTCTGGAAATTAGCGTCATTACTATTTACCAGGACCTGGCGATACATTTTGGCTGTATTGGCAGTCATTGCAATGTTAAAGGACCGAAATCTGCAAAGTATTGTTATTAGGTCCGCTTCTTTAGTTGGACCGATCAGTAAATTGTCGTTTAGAGATGCGCCGGAAGATAACTTCGCCGAAGCATCAAAGACCACTCTCAGTTTCGTCGTTGTGCTTGTTGGTTTAAGAACTGCGTGATGCGGGATGTAAAAGTGTTGAGATTCATCTCTTTGCCGATCTTGGGATGTAAGTGGAGCCATGTGTCCTAGCTCTATGTACTCCGCCATAAATTTATTATATTCTATCCGCATATTAATGTTGTTATGTAGCCGCCTTTCTAGTTGATGTAGCCGTCTTACCGCTTGATTTCTGGATTCGCCAAGTGCTTGAATTGATTCCTTGAATGGTAATCGCACCAAGTAGTTTCCGCACATACGTTTAGTTGTCGATGCATAGTGAGCTTCACATAGCGCCTCGTCCGAAGTAAGCTTTCTCGTTTCCGATATTGTTTCGAGTTGCCAGAATAGCTTTAGTACCGTATCCAGCCGAATATTGTCACTGTCGTCGCTTGGCGATGTTATCGAGGCGGTTGTGACCGTCGCTAGACGTGGGTTTACAGTCCCTGTTACAACCCATCCAAAGATGGTGTATCGAGCAATGTAATTCTGGTCGATTATGACCGAATCGCCAAGGAATGACCTCATTGTAGGTTCCGCTCCAAGAAGTATATCAATTGGCGACGGTTTGTAGAAGTAAGGATCTGCCAATAGTGGATTGTTATGGATTTTTGATCCTTTAGCCAGTATCAGTCGTTTCAGTGGCACTGACAATGAGCGCAATAATCGTTATGGTTTCCGTATTATGGGTTGATTTCAGTTTTATATTTACTGCGCCGACGGTCGCAGAACTCCGCTGGTTGGCCACGCCGTTGATTGCGACCTTGAATGGAACCCAAGGTATCTGCATGTTTTCTATAGTCCGCTGTGTTATGAGACACACTTCCGAGGCTGTGTCAAGTAAAAGTCTGCATGGTAGCCGCATTCCGTTTTGTAATTTAAACTCCGCTATTGCCGTAAGGAGAATATATGTTTGCGCGGCTATTGTAGCTAGTCACGCTCTAGATTGTTGCCGCCCGCCATCCGGCCCGCCATAAGACTTCTGCGAATATGATGGTTTGTTCTCCTTGTTGATGGAACCTCGTGTACCGTGGAGCAGAGTGTGATGGGCGCCTTGACATGTTCTGCATTTAATGCTTCGACATTTTGAAGCAACATGTCCGGACGCGAGGCAGTTGTAGCAGATATTGGCTTGTATTACTACCACTTTCCACTGTTCCGCATTCAAATTGAGGAACTCGCCACACCTGTATAAGGCGTGCGCCTCTCCGCACTGAGGGCAATTACCGCTGTCACCTGATGGGTTGGATGCTGTTACCGCTCGCCGTGAAGAAGGTGACCGATGCGAACGTGATAATTGGCGTTCCGCTGTATGTTGATGAGTTCGCTATTCCGCTGTAGCCGAGAATGACTGGAGCTCGTGTTACCGCTCTTCCAGACAGCTTATGAAGTCTTTGAGTCGTGGATTCTTGACGGACGCCGAATGTTGAGCCCATAGCTGCCGCGACATGTTGTCAAGCTTCGAACAGGCTATGTAAATAAGCCAGCAATCCCAATTGCCTGTGTCGTGATTAAGCGCCTCTAATGCTCTTGTTGCCTCCTCGAAAGTATTAACGAGCTGGCGTATATCCTGAGCCGTGGGTTTGTTGATGGCCGGGTACTCCATAATTCGCTTGAGGTGAGCGTCCGTGATATATTTGGTCTTATGGTACCTAGCTTTGAGCTGAGCCCACGCCGCGTTATAATTTGACTCGGAGATGGCCATATGTTTGATGGTTGAAGCCGCTTCGCCAATGAGTGCGTCCTTCAGATAGTGCATCAGCTGGACGGGCGATAAATTCGGATTGCCATCAACCAAGTTTAGAAATAAGTCGTGGAAAGATATCCACTCCTCATACCGCCCGCTGAATTTCGGTATATTGATCGTTGGCAACTTAACCGCTGAGCTCGAGCTACCGCGTGTGTCCGACAATGTTAGTCTTTCCAACATGGCGCCGATTTGGTCTTGGCCGCTTGCCACCGTTTGTATCAATTCTGCTACCGCCGTTGTGCCTTCTTCCGTTTTGGGTGCGGAAGCCGCTTCGATGGCCTTCAGTTTATTTTTCAATGTGGCTTTCCCTTTGAGATGTATATATATATATATATATATATATATATATATATATATATATATATATATAGATATATATATATATATATATATATATATATATATATATATATATATATATATATATATATATATAGTGTCGCTTGGCGATGTTATCGAGGCGGTTGTGACCGTCGCTAGACGTGGGTTTACAGTCCCTGTTACAACCCATCCAAAGATGGTGTATCGAGCAATGTAATTCTGGTTGATTATGACCGAATCGCCAAGGAATGACCTCATTGTAGGTTCTGCTCCAAGAAGTATATCAATTGGCGACGGTTTGTAGAAGTAAGGATCTGCCAATAGTGGATTGTTATGGATTTTTGATCCTTTAGCCAGTATCAGTCGTTTCAGTGGCACTGGACTTAGTATTTTGCTGACAATGAGCGCAATAATCGTTATGGTTTCCGTATTATGGGTTGATTTCAGTTTTATATTTACTGCGCCGACGGTCGCAGAACTCCGCTGGTTGGCCACGCCGTTGATTGGGACCTTGAATGGAACCCAAGGTATCTGCATGTTTTCTATAGTCCGCTGTGTTATGAGACACACTTCCGAGGCTGTGTCAAGTAAAAGTCTGCATGGTAGCCGCATTCCGTTTTGTAATTTAAACTCCGCTATTGCCGTAAGGAGAATATATGTTTGCGCGGCTATTGTAGCTAGTCACGCTCTAGATTGTTGCCGCCCGCCATCCGGCCCGCCATAAGACTTCTGCGAATATGATGGTTTGTTCTCCTTGTTGATGGAACCTCGTGCACCGTGGAGCAGAGTGTGATGGGCGCCTTGACATGTTCTGCATTTAATGCTTCGACATTTTGAAGCAACATGTCCGGACGCGAGGCAGTTGTAGCAGATATTGGCTTGTATTACTACCACTTTCCACTGTTCCGCATTCAAATTGAGGAACTCGCCACACCTGTATAAGGCGTGCGCCTCTCCGCACTGAGGGCAATTACCGCTGTCACCTGATGGGTTGGATGCTGTTACCGCTCGCTGTGAAGAAGGTGACCGATGCGAACGTGATAATTGGCGTTCCGCTGTATGTTGATGAGTTCGCTGTTCCGCTGTAGCCGAGAATGACTGGAGCTCGTGTTACCGCTCTTCCAGACAGCTTATGAAGTCTTTGAGTCGTGGATTCTTGACGGACGCCGAATGTTGAGCCCATAGCTGCCGCGACATGTTGTCAAGCTTCGAACAGGCTATGTAAATAAGCCAGCAATCCCAATTGCCTGTGTCGTGATTAAGCGCCTCTAATGCTCTTGTTGCCTCCTCGAAAGTATTAACGAGCTGGCGTATATCCTGAGCCGTGGGTTTGTTGATGGCCGGGTACTCCATAATTCGCTTGAGGTGAGCGTCCGTGATATATTTGGTCTTATGGTACCTAGCTTTGAGCTGAGCCCACGCCGCGTTATAATTTGACTCGGAGATGGCCATATGTTTGATGGTTGAAGCCGCTTCGCCAATGAGTGCGTCCTTCAGATAGTGCATCAGCTGGACGGGCGATAAATTCGGATTGCCATCAACCAAGTTTAGAAATAAGTCGTGGAAAGATATCCACTCCTCATACCGCCCGCTGAATTTCGGTATATTGATCGTTGGCAACTTAACCGCTGAGCTCGAGCTACCGCGTGTGTCCGACAATGTTAGTCTTTCCAACATGGCGCCGATTCGGTCTTGGCCGCTTGCCACCGTTTGTATCAATTCTGCTACCGCCGTTGTGCCTTCTTCCGTTTTGGGTGCGGAAGCCGCTTCGATGGCCTTCAGTTTATTTTTCAATGTGGCTTTCCCTTTGAGATAAGCTTCTTCTAGGGCCGCGCGCACAGTTTCTTCCTCCGCTATTGCGTCTTCCGCATCACTACCGTCACCAATGGCCGCTTCTATCTGCAGTTGTACTTCCTCGAATTTATTATAGGTTTTGTGGAGTTACTCTAATCGGCAACTGACTTCTGCCTCCGTAGCGTCCTCCAACGATGCACCGATTTGCCGAATGACGCTCCGTTCGATTGAAGTACGCGATCGTTTTAATGGTAAAATATCCGCCATGTGGAATTTCTTTGCCGTGAATAAAGCCGACTTCACAATACTCGCTGTGATTTCCGAAGATGTATTTTTTCCTTACCTGTCTTGCTACTTGTAGTGAATCTCACAACCACGATTAAATTCACAACCGATGATGCGTCTTAATAACGCCGATATCCGAATTGTTATTTCCCGATGAAATGCTTTCGCACAATGTCAATTAGCACTATCCGGCTCGACGGACCAATTTATGTGTGTGCTTTTCGACAAGAAAAACCCGTGTATCAAAAAAGTGCGTTTTATTAACACATGTAGCGAAAACAATTCAAAAACGTTTACAAAACTAACAAAAACTGACAACCGCAGCGTATAAGTCTTGAATACAAAAATCACAATGGCCGTTGAAAAACATCTGTTTTAGTCGTCTTGTTATGGTTCAGTGCCACTTCTATTATCGTGCAGTGCATGGTACTGCCATGTTGTAGATTTATATGGCACCGCTTTATACACTGTTGTGAAGTACCAACAAGCATCATGAATTTTTAAGTATGAGTCCGATTATGTAAATGAAAAAACGTTTTATTATGATCTTGACTTTTTATTGTTTCAATTTTTATTTACGTGTTTTTATCTTGACTCACTGCCTTCATATTATTTTTCTCCTTGTCACTTGACTCACTGCATACTCTTATATTACAAATTTAGAACAGTGAATTATCTTTCAAATCAATTCGTTGTGCTGACGGTTGCCATCGCATGCCTAATGTTTTGAGCATTTCATCACTATTTAACTCCAACGCGGTTGCACTGCTTTGAAGTTCGGTTGGAATTGACTAGGGTAGTTTGGAAAAACTACTAGCCCATTTGTATAAGGTCATACCGGCGTACTCGAAAGCCGCTGCAATTTGATCACGAATGGCAAGCATATTGTCAATCGTATGACTGCCGGTGTAAATATCATCGACATATACTTCATTTTGGAGCACATTGACAACCAAATGATAATGATCATGCATATCGTGAGTGATTCGGTGCAAAGTTTCGATGACAGTGTACGGTGCACTGGCTGTACCAAAGGTTACGGTAGTAAGTTTGTATTCTTATAGCAATCCGTCCGGATTAAACCATAAAATGCGCTGTTACTCAACATCTTCTTCATGCACATCGATGCATCGATACATTCGAGTAATATCAGCAGTGATGACGTGCTTGTGTAAACGCCAGTTTAATAAAACAGCGGATAAATCGTTTTGAAGTCGTGGACCTGTGCACAGAATGTCATTCATTGATTTCCCATTGCATGATGTGGCTGATGCATTGTACATAGAGATGGGCTTATACTAATATTTCGTGATATTACCTAATCCGAATATATTAGTTACACGATATTATAATATCTTAACTAATATTAATATATTACTAATATTTGGTTTTAATAATTTCTCGTAGCGCGGTATTATGTGTGTGTTTTGATTTCATGAGCATAAATAAAAGAGTTCAACTAGAATCGGTACCAAAAGGATATTTTGCACCTGCCATCCCTTCAATTATATAATAATATATATATAATATATACCAAAATATATATTCCGTGAACTATTTCATACTTCAAATTGTCCGCTCATAATTGTTTTACTATATAAGAACTACGATCAATTTTGTTCTATTAGCATTTCAAATCCCAAATAAATGCATCTCGCTGTGAAAAACCTTTTTATTATCACCTTTATATAACTCCATCAGCTAATATCCGACAAACATTTAATTAAACATATTCAAATTTTAGTTCAAGAAAAATCGCGAATGCAAAAACGGCTCTCCCTTACGATCTGTATGAATTCAAAAACACTATTTCCATCCACGCATCAACTTATTCAAACCTAGGTGCGTTCACAAAATTCATTAATCAACAGAATATGTTACTTCTTATTTTACTCCATTTAAACATACACACATTTAACACACATATATCGGAAAAACTTAGCTCCGAATTAACTCATTAAACTTGCCTCATACTTAATTCATTTGACTTGTCTTACGTGTGATACATATGTCATTCTATCAACCATCATTCACTTTTTTAGAAAACATTGAGCAGATATGCGCAATCGTATCGAATGTTCCATCACTATGCGCCAAGCTATAATCTAATGCCAAATAATTAATGAATATAATCGTAAACATCACTAAAACGATATATTCACTAACACCAAACAATAGTTTGAATATTTTTCCTACTCCGAATTCATTATTTGCCTTTTTCATCCGTTGCATCTTAAATCCCGTCATTTACATTTGCATGGATATACATAATTGCATGGATGTACTTCATTTGCACCCTCATGCCGACTCTAATTATCTGCTTTATTTATGAGTCAAAGGTTATTAATACAACCGGTGCGTGTTCACGTTAAATTAACGGCGGCATTTCAATGATTAGTTTTGTAGAAACGACTGGCACTGGGGACAAACATTATGACATTGGATTGCCACTAGTAGGTAACGAACCGACCCAACGCAATGAAAAAAATAAAAAAAAAGGCAACAGGAATGTTTTTATACTATTTTCAAATAGATTCGCAGCATGTCGTTTTTGTACTCTTGCTGCAAACCAAATTTTGCCACAATAAAAAGCCAGCTACAAAAATAGGTTGCTGTTCCAGTACTCGAACAGAGCTAATATCTGCACATAATTACATCAGCATCGGTTACATACAGATACCATTATATGAGCGATCGTATACTATCCTGGCCATAACATATATCCTGCCAATAGTTAAATAGCTTTACGAAACGTTCATCAGCATCACTTATACGATATATTCATTAACACCTCGACTAATGCCTTAACTAATACCAAATATTAGTTAACGCATTCACTTATGCCTTAACTAACGCATTCACTTATGCCTTAACTAATGTCAAGTATTAGTTAACGTATTCACTAACGCCTTAACTAATACCAAATATTAGTTTAAATATTCACTTATGCCTTAACTAATGTCAAATATTAGTTAACGCATTCACTAATGCCTTAACAAATATCAAATATTAGTTTAGATATTCACTAATGCCTTAACTAATGTCAAATATTAGTTAACGCATTCACTAATGCCTTAGCTAATATCAAATATTAGTTTAGACATTCACTAATGCCTTAACTAATATCAAATATTAGTTTAGACTCTAAACTAATATTTGATATTAGTGAATGTCTTAACTAATATTTGATATCAGCTAAGCCATTAGTGAATGCGTTAGCTAATATTTGACATTAGTGAATATTTAAACTAATATTTGATATTAGCTAAGCCATTAGTGAATGCGTTAACTAATGTTTGACATTAGTGAATATCTAAACTAATTTTTGATATTAGTTAAGGCATTAATGAATGCGTTGACTAATATTTGACATTAGTTAAGGCATTAGTGAATATCTAAACCACTGAGATAGTATATAATGGAGTCGACATTCACTGTAGGTCTGTTCGCGTACTACGATTAATTGCAATTAATTGCAATGAAGCCGTTTTTGTACTCTGTTTTACTGAATACTGAAAATTTCCCCTCTTTCAGTAAATTTCAGTAGAGTCTGAGCTACTAAAAAATACTGAAAACTGTCAAACGGTTTTTGGCGTAATGTTATTATGAAGGACGAATATTTTTGTGGCGATAATTTATCATCGCTTAGGATGACTTTATAATCACTATTGTTCTCCCAAAAACCGACAACTGACACTTTTGTTTGTCAATTTTCAGGAAATCCAATGAGAGCGTTTTCGTACTTTTCATGAATTTCCCCCACCACATGATTCAGGAAAATTCAGTAAAATTCAGTGACTGAAAGTACGCGAACAGACCTTAGGTCTGTTCCCGTACCACGATTAATTGCGATTAATCGCGATTAATTGCAATGAAGCTGTTCCCATACTCCGTTTTACTGAAAACTGAAAATTTCCCCTCTTTCAGTAATTTCAGTAGGGTCTGAGCTACTGACGGCTGTGTCTCATAGTTTGTGCACGTGGCTGGCTGATTTTGATAAGTTAATTCTTTGATTTTTTAGCGTAGCTTTGAAGGGAAGGACCTTGGCCAACTAAAATTTTATAAGCGTTTATTTTGATTTGTTTGATGAAGGCCAAGGTTAGTGGGTGGCGAGATCTCCTTACATCAGAGGTCTGGGCCCCAAGAACATTAGAGGCCTGAGGCTGTCAGCTTCATCCTCGGGTCTACTAAAAAGGGGCAGTTTTTCCCCCTTTATTAGATTTTCGCGTTATTCTAGGTTTCCCTTTTTGCAGCAGAACGCTAGCAACGTGCTTCATCACGTCTCGGCTGTGTCTGTTTATTAGCTTATGCTTGAGAGCTGCATCTGGTCCATTATAGACAAAAGCCCCTTTTTCTTATTTTGTTGAATATTGTGGCTAGTATTATTTCTTGACGGATGAATAATACGTAGCGTCCCCCTTTGTTTTTTGACAAAGAGCCAGCAAAGCGGCAAACCAGCATCCGTCTGGGTCAGATCAAAAGGTGCTTCGCTTATGCGGATGAGGGGCCTTCACGGCTATTTCTAGGGTACCCTGCTCCCGGGGCACTTATTTGTTTTTTTGTTCTTTTTGATGGTCCGAGATCACTATTACCAGCTTGGACGGCCCACTTCTGGACTTCGGTTCAGTTGAGTTACCTCAAGGCAATTTCATTACATTCGCAAATCGCTACAAATGGCGCCCAAATTAGAGACTTAAAACTTGTTTTGGGTGACCCCACCCAAGTGGGAAAAAAACTTATGTACATTAGCTCATGATTCCTACGACTTCACGTCTAAGTCCTTTATCCACTAGCATGTCCCTGAATTGCTTCCCTTGCGATTCTCATATTTGATGTTCACTAGAACAGTCAGCTCTCAATTAGACATGTTAAATAGCTCTATCTCCCATTAGCTGTAACCCTTTCCCCTCCTATCTCTTTAAAATCAATCCTGTTAGAATACCATTGGGTAGCTTCTATTGTGTTGGGTGCAACCTGGAGGTTGACTTCGGACTCCTAGGTTTGGTGGTCTACCGCCACTCCTAGTCCAAGTCATCCGAAAGGCCCCTGTTCCTCTTTGTGTGGAAGCTACACCATGTCTAGGGCCGGACAACTTCTCCGGGTTCTAGCTCAAGCTGTTGTTGGGTAACGTGGGGTTTTGCGTGGTGCTACCTCTACGGCTCTTCAGCTTGACCACATCTTCGGGCAAGATGTTGGGTCCTGAGCACTCGACAACATTGTTTTTGCTACCTTGCCTCTTTTTCATGTGTTCGATGGGGGGCCAGACAGACCTCCATTTTAAACATTTCCCTTCTGGATGCGACCCAAATCAAACTGTATTTTGCTTATACTCGAACTTAACATTGAAATAAAATTTCAATCTTTCCTTAAAACAAAATATCAATTTTTCCATAAAATACAATTGCATTTGGTCCTTAAAGTAAAAGTCACATTAAATTTAACGTAGTTTTTTTCAAGTTTGTCCCTAGGACTGATTCAGCCAGCCAGCCAGCGAAACTGATTGGAAGGGTACGAATGGTTCCAACCCAATAAGAACGCCATTCTTCATGAAAAATTTGCCAAAGCTTTTCACGTTAGCTTATTTATATATTTAAGCTATTCGACATTTCTTGTTAGTCACGAAGAGCGTGCGCCATTTAGTTACATTTTTGAGTTCAGCCACAGTAGGCTTAGCTGTTGTTCAATGTTCAGACAATATCTGAGCATTCATCATAAATATTGTTCTAGATCAGCCATACATATACATATATATAATACAATATATTATTGATTTGTTTGAATATAAGCATTTTATAAATACCCTAAGTATCATATCTTTGCATTCAAAACCAACGTGACAACATTGTTCCCCTAATTCACTTCACCTATGTCCACAAATAGATTAGACTTAACATAAGCTCGAATATCATACGTTACATGCATCTTCAATGCCAAATGTACATTCTCAAACGGACACTTGACTACCTGTATTTCATCATATTTACATTCTCATAGTTTGTGCACATTCCTTTCATTGGCTCTATCACTGTAAATTTTGTATAATCAGCATTGTGTGTGCTTTTCGACAAGAAAAAACCGTGTATCAAAAATAGTGCGTTTTATTAACACATGTAGCGAAAACAATTCAAAAACGTTTACAAAACTAACAAAAACTGACAACCGCAGCGTATAAGTCTTGAATACAAAAATCACAATGGCCGTTGAAAAACATCTGTTTTAGTCGTCTTGTTATGGTTCAGTGCCGCTTCTATCATCGTGCAGTGCATGGAACTGCCATGTTGTAGATTTATATGGCACCGCTTTATACACTGTTGTGAAGTACCAACATGCCGCCCGCCTTGAAAGATCTGCTTTCAACTGTCACATGTGTGTTTTCATCAGCTGTCCGCTTCAACTGGTAGACCGACCAGTTTGGTAATAGGCCGCTTGAAAGTTCTGCTTTGCGTTTTCAGAGTAACTACTCTGACATGACCGTCGCTTCCTGGGTGTACTTCGATAATTCTAGCCAAAGGCCAAGCCGCTGGTGGTGTGTTCTCGTGTTTGATGAGAACAACCTTGCCGATCCTTAAGTCGTTGGAAGATGTAGTCCATTTAGTCTGCTGCTGTAACTGTCTGATGTATTCGTCCCGCCACCGTTTCAATAGATCGTGATGGAGAACTTGTAGGTATTTCCACCTCCGTACCAGATTACGCCTGTCGTTGCCGTTGTCTATTGTCGGTGGTAAGCCGCCTGATGAGCCAATCAAAAAATGATTCGGTGTCAGTGCATCGATGTCAGTAAGTCCGGATGGCGAATATAAGGGCCGTGTGTTAAGACAATGCTCCACTTGGCAGAGCAGGGTGTAGAGTACTTCGAACGTCAGTGATGTTTGTCCTAGCACTCGGTTTAAATGAAACTTAACCGCTTTTACACCCGCCTCCCATATTCCGCCGAAATGGGGCGCCGCAAGAGGAATGAAGTGCCATGCAATTTGTTTAATTGTGAGGAACTGAGATATTGCAAGTTGTGTGCTGTCCGCTTTGATAAATCGAAATAGTTCATCCAATTTCCGACTGGTGCCCACGAAGTTAGGTCCGTTGTCGCTGTAGATGTTATGTGGACAGCCACGTCAAGAGATGAAACGCCGTAAAGCTGCTAAGAAGCAGTCCGTTGTAAGTTCCGTGACCGCTTCGATGTGGATCACCTTAGTAGCCAGGCAAATTAATAACGCAATATAAGCTTTATATTGTTTAGCCGTTCGTCCGCGCCATGATTTCACGATGAGAGGTCCCCCATAGTCAACTCCGCTGTTGAGGAAAGGTCTTGCCGGAGTCACCCGCACCGTAGGTAAAGGAGCCATCTTTTGCTGGAAGCTCTTTCCGCGTTGTCGAGTGCAGCTAAGACACTGATGTATAATTTGCTTTGCTACTAAGCGAGCGCCGACAATCCAGTATTTCTTTAGCAATATGTTGAGCAACAACCTTTGATTTGCATGAAGATGTTCCAAATGTGCTTGTGTAACTATCAGCCTGGTGACATGATGCCGTCTGTGGAGGATAATTGGATGTACCTCCTCGTAAGGGAGGTTGGAGTTTTCGATCCTTCCGCTTACTCGCGAAATGCCGTCTGAGTCCAGAAAGGGATTGAGAGATCTAATTTGGCTGTTGTGTGGTACATGTGACTCTTTTCGTAAGTGAGCATGTTCCGCGATGAAGGATTCCGCTTGTGCCCTTTTAATCCACACGTTTAGTGCCCGTTGTAATTCGTTTACTTTTAGTGGGCCTGTCTGGCGAACGTCTGTGTTTGAGAGCCGCAAGTTATATATAAATCGAAGGCAGAGAGCCGTTATCCGTAATAAATTTCCGAGATTCGAGTAGTTAGCCGCATTTATATGTTCTGGTGTTAACGTCATTGCATTGATTCTCCGTGCTTCAAGGGACGTCATGGATCTTGATGTCGTTGAATACAAATCAATTTCGGCCGCGAGAAAGGGTGGTCCGCTCCACCAAAGTTCATGATTTATTAATTGCCGTGGTTCTACGCCTCCAGATGCACAACCAGCCGGATTATGTTTGGATTTGACGTAGTTTCAATGTTCAGTGGGGATGATGTCGATCCGTCTGAGTCCAGAAAGGGATCGAGAGATCTAATTTGGCTGTTGTGTGGTACATGTGGCTCTTTTCGTAAGTGAGCATGTTCCACGATGAAAGATTCCGCTTGTGCCCTTTTAATCCACACGTTTAGTGCCCGTTGTAATTTGTTTACTATTAGTGGGCCTGTCTGGCGAACGTCTGTGTTTGAGAGCCGCAAGTTATTTATAAATCGAAGGCAGAGAGCCGTTATCCGTAATAAATTTCCGAGATTCGAGTAGTTAGCCGCATTTATATGTTCTGGTGTTAACGTCATTGCATTGATTCTCCGTGCTTCAAGGGACGTCATGGATCTTGATGTCGTTGAATACAAATCAATTTCGATTGCGAGAAAGGGTGGTCCGCTCCACCAAAGTTCATGATTTATAGATTGCCGTGGCTCTACGCCTCGAGATGCACAATCAGCCGGATTATGTTTGGATTTGACGTAGTTCCAATGTTCAGCGGGGATGATGTCCGTAATATGCGCTGTGCGATTAACCACAAATGTCTTCCAGCGCCTGGGGTTGTCCGACAGCCAGGAAAGGACGACTTGTGAGTCCGAGAATGCGTAGAAATTATATAAGTCGATAGATAAAGCCGATGCCGTCTTTTTTATGAGTTTTGCCAAGAGGTCCGCAGCACATAATTGTAGTCCAGGTAGTGTTGTTGGTTTGATGGGAGCCACTTTCGTTTTTGCCGCAACCAAAGCTATGTCGAAATTGCCGTAAGAGTTAATGTGTCGATCCCTGATGTATACTACAGCCGAATATGCCTTATTACGCGTCAGGTATGTGCACCAAAATACAAGTGACGGATGCACCAGCGAGTCGGTTTAGGGCATTAAATTTGTAAATATTATACTAGTATCTTTATAATTTAACAAGGAATATAATATGAATATATACAATAAGGAAACGACCCCTTACCTGAAAATCCCTGAGGGATTAAAGTGAACAGCCTTCATCGTGTTCACCTTTCCGGCCACCAACAAACAAAATTCATATTCCTGGCTCGTCTTGCATTCCGTTCTACAGCCAAGCTCCTGGATACCCAGATAGAACCAGACTCGTTGCTCAGCGGGCATAGCCTTGTCATGGTAGTCGATCGACTGAACAACCACACGTTCCATTTCGTAGGTGACCAGTATCGAAAAGCGAACGATTGTAACGATCAAAGCAGCAATGGCCACGCAACCAGCGAATATCCTTGACGATACAACTCGACATATTCCCCTGCATTTGCTTTCCGGTCCTAGACCCTCGGACGAAAGGTATCCTCCAGCGAAATGCCTTCGCTGCCGATACGTATCCTGCATTTGTGTACTATCGCGCGATTCGTGAAAACGACAGATCGATTTATTTTGATAAACACACACTAAACTATAGACGAAACGCCAAAAGCGATGATCGGCGACAGGGACGCCGCCAAGCGGCTGGAAGCGTCGTTATTTCCAGCCGAATGGAAGGAATCGGAAGGCTGCGTTCGGACCGCCGGGTGCGAAATTCTATTCAAGAGCTTTTCGTCCGATGCACCCAAGTGCAACAGTGCATTGCCCCCAAACGCAGAATGGATGGTAGAATAAGGGAAAACGGTTCCCACGAATTCCGCTAAAGCAGGAAATTGATAGTCCACCGAGGCGAGGTGGAAGCTGTAATGAGAGGAGAGGGTCTCTTTTGGTGATTGGCGGCGGTAAGAATCAGTCGAGGAAAAAGAAGACGATAGAAATTGGCTGAAAATTATCTTTTTTCTTTCCACGTTATCGACGATTTGTGATTTGCGGCGGCGGAAAAACGACAGCGTCTACGCTCGAAATCAATTTTGGCTATCAAATTGAGGATAGAAAAAGGAGTTACGACCCCGGAAGCTAAACGAAGACACCGACTGCGGGTCTGGAATTTGGGTGCAACATCAGCTCAGAAGACGGCAGCGTGGGTTTCGATCATCGATGAATTGTTTGAGACGGTTTGATTGAATACGACGAACGAAGCGAAAGCGGCGGCTCGGCGTGAATCTCGTCAGCATTTTGGAAGCGCCTGAGACGCCCCGACGGAGCTACTTTTGGGGCAGCATCCCGAGCAAGTAAGACTGTGCGACAATTCCTACGCCGAGCTCGAATTCCCCCATACGACGGGACCGACGACGAAGACGACGCATCAATTGGGGGAAGCCCCGATAGTAGATAAGGTACGTTAGCTTTTAATTGGTAAGTGTAGTTGGGCTATAGGCCGCTAGGAGTGATAATTGGCGATAGGTAGTTTAGGGTGGTTAGCGACTAGCCGTGTAACGTTAGGGATCGGCACCGTAATCGGTAGATAGCAAAAGTGAATTTCTTTTTCTTTTGGTCAGAAATAAAGTGTGTAAAAAACTTGTGTAATCGCCGGTGTATTTGTTCGTGATTAAATTTCGTGGAAGGAAAAGTGTTGCCCGCCCGAATTCTCGTTTCGCGGAGACGAGCTGGAAGACAGCGCGGGTTTTGAAACGAGTGGCGCCCGAATCCACCCATCTCGGTGTGAGCGAGCCGCCCGTGGCTGTCGCCCCTTTCCCCAGTAGAAGGAGAAGGGGTCGTATTACCGTCCAGGGGAGGGCGGTTACAAATTGGCGCCCAACGTGCTAAGGGTTGAAAATTGAAAAATTAACTTGAATTCGAAATCGATTAGTGAAATTATTAAATTCAATAAAATTGCGGGTCGAAAACGTGATAATATAATTTGTCGAAGGTAAAATTATTTAGAAGCGGAGTATTTAAACATTTGATTGATTATTTAGAAGCGGCGTATTTAAACATTTGATTGATTATTTAGAAGCGGCATATTTGATTTTATTTTTATATTTTATTTGCATATAATTTACATATAATTGCATATAATTTGCATATAATTTTTTTACATATAAGTTGTGCGAACTATATATATAAAGTTGTATGGTTGACTTATCCGGGTGGTACCTGCGAGAAGAAATAAGAAAATACAGTTGGAAGTGTGAGTGGAAGTGTTTGCGGTGTGTTAGAGTTAGTTGGAAGAATTTGAAGAAAATATTTTCCCAGTGACTAGGTGAACGCGAAAGAAAATCGGAAGCGCTTCATGGTAATAGTAGTGGAAAGTTATTATAGAGTGCTATAGGAATATAGGTATATATGAATACATAGATATATATAAACACATATATATATACATTGTTAGCTTTATATATAATTAGTAGTGAAGAAAGAGTATTTTTATTGGGAGGGAGCAGAAGAATTTGTGGGAGCAAAATGTCTGGTGTTGGGGCCGTGAGGAAAATTTCGGTGGACCGGCTCAGTAAGGACGAGCTCACCTATGAACTCGCTATTCGAGGTCTGGTGGCAGACACCGTGGAGTCGATGAGAAAACAGTTGAGGGGGGCGTTGAAAAGCGAGGCTAGTCTGGGGGAATCGTTCGCATTGGATAAATATCCCTTCACATTTGCCGACGATAAAGAGGCAATGGGTGCAAAACTAGCAGAGATTGGAGTGCTAATAGACTCGTTTGTTGGGGACTTTAACTCTGGGGAATTTCTCAAGCTAAAAGGAAAGATCTGCTATGCGCTACGAAGACTAGGGTACATGCGGGGAGTAACTGCGGAGGAGCTAGACTTCCTGAGGAATACCAAGGGCGATCTTCTAATAGCAATGGGGGATTTACTATACAAGGCTGGTGGGGAATTGACAGAGGAGACGGACGAGGATTGATCTCTGAATACTCCGAGCTCACCAGTTCCGAGTACGCCGACTTTTCAGTCGAAGCCAGTAGAGCTGCACAAATAGGGGGTACGATTCAATGGAGAATCTCCGAACTCGGTAAGTGCGTTTCTGGAACGGGTGGAGGAGCTTCGGGAGGCTAAAGGGTTATCGAAGGCTCAACTCTTTAAGTCTGCGGTGGACCTTTTTGAAGGTAAAGCCTTGATTTGGTTCCGTGCGAATCGAGCGATCTGCCGGAGTTGGGAGGAATTGGTGAAGGAGCTGCGAGAGGAATTCCTTCCCGCGGACTATGATGACCGCCTACTGGAGGAGATAAGACGTAGGCCTCAAGGTAACGGGGAGTCTATAGACGTGTACGTGGCCGTGATGGAGGGACTATTTTGTCGTCTCAGCAAGCCACTAGGTGAGGGGAAAAAGATGAAAATGATCAGAAAGAACATCGCGCCATTCTACCAAACGCAATTAGCCCTGATAAAGACTGAGTCGGTTGGAGAATTGGTAACTTTGGGACGATCGCTCGAGGCAACGAGGACCTCCGTGGAATCCTTTGCTCCTCCGCCTCCAAGAAGGACGCCTAGGCTGTTGGAACCGGATCTCGCGTACCTGGAGACGGTTGATGTAGCCGCAGCAGCAGTACCAGATGCACGTCAGAATCTTATCTGCTGGAACTGTAGTCGACCAGGCCATACGTCTCGGGATTGTCACGATCCTAGAAAGTGTTTTGGATGCGGCAGAGTAGGGACAGTCAGGGCGGAATGTCCAAATTGTCGGAGCGGTGAAAGAAGGAATGCGGGCGTGACAAGTAATCCTCCAGCAAGTCGATCGAGACAGCAACCGGGAAACGGAAGTTGTGTCCAGTAGGCGGTCACCTGGGCACAAAGGGAATATAGTAGGAGCCGCGACGACCACACAATTGGATTTTCTGGTAGCAAAGAGGACCGGAGACAACCGTCCACACTTAGAGGTGGATATATTTGGGCGGAAGTTTATGGGCCTTCTGGACTCAGGCGCTACTCACACGGTAGTAGGTGGAGAAGGGTGGAAGATACTCGAGGGGCTAGGAGTAGAGCTACTGAGTTCCAACCAGAAAAGCATCAGATTGGCTAACAGTCAGGGTTGCGCCATCGTGGGCATGGTCACTATTCCAGTGAAAATGGAAAACAAAACAGAATGGTTGGAAGTATTGGTGGTTCCGTCGCTCCCGCACGCTCTCATACTAGGAGTAGATTTCATTAGGCGATTCGGGGTGGTTCTAGCACTGAGCGAGGAAAGTTGGAGTTTTCTGGATGCATTGGAAGGGGAGGCAGGAGAGCAATTAAAGTCACGAAGTCGTTTAACGGAGGTGGAGGAAGCCGCCCTCAGCCGTTTGTTAGAAGAGGAGTTTCATCGCATGGGCGAAGGTATCGGTTGCACCACCCTTGTGGAACACGTCATTAAGACTAACTCCGTACCGATTAAGCAAAGGTACTATCCTGTGTCACCGGCGGTACAAAAGCACATCGATCGAGAGCTGAACGAGATGCTGGAACTAGGGATAATTGAGCCATCATCGAGCCCCTGAACGTCGCCGATATTGCTGGTAAAGAAAAAGGATGATACGTACCGCTTTTGCGTAGACTACAGGAAATTGAATCAGGTTACCGAGCATGACGCGTACCCGTTGCCATATGTGTCGGCGACGTTGGATAAACTTCGTGACGCCAAATACCTGTCATCACTGGATGTGAAGTCTGCCTACTGGCAAGTTCCTATGGCGGAACAATCACGTAAGTTCACTGCATTCACGGTACCGCATCGCGGTTTATTTCAATTCCGGCGTATGCCTTTCGGATTGCAAAACGCACCCGCGACTTGGCAGCGCTTAATCGACCAGGTCCTTGGCCCAGATCTCGAACCCTATGTGTTTACCTACTTGGACGACATAATAGTGTTGACACAAGAGTTCAGCCAGCATCTGGAAATCTTGAGAGTGGTTTTTGGCCGTCTCAGACAAGCCGGTTTGAGAGTTTCTCGCGACAAGTGTGAATTTTGTCGCTGTCGCCTTAAGTACCTCGGGTATGTCGTTGACGAGAAAGGTTTTAATGTAGACCCGGACAAGGTGAAGTCCTTATTGGAGATCCCTTCGCCTAGGAATGTGAAGGAGGTGAGGCAGTTCCTAGGGATGGTCTCGTGGTATAGGAGATTTATACCTGACTTTGCTACGATGACGGCACCATTGACCTGGAGACCGTTGGTACGACAACATGAAGAAGAAGGTGGAAGAGACCCCCGAGCGCTATGCGGATTGGCGGGTGAAGGATGACCAACTGTGGAAACATGTGCCGGGGTGTTATCCTGCACTGGAGGGAAAGGAGTCGTGGAAGAGGGTCGTGTCCAAGGAAGGTAGAGTGGAAATCCTCCAACGATGTCATGATGACCCTACGGCGGGCCATATGGGAGTTAGCCGCACGATAAGTCGCGTGGCGACTAATTATTATTGGCCTAAGATGCCAGCGGACGTGAATGCTTACGTTAAGAAATGTAGGATCTGCCAGGCCAATAAGGTTGAGAGAAAGGTACCGGCAGGGTTCAAGGTTTCACGGAGTGGGTCGCCTAAGCACCCATGGGAAATGGTCTGTGTCGACTTGGTAGGACCTTTCCCACGATCGAAGAATGGCTATACTCAAATCCTCACCGTGGTGGATTATGTGAGTAAGTTCACGCTCTTATTTCCCTTGCGACAGGCAACAGCGGCGGCTGTTTGTCGTGTATTGGAGGAACAGGTGTATCTGCTTTTTGGGGCACCTAAATGGCTAGTGTGCGATAATGGGGTCCAGTTTCGGGGAACTTTGATGCGCCGGCTGGCGGAAAGTTATGGAACCGAAATCAAGCACACAGCATTATACCATCCGCAAGCCAACCCGGCTGAGAGGAGGAATCAGGACCTAAAGCGGATGCTGCGTTCTTACGTGACCGAGAACCATCGCGATTGGGATCGGAATCTCGCAAAGATAGCCTGCGCACTTCGGACCTACAAGCATGAGGTGACTAAGGTCACACCCTATTTTTTTAATTTCGGACGAGAGATGGTGACGTTCCCCGAGGCGAAAGAGCCTCCAGAGGTTGACCAAATTATCCCAGGACCGGAAGTCAGGGCTGACCAACTCTCCAAGTTACGAGGGGATGTGGTGGAACGAATGAAACGCGCGGCTCGTCATAGTGAGCAGGGGTACAATTTGAGAAAACGGAACGTGGTGTTCGAAATAGGAGATTCGGTTTGGCGGAAAAATTATTCCATTTCAGACGCAACCCGGTTTTACTCCGCAAAGCTCGCACCCGAATATCTTGGTCCGTTTTGGATAAAATCTCGGGTATCAGGTTGGACTTATCTCTTGGTGGATGGTGAGGGCAAGGAAGCGGGAGTTTGGCACGTGAAAGATTTGAAAAAGTATATCGATAAGGTGGATTAACATACAGTATGAACGTGTGATTCTTAGACATAGGGGAGGCATATCAGACAGTAGGGCTGAGAAGAAGTTAGAGATATAAATTAATCATAGTAGCACTAGGTCATGAAGATTATGAGAACATAATACGGAGGTGGGCTGAAGTATTATGAAGGAATATTCGCAGAACTCAGATTAGGAAGATCAGAATGTAATTAAGTAAGTGGTGGCGGGTACGATAAGTCGAAGCGATTGGTGGTGGGTAGTTTTAGTATTATGGGAAAAAAAATATAGTATTTAAAGGTAGAATTAGTAAAATAGCAAAAGTGTTACCTAAGCAGCGGTGTTGGTGGCGAGTGGATCCTTCCATAGACCGAGTTGTTGTAGTTTTTTTGTTTTCTTCTTCCTTCTATTCTTTTTTTTTCCTCCTTAACTTGACACACGATTAGGTCCCTCGTGACGCTTAGGCATTCCACGGCCGATTCATGCAGGTCAATAGATGAGTTGCTAAAAGGTTAATCAGAGTGTTAGTAAAGGAATTGGCAAGAGTGTGAGTGATAGCATGTTGCAATCGATTTAACGAAACAAAATTGGGGAACCCGATCGCAGGTATAAGGCGAAAGAGCAACGTTACTTCGCGAACTATTGAAATTTCTAAAATTTATTACTAAAAACGCGTAACCGTAATCCATCATGGATTCACGCGACGTGGCGTCCGGGAGTCGGGAAGTAGTCGCGGTAATATTAAAGAGAATTCCTACGTAATTCTCTCGGGAAGGGGGTGATATTACGCGTCAGGTCTGCGCACCAAAATACAAGTGACGGATGCACCAGCGAGTCGGTTTAGGGCATTAAATTTGTAAATATTATACTAGTATCTTTATGATTTAACAAGGAATATAATATGAATATATACAATAAGGAAACGACCCCTTACCTGAAAATCGCTGAGGGATTAAAGTGAACAGCCTTCATCCTTTCCGGCCACCAACAAACAAAGGTCATATTCCTGGCTCGTCTTGCATTCCGTTCTACAGCCAAGCTCCTGGATACCCAAATAGAACCAGACTCGTTGCTCAGCGGGCATAGCCTTGTCATGGTAGTCGATTGACTGAACAACCTCACGCTCCATTTCGTAGGTGACCAGTATCGAAAAGCGAACGATTGTAATGATCAAAGCAGCAATGGCCACGCAACCAGCGAATATCCTTGACGATACAACTCGACATATTCCCCTGCATTTGCTTTCCGGTCCTAGACCCTCGGACGAAAGGTATCCTCCAGCGAAATGCCTTCGCTGCCGATACGTATCCTGCATTTGTGTACTATCGCGCGATTCGTGAAAACGACAGATCGATTTATTTTGATAAACACACACTAAACTATAGACGAAACGCCAAAAGCGATGATCGGCGACAGGGACGCCGCCAAGCGGCTGGAAGCGTCGTTAATTCCAGCCGAATGGAAAGAATCGGAAGGCTGCGTTCGGACCGCCGGGTGCGAAATTCTATTCAAGAGCTTTTCGTCCGATGCACCCAAGTGCAACAGTGCATTGCCCCCAAACGCAGAATGGATGGTAGAATAAGGGAAAACGGTTCCCACGAATTCCGCTAAAGCGGGAAATTGATAGTCCACCGAGGCTAGGTGGAAGCTGTAATGTGAGGAGAGGGTCTCTTTTGGTGATTGGCGGCGGTAAGAATCAGTCGAGGAAAAAGAAGACGATAGAAATTGGCTGAAAATTATCTTTTTTCTTTCCACGTTATCGACGATTTGTGATTTGCGGCGGCGGAAAAACGACAGCGTCTACGCTCGAAATCAATTTTGGCTATCAAATTGAGGATAGAAAAAGGAGTTACGACCCCGGAAGCTAAACGAAGACACCGACTGCGGGTCTGGAATTTGGGTGCAACATCAGCTCAGAAGACGGCAGCGTGGGTTTCGATCATCGATGAATTGTTTGAGACGGTTTGATTGAATACGACGAACGAAGCGAAAGCGGCGGCTCGGCGTGAATCTCGTCAGCATTTTGGAAGCGCCTGAGACGCCCCGACGGAGCTACTTTTGGGGCAGCATCCCGAGCAAGTAAGACTGTGCGACAATTCCTACGCCGAGCTCGAATTCCCCCATACGACGGGACCGACGACGAAGACGACGCATCAATTGGGGGAAGCCCCGATAGTAGATAAGGTACGTTAGCTTTTAATTGGTAAGTGTAGTTGGGCTATAGGGCGCTAGGAGTGATAATTGGCGATAGGTAGTTTAGGGTGGTTAGCGACTAGCCGTGTAACGTTAGGGATCGGCGCCGTAATCGATAGATAGCAAAAGTGAATTTCTTTTTCTTTTGGTCAGAAATAAAGTGTGTAAAAAACTTGTGTAATCGCCGGTGTATTTGTTCGTGATTAAATTTCGTGGAAGGAAAAGTGTTGCCCGCCCGAATTCTCGTTTCGCGGAGACGGGCTGGAAGACAGCGCGGGTTTTGAAACGAGTGGCACCCGAATCCACCCATCTCGGTGTGAGCGAGCCGCCCGTGGCTGTCGCCCCTTTCCCCAGTAGAAGGAGAAAGGGTCGTATTACCGTCCAGGGGAGGGCGGTAACAGCCTTTTCCGAAGCATCCGCAAAACCTATGAGATCCAATGTGCTCAAGTGCATTCCAAGAAAACGTCTGACTTGAATTGATGACAGGTCTCCAAGTTGATTGATGTGAGTTCGCCATTGTTTTGCTAACTCTTCAGGTATGGGGTCATCCCAACCTATGCCCGCTGACCACAGCCGTTGGAATTGAATTTTGGTGACGACTGTTACCGGAGATAGGAATCCCAAAGGATCGAACACTTTGGCCGATATCGCAAGAAAAGTCCGTTTTGTCAGGCAGGATGGAAACGGAAGCTGGATTCTAAATCTAAAGGTGTCTGACTTTGCATTCCACAGCAGTCCCAATACCGAACTGTGTTCCGTGTCAAGAAGTAACTCTCGTTGCTCTGCATCACATAATTCTACCGCATTTGATAGCCACCCGCGCAGATTCATATTGCCGTTTTGAAGCATTAAGGAAATGTCATGTTTAAGCTGTAATGCTGATTCGTTAGTATCTGCACCGCCGAGGTAGTCGTCTACGTAGAAGTTGGTTTTTATTGCCTCTGAAGCCCGTAGGGATATATGATGTTCATCATCCGCTATCTGATGCAACGTTCGAATCGCTTGGTAAGCAGCTGAAGCCGTGCCGTATGTCACCGTGTTGAGTCTGTAGTCGGTTGCCGCTTCATTAGTATCGAACCTCCAAACTATCTTCTGGAAATTAGCGTCATTACTATTTACCAGGACCTGGCGATACATTTTGGCTGTATTGGCAGTCATTGCAATGTTAAAGGACCGAAATCTGCAAAGTATTGTTATTATGTCCGCTTCTTTAGTTGGGCCGATCAGTAAATTGTCGTTTAGAGATGCGCCGGAAGATAACTTCGCCGAAGCATCAAAGACCACTCTCAGTTTCGTCGTTGTGCTTGTTGGTTTAAGAACTGCGTGATGCGGGATGTAAAAGTGTTGAGATTCATCTCTTTGCCGATCTTGGGATGTAAGTGGAGCCATGTGTCCTAGCTCTATGTACTCCGCCATAAATTTATTATATTCTATCCGCATATTAATGTTGTTATGTAGCCGCCTTTCTAGTTGATGTAGCCGTCTTACCGCTTGATTTCTGGATTCGCCAAGTGCTTGAATTGATTCCTTGAATGGTAATCGCACCAAGTAGTTTCCGCACATACGTTTAGTTGTCGATGCATAGTGAGCTTCACATAGCGCCTCGTCCGAAGTAAGCTTTCTCGTTTCCGATATTGTTTCGAGTTGCCAGAATAGCTTTAGTACCGTATCCAGCCGAATATTGTCACTGTCGTCGCTTGGCGATGTTATCGAGGCGGTTGTGACCGTCGCTAGACGTGGGTTTACAGTCCCTGTTACAACCCATCCAAAGATGGTGTATCGAGCAATGTAATTCTGGTCGATTATGACCGAATCGCCAAGGAATGACCCCAATGTAGGTTCCGCTCCAAGAAGTATATCAATTGGCGACGGTTTGTAGAAGTAAGAATCTGCCAATAGTGGATTGTTATGGATTTTTGATCCTTTAGCCAGTATCAGTCGTTTCAGTGGCACTGGACTTAGTATTTTGCTGACAATGAGCGCAATAATCGTTATGGTTTCCGTATTATGGGTTGATTTCAGTTTTATATTTACTGCGCCGACGGTCGCAGAACTCCGCTGGTTGGCCACGCCGTTGATTGGGACCTTGAATGGAACCCAAGGTATCTGCATGTTTTCTATAGTCCGCTGTGTTATGAGACACACTTCCAAGGCTGTGTCAAGTAAAAGTCTGCATGGTAGCCGCATTCCGTTTTGTAATTTAAACTCCGCTATTGCCGTAAGGAGAATATATGTTTGCGCGGCTATTGTAGCTAGTCACGCTCTAGATTGTTGCCGCCCGCCATCCGGCCCGCCATAAGACTTCTGCGAATATGATGGTTTGTTCTCCTTGTTGATGGAACCTCGTGCACCGTGGAGCAGAGTGTGATGGGCACCTTGACATGTTCTGAATTTAATGCTTCGACATTTTGAAGCAACATGTCCGGACGCGAGGCAGTTGTAGCAGATATTGGCTTGTATTACTACCACTTTCCACTGTTCCGCATTCAAATTGAGGAACTCGCCACACCTGTATAAGGCGTGCGCCTCTCCGCACTGAGGGCAATTACCGCTGTCACCTGATGGGTTGGATGCTGTTACCGCTCGCCGTGAAGAAGGTGACCGATGCGAACGTGATAATTGGCGTTCCGCTGTATGTTGATGAGTTCGCTGTTCTGCTGTAGCCGAGAATGACTGGAGCTCGTGTTACCGCTCTTCCAGACAGCTTATGAAGTCTTTGAGTCGTGGATTCTTGACGGACGCCGAATGTTGAGCCCATAGCTGCCGCGACATGTTGTCAAGCTTCGAACAGGCTATGTAAATAAGCCAGCAATCCCAATTGCCTGTGTCGTGATTAAGCACCTCTAATGCTCTTGTTGCCTCCTCGAAAGTATTAACGAGCTGGCGTATATCCTGAGCCGTGGGTTTGTTGATGGCCGGGTACTCCATAATTCGCTTGAGGTGAGCGTCCGTGATATATTTGGTCTTATGGTACCTAGCTTTGAGCTGAGCCCACGCCGCGTTATAATTTGACTCGGAGATGGCCATATGTTTGATGGTTGAAGCCGCTTCGCCAATGAGTGCGTCCTTCAGATAGTGCATCAGCTGGACGGGCGATAAATTCGGATTGCCATCAACCAAGTTTAGAAATAAGTCGTGGAAAGATATCCACTCCTCATACCGCCCGCTGAATTTCGGTATATTGATCGTTGGCAACTTAACCGCTGAGCTCGAGCTACCGCGTGTGTCCGACAATGTTAGTCTTTCCAACATGGCGCCGATTCGGTCTTGGCCGCTTGCCACCGTTTGTATCAATTCTGCTACCGCCGTTGTGCCTTCTTCCGTTTTGGGTGCGGAAGCCGCTTCGATGGCCTTCAGTTTATTTTTCAATGTGGCTTTCCCTTTGAGATAAGCTTCTTCTAGGGCCGCGCGCACAGTTTCTTCCTCCGCTATTGCGTCTTCCGCATCACTACCGTCACCAATGGCCGCTTCTATCTGCAGTTGTACTTCCTCGAATTTATTATAGGTTTTATGGAGTTACTCTAATCGGCAACTGACTTCTGCCTCCGTAGCGTCCTCCAACGATGCAATGATTTGCCGAATGACGCTCCGTTCGATTGAAGTATGCGATCGTTTTAATGGTAAAATATCCGCCATGTGGAATTTCTTTGCCGTGAATAAAGCCGACTTCACAATACTCGCTGTGATTTCCGAAGATGTATTTTTTCCTTACCTGTCTTGCTACTTGTAGTGAATCTCACAACCACGATTAAATTCACAACCGATGATGCGTCTTAATAACGCCGATGTCCGAATGGTTATTTCCCGATGAAATGCTTTCGCACAATGTCAATTAGCACTATCCGGCTCGACGGACCAATTTATGTGTGTGCTTTTCGACAAGAAAAACCCGTGTATCAAAAAAGTGCGTTTTATTAACACATGTAGCGAAAACAATTCAAAAACGTTTACAAAACTAACAAAAACTGACAACCGCAGCGTATAAGTCTTGAATACAAAAATCACAATGGCCGTTGAAAAACATCTGTTTTAGTCGTCTTGTTATGGTTCAGTGCCACTTCTACTATCGTGCAGTGCATGGTACTGCCATGTTGTAGATTTATATGGCACCGCTTTATACACTGTTGTGAAGTACCAACAAGCATCATGAATTTTTAAGTATGAGTCCGATTATGTAAATGAAAAAACATTTTATTATGATCTTGACTTTTTATTGTTTCAATTTTTATTTACGTGTTTTTATCTTGACTCACTGCCTTCATATTATTTTTCTCCTTGTCACTTGACTCACTGCATACTCTTATATTACAAATTTAGAACAGTGAATTATCTTTCAAATCAATTCGTTGTGCTGACGGTTGCCATCGCATGCCTACTGTTTTGAGCATTTCATCACTATTTAACTCCAACGCGGTTGCACTGCTTTGAAGTTCAGTTGGAATTGACAAGGGTAGTTTGGAAAAACTACTAGCCCATTTGTATAAGGTCATACCGGCTGACTCGAAAGCCGCTGCAATTTGATCACGAATGGCAAGCATATTGTCAATCGTATGACTGCCGGTGTAAATATCATCGACATATACTTCATTTTGGAGCACATTGACAACCAAAGGATAATGATCATGCATATCGTGAGTGATTCGGTGCAAAGTTTCGATGACAATGTACGGTGCACTGGCTGTACCAAAGGTTACGGTAGTAAGTTTGTATTCTTAATTTAATTTAATTTAATAATAGCTTTATTATATTGAATGAACGGATTTAGAAATATTTACAGTGTTTGAGATAAATCTAGAGTTTAGACAATGTCTTTACAGCTAAGTTACTAATAGTTATAAATTTAGAAATGATTAAATGTATATAGAAATACAAGTTATTTCAGATTAGGCAAAATTAGCTTAAAACCTACTAGAAAACTTAAAACTAAACTTAAGATAGTTTTTACAACTACGGATTACAAACTAGGATAAGGAAATGTATTGGAGAATACACTACCTTACGCACGATTCAAGGATGCAATTAGTGGGTTAGACGAACGTGCACATTTATCAAGGAACTTTTGTTGCAGAGTAAGAGCTCTAGACTTGATTTTATTGACTTTTGCCAACTTGTGCGGGCGAGTGGTGGAGAAGTAGTAGGGTTTGTTCAATATGATTTTGAGGCATTTATTTTGGAGTATTTGTAGCTGGTTAACATGCGAAGCTGCACAGCTAATCCATATTGGGCAACCGTATAGGATAATAGGCTGCATCGCGGATTTGTATATTAGCAGTTTATTGTGTAGTGACAGCTTAGACTTCCTGTTGATAAGTGGGTATAAGGAGCGTATGCTTTTCAATATTTTAGATTTGATGCCTTCAGTGTGCGAATGGAACGTTAATTTTGAGTCTAGATGGATTCCAAGATAGTTAATGTCTTTTGACCAATTGACAATTGATCCAAGAACATTTATTTGCGGATTCGGTAGGTTTTTTCGTGCACGTTTTTTTGTGAAGAAAATTGCTTGAGTTTTATTTGAGTTTATTTTAATCTTCCACCTTTTACAAAATTGATCTAAGAGAGATAACTGCTCCTGGAGAATGTTAATTATCAACCCTGGGTCAGCTTCGCTGGCGAAGATTGCAGTGTCGTCAGCATACATAGCAAAGTTGCAACGTGGCGATTTTTCGAGGTCAGACATGAAAACATTGTACAGAGTGGGACTAAGGACTGAGCCTTGGGGAACTCCGGCAGGTAAACCACATTTTTTTGATAGGCTAAGTGTCTTTACATTAAAAGTGCGCGAGTCTAAAAAGGAATGGACAATTCTGCACAAGTAGGTGGGCAGGGAGCATTTAATAAGTTTGTAAACTAGGCCGTCATGCCATACTGTGTCAAAGGCTTTTTCAATATCAAGCGCTATGAGACCAGTTGAGCGTTTTGATATGAAATTATCATTAATGTGGTGAACAACTCTGAGTAGCTGATGAGAGGTGGACATACCAGGTTGAAAGCCGAATTGAAAATCCGGGATAGTGGAGGTAGCTTCGAGTTCTTTTCGAATACGGGAAAGGATAACTTTTTCGAAAAGTTTACTAAAAGAAGGAAGTAAGCTGATAGGGCGGTAGCTACTGGGGAGTTTAGGATTTTTACCTGGCTTTAAAATTGAAATGACGATTGCGTTTTTCCACGCAGAAGGAAAGTATCCTAGCTTTAAGCAGCAGTTAAAAATAAATGTAGCTAAAATTATAGCCTTCCTAGGAAGGTTTTTAAAAAGGACGTTCGGCAAGCCGTCATAACCAGGCGCGGATTTCAATTTCAAGCTTTTGAGATGGGATCTTGTTTCTGCAGGAGAGCAAAAATCACTAGGTTGGAAATGGGTTCTGGCTTCTAATAGTTTGGCGATTTCAAGGTTTACTTGGAGATTGGTGTCGGGGTCACTGCAGAGAAGCGTAAGCTTGTGTGAGCTTTGAAAGGAGTCAGCAAGTGCATCCGCTTTTTCTCTTTCAGTATAAGCGACATCGCCATTAGGAAGGAGCAAGGGAGGAAGCATACGTTTTTTGTTCTTCAGTAGCTTGAGCAGTTTCCAGAGACGATTTGACCCAGGTTCCTGTGCGCATAGTAAGTCATTCCACCGTTTATTACGAAGTTCAAGAAATGTTTTACGTATTTGGATGTTCAGAGTGTTTAGGTGGGCTTTTAATTGAGGACAACGAGTTCTTTGCCACTGCCTACGAGTGTCATTGCGGTGTTTGAGTAAAGCAGCAGTGGCGCTGTCTATATGAAATTTGGAAATCACTCGCTTAGAAGTGGGGGTGGAGTTGTTTCGGGCTAATGTGAGCTTGTTCGAGAAAGTAGAGATTAAACTGTCAATTTGTGAGACGTTTACAATTTTCGAGAGGTCATAATTGTTAAGGTTAATATCATCTTCCAAGAATCTACGAAAAGCAACCCAAGAGGTTTTATTGTAATTGAAACAAGAAAACGTCGAAATTTTTAAGTGTTTGTAGATGTCAAATCGAACCGGCAGGTGAATAGAGGATAGTTCGTTAATCACCGAGGGCTGCGACAAGGGAACATTGCTGTTGGTTATAACAAGATCAAGAGTTGAGGGATTTCCTCTTGGAGGGAAACAGGTTGGACCATCGGGGGTATGTATAAAAGTGTTTTTCTCTAATGAAAGCTAGAAAGGATAACTTTTTCGAAAAGTTTACTAAAAGAAGGAAGTAAGCTGATAGGGCGGTAGCTACTGGGGAGTTTAGGATTTTTACCTGGCTTTAAAATTGAAATGACGATTGCGTTTTTCCACGCAGAAGGAAAGTATCCTAGCTTTAAGCAGCAGTTAAAAATAAATGTAGCTAAAATTATAGCCTTCCTAGGAAGGTTTTTAAAAAGGACGTTCGGCAAGCCATCATAACCAGGCGCGGATTTCAATTTCAAGCTTTTGAGATGGGATCTTGTTTCTGCAGGAGAGCAAAAATCACTAGGTTGGAAATGGGTTCTGGCTTCTAATAGTTTGGCGATTTCAAGGTTTACTTGGAGATTGGTGTCGGGGTCACTGCAGAGAAGCGTAAGCTTGTGTGAGCTTTGAAAGGAGTCAGCAAGTGCATCCGCTTTTTCTCTTTCAGTATAAGCGACATCGCCATTAGGAAGGAGCAAGGGAGGAAGCATACGTTTTTTGTTCTTCAGTAGCTTGAGCAGTTTCCAGAGACGATTTGACCCAGGTTCCTGTGCGCATAGTAAGTCATTCCACCGTTTATTACGAAGTTCAAGAAATGTTTTACGTATTTGGATGTTCAGAGTGTTTAGGTGGGCTTTTAATTGAGGACAACGAGTTCTTTGCCACTGCCTACGAGTGTCATTGCGGTGTTTGAGTAAAGCAGCAGTGGCGCTGTCTATATGAAATTTGGAAATCACTCGCTTAGAAGTGGGGGTGGAGTTGTTTCGGGCTAATGTGAGCTTGTTCGAGAAAGTAGAGATTAAACTGTCAATTTGTGAGACGTTTACAATTTTCGAGAGGTCATAATTGTTAAGGTTAATATCATCTTCCAAGAATCTACGAAAAGCAACCCAAGAGGTTTTATTGTAATTGAAACAAGAAAACGTCGAAATTTTTAAGTGTTTGTAGATGTCAAATCGAACCGGCAGGTGAATAGAGGATAGTTCGTTAATCACCGAGGGCTGCGACAAGGGAACATTGCTGTTGGTTATAACAAGATCAAGAGTTGAGGGATTTCCTCTTGGAGGGAAACAGGTTGGACCATCGGGGGTATGTATAAAAGTGTTTTTCTCTAATGAAAGCTCAAATAAGATTTTTCCTACCTTGTTAGCATTCAAACAGTTCCAATGCCGGTGTCGGGCATTTAGGTCACCACCGATAATGTAGTTTGTTTTCAGGGAAAAGAGCAATTTTAGGTCGTTATGGAACTGCTTTGTCTTGTGGGAATTCAATTTAGTGCCACTGAAGTAAACTGAAATAGCAGTGATGTTGATTTCTTCAATGTACACTGCTTCCGTTTCAATAATTTGGGTGGGTAGATTATATAATCGTTGAAACTTCATGCCTTTTTTAAGAAATAGTGCTACACCACCACCAATTGCATCCTTTCTGTCGTTTCTAATTATATGATAGTTAGAATTATTCAGTACGTCATCTTCTCTAAGCCAAGATTCGCTGAGAAAGAGAATATCGATATTCTTTTCATCAAGAAAAGCAAAAGTTTCGATCGATTTGTTTCGAATGCTTTGAGCGTTCCATGTAAGACATTGAATTTTATGTTTATTTATAAACAAATTTGGTCGCTAGTTCTACAATCACATTAAATTGATCGGTGCGCGTTTTACACAAAGTGAGACGTGTAATGAGTTCTCGAGACAAGTTAAGTAACTCAGTAGCGGAAAATAGGTCTCCAGAGCTTGGAGAAGACGATGCACCATTAACATTGTGTATGCTAAGAGTAGTACTGTTGTTGTTATTGATAATGGGAGCATTTCGGGCGATTGCACTGTAAGCTTTATCTGTCTCAGTATAATTGTATTGATTACCAATACGACTGCCTCTGGAAGGTAACGACGGAAAATTAGCACAGTCAAGAGCAGGCGGCTGTCGAGAAGGTGTTGGATTAGAGTAGCTTTGAATAGTATTTGGGCGACGGGAAGAAGCAATTTTACGTATTTTCAAAAATTCTTCACGTTTCGGGCAAAGCACGTGATTGCTCAAATGTGGGCCACCACAGTTGGCACAGGCTATTTCCGACCCAACGCAATGAAAAAAATAAAAAAAAAGGCAACAGGAATGTTTTTATACTATTTTCAAATAGATTCGCAGCATGTCGTTTTTGTACTCTTGCTGCAAACCAAATTTTGCCACAATAAAAAGCCAGCTACAAAAATAGGTTGCTGTTCCAGTACTCGAACAGAGCTAATATCTGCACATAATTACATCAGCATCGGTTACATACAGATACCATTATATGAGCGATCGTATACTATCCTAGCCATAACATATATCCTGCCAATAGTTAAATAGCTTTACGAAACGTTCATCAGCATCACTTATACGATATATTCATTAACACCTCGACTAATGCCTTAACTAATACCAAATATTAGTTAACGCATTCACTTATGCCTTAACTAACGCATTCACTTATGCCTTAACTAATGTCAAGTATTAGTTAACGTATTCACTAACGCCTTAACTAATACCAAATATTAGTTTAAATATTCACTTATGCCTTAACTAATGTCAAATATTAGTTAACGCATTCACTAATGCCTTAACAAATATCAAATATTAGTTTAGATATTCACTAATGCCTTAACTAATGTCAAATATTAGTTAACGCATTCACTAATGCCTTAGCTAATATCAAATATTAGTTTAGACATTCACTAATGCCTTAACTAATATCAAATATTAGTTTAGACTCTAAACTAATATTTGATATTAGTGAATGTCTTAACTAATATTTGATATCAGCTAAGCCATTAGTGAATGCGTTAGCTAATATTTGACATTAGTGAATATTTAAACTAATATTTGATATTAGCTAAGCCATTAGTGAATGCGTTAACTAATGTTTGACATTAGTGAATATCTAAACTAATTTTTGATATTAGTTAAGGCATTAATGAATGCGTTGACTAATATTTGACATTAGTTAAGGCATTAGTGAATATCTAAACCACTGAGATAGTATATAATGGAGTCGACATTCACTGTAGGTCTGTTCGCGTACTACGATTAATTGCAATTAATTGCAATGAAGCCGTTTTTGTACTCTGTTTTACTGAATACTGAAAATTTCCCCTCTTTCAGTAAATTTCAGTAGAGTCTGAGCTACTAAAAAATACTGAAAACTGTCAAACGGTTTTTGGCGTAATGTTATTATGAAGGACGAATATTTTTGTGGCGATAATTTATCATCGCTTAGGATGACTTTATAATCACTATTGTTCTCCCAAAAACCGACAACTGACACTTTTGTTTGTCAATTTTCATGAAATCCAATGAGAGCGTTTTCGTACTTTTCATGAATTTCCCCCACCACATGATTCAGGAAAATTCAGTAAAATTCAGTGACTGAAAGTACGCGAACAGACCTTAGGTCTGTTCCCGTACCACGATTAATTTCGATTAATTGCAATGAAGCTGTTCCCGTACTCCGTTTTACTGAAAACTGAAAATTTCCCCTCTTTCAGTAATTTCAGTAGGGTCTGAGCTACTGAAAAATACTGAAAAGTGTCAAACGGAGTAAATATTTTTGGCGTAATGTTGTTACGAAGGTCCAATATTTTTGTGGCGATAATTTATTACCGCTTAGGATGACTTTATAATCACTATTGTTCTCCCAAAAACCGAAAACTGACACTTTCGGTTGTAAATTTTCAGGAAATACAATGAGAGCGTTCCCGTACTTTTCATGAAATTCCCCACCACATGATTCAGGAAAATTCAGTAAAATTAAGTTACTGAAAGTACGGGAACAGACCTCTTGTATCATTTTCCACTAATAGCTCCCACGACCGACGGCAAATCGACAATCCAAAGGCGTATGCAATTTCAATTTTTCATTTTTTCGTAGGGGCGAGAAAAGCATGTGGTATATGAAAATGCAAAGTACTATACTTGAAGTCGCAATTTATGTGTATGTAAAATTTCTAGTGAAATATGATTATTATTACGATAAAATGCACATGCCTATGAAAAATTTAACTATGGATTTCGAAATTATGGCTTTAGTGAAATTAATACGTTTATAATAATAACGATGAATATAACTTACTGGGGAAGAACCAAACCATATGTTGTTCGATAATGATGTAAGCTTTTACTGATAGTAAAATTAAAAAGTGTTCTGTCTTTGGTGAATGAGTTGATTAACTTTAAATCTGGTGTATTTTAATGTGTTTGTAACATGAACTCATTGAAAAATATGAAATGTTAAGCATTAATTTATAGTCTAATATATATGGGAATCTACAATTTGGTTTTCTTTTGAGATTTTGCTATTTTCTTATTCCTTTCTTAGTTTTGCAGTATATACCATCTTCAATTATTGTGTCCACAATTCAAGTTCTATGATTCATTTTTTCTTGAATAAGATAAGAATCTATAAATCATATATTGAAATAAATTTGTCGATCGCAGCCGGTAAAATATATTATACGTGGAATTTAATATAAAACGCGAGAACATAATTAGGCATTTTAATAGGAGTTTTAAAATTAAACCACAAACTTGGAAATGGACAAGAGCCTCCCTCTTTCTTTTTCAACCAGGCTTGGGACACGGCTTAGGCGAAATTACGGCTTTCGTCCAACTTAGTAGCGGAAAATAAATAAATAAACCTATGCATGAGTACTATTCCAAAAGAACACTAAATCCGAAATCATGATCTACTGACCAATTCAGAAAAACCATTTTGAATTGAACCTTAGCTTTCGAAAGAACCTTCGCATGCCGAAATAAATTAAATTACAACTCACTGTGGTCACAAATTCATTGGCGCTCATATTTGTGCTGCCACCCTCACCCGCCATATTTTCAATATGTTTCAAAAAATAAAAATATGTAAGCAGTTTTTAAAATTATATGAAGCAAGCTTACATTTTTTACGAAAAAACTGCCATTTCTTCATTCATCCATTTCTTCAACTCAACAGATTACCTATTAAAAATACAATTATGGATTATGAAACTCTGACTGCAATGAAATTAATGCATTTGATAATAATAATGATATGCAAGACTTACGGGGGAAGGATCAACGCTGATGCTGTTCGTTACTGATGTACTATCATTCTGTGAAAATTTAAAATATGGTGCTTTTTTGTGAATAAGATAATATATTTTGAATATCACAATTTATAATACTATATATATATATATACTATACTAATACTATATATATATATATATATATATATATATATATATATATATATATATATATATATATATTATATATATATATATATATATATATATATATATATATATATATATATATATATAATATACATATATATATATATATATATATATATATATATATATATATAATATACATATATATATATATATATATATATATATATATATATATATATATATATATATATATATATATATATATATATATATATATATATATATATATATATATATATATATATATATATATATATATATATATATAAACCTTACCGTGTCCATCCAATCATCCACATTTTCCACACACGAGTTAACTATCATAGGATTATTCGGAAAGTGGAATATATTGTGTTTCAACTCTATGCGAACGTTCAAATTACCTACAAATAAATTAATTTGATGCTCTTTATTAACTACCGGAATTAATTGGATGCTCTTTATTAACTAGCAGTAAGTTTTGTTGCCCGGCCGGCTTTAATTAAATGCTGCTCAGCAAAATGCTTCGAATAAATACGAATAAGTTTTGTTATTGCAACTTCCGGAATATTTATAGCAGTTTTTTATACAATTTTTGCCAATTCGTTTTCAGATAATAAAAAAAAAATTAACTCATATTACTATTCCATAAACTGCCCCCAAGCTAATAATGCACGCCACTACTTTGACTATTCAAAACATTAAATGTCATGATGGCAAACAAAATGTAAACAATTATATTATGGCTTTTAAAATCACATATTTTTTTTATGAAGCACCAATTACATTGTTATATTTTTTGCAAATTACGACAGTAGACTGTTGTTAAAGCTTTATTTTGACCACTTGCTTGTGAAATAAAAGTCCAGGTTGTCGATTCTTCATCCTATTCGCACAGGTCGGCACTATGCACTTCATTTTGCTTTCCTGCTTTCGCACTTAATTGTCACAAAAAAGAACTATACACTTCCGTTTGAGCTTGGTAATTCACACGCGTTTCAGCTATTTGTACTGTATCAATCAAGTTAACTACTTCACAAAAGTCAAGTTACTTTTGGACTTACACGCTGAGAGCTTACACGGCACTCGCGACGCATTTGATTGTCAGCTTGACACTGGAGTAGTCCTGCAGGGGAAATTGGCATTATAATAGAAAAATGTTGATACCTTCCCCTCCAGTGTGTTTCGTATGGGCATGTCAACTCCATTTATATACTATCTCTGTGATCTAAACTAATATTTGATATTAATTAAGGCATTAGTGAGTACCTTAACTAATATTTGACATTAGTTAAGGCATTAGTGAATGCCTTAAGGCTGGTACTGAGTTCGAGTTCACGTGAAATTTTGACATGTCTCCATTATCTGGTCATTCTTTCGAGTGAAAATTTTGGCAATGGAGAAAAGCAGAGACAATGCTCATTTCTGACAGATAAAATGTCAAGAATTTCACTTTTCGATCGATTTTCTTATTGGAAAGACATTTGCACTGCTCCATTTTCAAATTGAAACACCAAATGTCACTTTTTCGCTCGAAAGAATGAACTGCACAAACTAAATTGGCGTGAAATGATTGGAGACATGTTTCAGTGCCATCTACGTTTTCAACGCGGAAGCAACTTCAAAGCAACTTTTCATGCTAAGAACACAGTACGAAACTTGCTTATTTTCAAGCTAATTTTTCGCCGAAACAGATTTCACGTGAAATTTTGTATGAAAATTTCACGTGAAATCGAACTCAGTACTATGCTTGACATTAGTGCTAATATTGCTTTGCTAATATTTGATATTAGTTAAGGCATTAAAGATTGCCTTCACTAATATTTGGTATAAGTTAAGGCATTAGTGAATGCCTTAACTAATATTTGGTATTAGTTAAGGCATTAGTGAATGTTTTAACTAATATTTGGTATTAGTTAAGGCATTAGAGCATGCTTTAACTAATATTTGACATTAGTTAAGGCATTAGTGGATATCTTAACTAATATTTGGTATTATTTAAGGCATTAGTGAATGTTGTTGAGGCATTAGTTGAGGCTTTAGTGAATATATCGTATTAGTGATGCTAATGAACGTTTCATAAAGTTATTTAACTATTGACAGGATATATGTTATGGCTAGGATAGTGTACGATCGCTCATATAATGATATATGTATGAGCGCAAATGTGAATCAGGCAAGTTTAATGAGTTGATTTGGAGGTAGGTTTTGTCGATGTATGTATGTTCGTACGTATGTTTGGGTGAATCAATAAACTGATCTTGTTCTTGAGTGAAGTAATGCAATTAATGGAGACGAAAATACTTGAAAGTACGAAAATACTCGAAACGAGTATACACTCGCATCGTTCCAAAATACTTGCAAGTATTTTGGAACTATACGAGTATATACTCATATCGAGTATTTTGGAACTTGCAAGTATTTTCGTATCGCGTATTTTTGTATATAATATTTTCGTGCTTGCGAGTATTTTGGGACTTTAGGTTTGGCTTTTAGGGCAAAATTAGCTGAAATCGGCAAAGTTTGAGTTAGAGTTGTTTGGGACGTAACGAGCCAAGATATATTGCTGTGATACAAAAATTTGGGTTTTGTAAGGGAAGAAGGGGTTTTTTGGCCATAGTTTGTCAAAAACTGCCTTTACAGCGCTTTCTATGATTGAAAGTGGTCGGGGAGTATATTAGTGATATTTTAAGGGCGAAAAAAATGTTGATGGGAGATATTGGACAAGTATTTAATTCAATTATTCAAAAAGTTTTTGGGGCAAAAGTAGCTGAAATCGGACAAAATCGGCCAATTTTGGGTAAGAGTGGTTTGGAACATAACGGGCCAAGACCTATTGCTGTGATACAAAAATTTCGGTTTTGTAGAGGAGTCAGGGGTTTTTTGGCCATAGGTTGGCAAAAACTGCCTTGACGGAGCTTTCGATGTTTGAAAGTGGTCGGGGAATATAATAGTGACATATTAAGGGCGAAAATTGTTTGATAGAGACATTTGGGCAACAACATCCATATTTTCCAAAATTTTTTGTTTTGTTTTAGCATGAATTCAGGGACCTTCCTGAGTTGTTTCACGCGAAATTTCCATACAAACCTGGAAAAAAGCGGCCTAGTTTCTAAGATACGGCAAAATGAAATCCGCCGGAAAACCATCCGCAAAAACTGAAAGTAACTGTTCCGATCCTTTTTGGCTCCCCAGTTGGCTTCTCCGGCTGTGCTGAAACCCTCCTCGTGACTGCACTTCAACCCTACCGAGGTTGTGACTCATATCCAGCCTTACCGAAGAGGTTGGCCCCCTAGTGGGTGTATGTTTAATAGACGAAATTTTTTTTTATCATTTCTTAATAAAATTTTCGATAAACTTCATGCTTCAGTGAGGCGAAGTGGAAAACCGACAGTTTTAGATTAGCCAGGAAAAGTTTGGTATCAGAAATTGATCGATGAAAAGTCATATAGATGGCAACAGGATTAGTTGGTCCTATCTTAGTAAATTTTTCGACATTGGTAATTTGAAAGAATACAGGATGTTTTTTATGCATATATTAAAATTAAAATCAGATTGAATCGATTGAATTTGATTGATTTCCCTTAGATGGCTCCTAGATTGGAGAAAGACTTGCAAATAAGTGACCGACCATTGGAAAATTACGGACAAGCTACACGGACTAATGCCTCAGTATCCTTTCATGGTCATCTGCACCATCACCATTCTAGCCTGGGAACTTTGGGTCTGGTGGGTGGGGGAGGGCATATCACACCGTTTCACTACATCACTGCAAATTGTAGGTACTTCTATGTAGTCATATATATGTACGAGTACATACTTCAAAAAATGTTAGCTAGTATTTTTGGAACAGGTATTTGGAACATGCATTTTTTTGTACTCGTACTAAGAATACCTAGTATATGAAAATGCGAGTACGACCCAACTTTAGTAATTATGTGTAGATATTAGCTCTGATCGCGTGCTGCAGCAGCAACCTATTTTTGTAGCTGGCTTCTTTTTGTGGCGAAATTTGGTTTGCAGCAAGAGTACAAAAACGACATGCTGCAAATCTATTTGAATATACTATAAAAAGATTCCTTTTGCCTGTTTACTTATTTTTTTTCATTGCGTTGGGTCGGTTCGTTACCTACTAGTGGTAGTCTAATGTCATAAAATTTGTCCCCAGTGCCGGTCCTTTCTACAAAACTAATCACTAAAATGCCGCCATTAATTTAATGGGAACATGCTTCGGCTGTACTAAGAACCTTTGACTCATAAATAAAGAAGATAATTAAAGTCGGCATGAGGATGCAAATGAGGTACATCCATGCAATTATGTACTTCCATGAAAATGTGAATGTAAAACATATACATGGGTACATTTAATATGCATCCTCATACAATGACCTCGTTTTAATAGTCAAAGGTTTCGATTACAGCCGCATGCAACTAATGGTGGCAGTTTCTATACACATTTTTGTTTTTCAATGCTTGATTTAGTAAAAAGACACGGCATTGCGAACAAATTGATTGATGATAGAAAAATAAGAATAAAAAAATATCACGCGAAAATAATATTTATATATTATAATACGACACAATAACATATTACTATTACCTAATATATTCAAATATTAGTAATATCTTAACTAATATGAATATATTAGTCCCACCTCTAATTGTACACCACACGGCATTTTGTGGTGAGACTACCAGCTTTAATGACGGCATGGTGTGGTTATGTGCAGCATGTGTAAAAAGACCGGTTGTATTCGTTGAAACGCAAATATATGTCTTTTGTTGTTGAGACAGGTGTGATTTGCCTCAGATCAAAATACGCTCGAATTGTCTTACGATATTGTTCGTGCACTTTGGGATGACGATTCAATTTCCTTTCGAGCTGATGAAAACGATTTTAAGCTGTTTGATGCAATTTGCCGATGATTTGGCTGAGATCAAATAGCGTTTTTAGTGGTAAACGAACCAAATACTTCGCATTTGGCTGTCTCACGGTTGTACAATTGTAAAAATTACAACACCATTGCGGTTCAGATGTGTATTGTTGATCGGCTGGAATACTTTCCAGCACGTAAAATTGTTTCACCAATGTATCCAATTATTCCAGCGAAACGTGTGAACAATGAACTGAATCTGGTTCAGCCGATGATTGTATTGGTTTTTCAAATGCCTAGCCAGAAACAAGCCAACCTTGATGAGATTTTTGAGCGATTGGTTCATTTCGATGACCCTTTCGAAGTCCGTCAAGCAAAATATCAGCATAAGAATCAAATCCAATGATCAAATCGATCGGAGCTGAGCTGTGAAAATCTGGATTGGCCAATTCCAAACCTCGAAGGTGTGGCCAAGCATGGTACGTTAAAGTCGATGTGGGCAAATTAATGGTAACATTTTGAACAACTGACGCAAAAGCTTCAAATATTTTTTCGTTGAGGGGTGATTGGTATATAATGTGCACGATTGACCTTCCCACTGATTTCTGTTCATTTGGAAATTTTATAACCGTGTTGAATGGAAGGTGCTTCAATTGTAGTGTTTGATAAACACGTTCAGAAATTAGAGCTCCCGTGGAGCCTTGATCAACGAGAGTGCGAATCAAAAACTTTGAGCCATCTGGTTTGATGATTTTGATTATTGCTATTGGTAGCAAAACATTGGCTGCGGAATGGAACGTTGTTGAGTTGAAAAGCACTGGTGCTGCCTGTTGTATGTGATTAGTTACGGTGCAAAGCCAATCATTGCTTTTATTTTGTCTCGATGAGTTCGCACTAAAACTGGATGTTGATTGTGTTGGCTGATGAATAAGAGTGTGATGTCGTTGGCCACATTCAATGCAATTTCTCGCACTGAGACATGACTTTAATTGGTGCGTGAAACTGAAGCAATTCGAGCAAAGACTGGTTGTATCGAGTAAAAGCCTTGCCTGCAATATTGTCCTTCTGACGAAACAATGGGCATTTACGAAGAGTATGTGGCCTTGACAGAACATAACGGTTGCTGGGCGGTCATTAACAGTGGACATATGATGAATGCGAGTGGGGCGATGATTTTGACTCGATTTTGGGTTGTTCTGTATAATTTAAGGTTGCGAATTCTAGGCTGTTCGATGTAAATCAATGGGTTGCGATCGTAAATCAATAGCTTCGAGTGTGCAATATCGAGCGATTAGAAAATCGGCGAGAGCTTTAAATGTAGGAATTTCAGTAGACTCTCCCAATTTATGTCCCCAAAGTTGGATTGTGGATTTTGGCAATTTCTCAATCAATGAATGAGCAAAAATATGGCCACAATCATCCACTTCGACCTTCAGTTGCTTCAATGCATTCAAACACGGCATTTTTCGACTAACTGTTTCAGATCGGTCGCATTTTCCTTGGTAACGACCAGTTGCAAAGTGAATAGTTGCATAAAATGCGTGAACAACACGCGACTGTGGTGATAGCGTTCGATAACGGAATTCCAAGCTTCATCATAATTTGCTGTGCTAAGCAGTATTTCACAAATATCAAAGCCTTTTTGAGTAAATGAAAATTTTCAATCGTTTGGATTTGATTGTTATTATGCACCAAACGCAAAAATTAGTCGCAAAATGCTGGCCAATCGATGAACGTGCCGGAAAATTCTGGTGCCGGCATGCCCGAAAAACGTATAAATGACATTGCAGGCAACTGTTGTGATATTGAGCCACTTACCACAGTAGAATTCAAATCAATCGACGCCTCAGTTGTTGTTGCAGTCGGTTTTGGTTGTGAAAATTTCGTACCAAAATCCTCGATTAATTCACTATAAACTTCAAGATACTTCTCTTCAAATTGATCGGTATAGTCCTTTGTATAATAATCGTTAGTTGCCTCTAAATCACTTTGAACAAGTTGCTGATTGAATTGAGAGTGAAGTTCTTTAAGTGTGTTGAGCCTTCCTTCAAAGTTGGACCTTGTGCGACGAGAATCACCGGTTTTCTTATGATTTGTTGAAAATTTGGCGACCTTTTGCAAAGCATCAATTGGAAGAGCGATTAAGCTATCAAGATCTTCCTCAATAACAGACATCTTAGCTGGAACGATGATCAAAACGATGGAATGAAGAACAACCAGAACCACCGAAAAAATTGTCCAAATGCGATGTCGAATATATTGGAACAATTGAAAGATTGAACGGAACAATGCGAAATCCAAAGCACGAAAAAATCACGAATCGAAAACGCATTTAATGATTGCACCTTTATCGAACGGGTATAATGTTGGGTCACCTCCTCGCGGTGCACCCCGGGTAACGCCAAATGGCCCAACAACAACCGGTACGACTCGGCTTTTCTCATGGCTTTATGATTTGATTGATGATTGGAATTTCTGGCAATGGCAGTAAGGATTTTTTATGGCATGACCTGGCTTAGCTTAATGGTTCAAGGCACGACCGATGATCAGCGGAAAATGTATGTAGGCTGGCGGGCATGGCATTTTGGACCTAGTCGATTTATACGCGGTACCGCCGGAGTGAAATCCGAGCGTGAACGGCTCCAGGCTAATGTCATGCCGTCTCCGTCTCGTTAAAACCTGGCAAGTCTCAGAGTACGTTCGAAGCCCGCACCGTTGAGTTGGTGGTGCAGGTTTGGTTGACATTGTTCCCGATTAGCGCTGACCTGGCTCTGAGATCCAACCCCATGAAGGCTGGTGATCAACCCTCGCGTCGGCCTCCCTGCTTTGCATAGATTACCACGAGGTCATTAAGACGACTGCACATCCGGGTGGAGATAGCGGCTCTGAGTTGGGACCCAACAAAACTGAACATGTTACATAAACAAAATAACACAAAAGACAAGACAGCCGGACAACAGAACATGGGGACGACAGCAGCGACGCAGGGCGAAGGAGGCGCCGCCATCGACCGTTTTGCGTTTGCGAGGAGGCCAAGGGTCCAGAAGACCCCCCCTCCGACGCACAATACAAAGCAAATAGAGGGATTGATTGGTTCCGGATGCTCAGTAGAGGTGCAGGAACCTCAAACTGCTGAATCCGCTCGCAGTGATCTGGAGACCCCAAAAAGTCATCAACGGGAGAGCACTGAAACAAGAGCTCCAGAAGAAAATATGCCACTTGCACGTGTGTCCCCTAGGAGGGAGTACATAAAGCGTGAGCGAGTGGCTGAGGAGTATATGTTGAAGAAGTGTCAACGTATCCTACAAAAAATGCTCCAAGCCGCCAACGTGCAGAGAAATATTTCAAAGCACGTCGTGGACGGTATGTTGGAGCTGGAGGAGGCCTTTGAAGTCATTTTCACCTGCCGAACGAACTGGCAGAAGGCAGAGGTAGATTATCAGCGGGTCTTGGAGGAAAAGATCGCTGAGTCAACCACTTTTGCAGGGGTCCCGGGGGTAGATCGGCCACGGCAGAATAAGCGCGTGGCTGAATCTAGCCCTGAAAATATTCAAGAAGTCTGGGTGAGGAAGGAGGTGCCAGTTTCGGACCTCAGGAAGTGGGTGATGGTTACCCACAAGAAGAAAAAGGGAAGCGTCGCAAAAACACCAGTGACTCCCGCTGGGACGGAAAAGGCCCAAAAAGAGTATAAAACACAAGGCAATAAGAAAGTAGTGGTGAAGAAAAAAAAGAAGAATGGCAGGCAAAGACAGCGAGGGAAAAAAATAGACGCTGTCATAGTCAAACCGGCTCCGGGAAGGACCTACGCGGAGGTCCTAGGGGCCATCCGCCAAGGTGTTTCCCCGGATGAAACTGGTACGCTAGTAAAGCGTATCAGAAAGACAGCAGAAGGAGGGGTCCTTTTGGAGATCGCGCGCTGTGATGACCGCGCGAAATTGCAGGATTCGATCCGGGCCGCCGTAGATGGCCAGTGGGACGTGAAGCTTGTGACTCCTAGAGTCAAGATCGAGCTTCTCGACCTCGATTGCCTCACAGTCAGCGAAGAGGTGACATCTTCCATCAAACGCGAGGCTGGAGAGGAAGGAGCAGGCGAGGTCAAAACCACACTCTTCCCTCCTAACACAAGGGAGCAGAGGAGAGCTATGGTGGAGCTGGATGAGGCACCAGCATCCAAAATCCTCAAGTCTGGTCAAGTCCGGGTAGGAATGATAAGTGCCCGAGTGCGAAGGTGGGCTGAGGTGACAAGCTGCTACTGGTGCCTAGGCTACGACCACACAAGGCGTAGCTGCAAGTGTCCGGACCGGAGAACCAGCTGCTGGAAGTGTGGACAGGTTGGGCACCGGGCAGCAGACTGCTCTGCGCAGGCTCAGTGCATATTATGCACTGAGAAACATGGCGTGAGTGACGCCAAGCATCTGATGGGATCGAGTACGTGTCGAGTTTTCAGAGACGCACTCGATGCCAAGAAAAAGCAGGGTAGGACATGAGAGTCCTTCAAGGCAACCTGCAGGGCTGCAGAGCTGCGCACGACCTCCTCACGCAACTAGTCCGCGAACATAAAGTCATATTGATCAGCGAGCCTTATAGGGGGAGGAACTCGTCCGCCTGGATCGCTGACGGGCAGAGGGCTCGCATCGGCGCCCGTAGCTCAGGCAACCGTCACGTGTGGGTGACATACGGAGTGATCAACTTTGTGAGCTGTTACCTGTCTCCGAATGACTCAATGCAGGAATTCGGAGTCAAACTTAGCTCACTAGAAGACTCTCTCCGCGGCATCGCTGGCAATGTCATCGTAGGGGGTGACTTTAATGCAAGGGCATTGGAGTGGGGTATGCCTACCGAAGACACCCGTGGACGGCGCATAGTCGAGATGGCATCGAGGCTGGGTTTGTTGGTGTTGAATACGGGTTCGACGCCAACATTCCGAAGGCCCAGTTTTGGCGAATCTATTCCCGATGTCACCATGGCATCGGAGAGACTCGCGGCACTCGTCAGCGATTGGAAGGTGATGGAAGATTACACTGCAAGTGACCAAAATTACATCACCTTCCAAATTGCTGAGAGTAGGCAAAGACGCCAAGGCTCTTCCTGTAAGTGGCTAGGCTGGAATGCCGCTAAACTTAATAGGGACGAGATGGTCGCATCGCTCGTTTCGAGTTTGGGAGGGGAGCCTCTAACATCTGGGTCCCCAGTGACTCATGCAGCAGCAGAGACCGCTGCTGACAGAACCATGGGGTGGATTCGCAGGGCGTGTGAGGCTTCAATGCCCAAACGGAAACCCTTTCGTAGGAGGCAACATGCGTACTGGTGGAACGATGAAATCGCTGAACTGCGACGCATCGCTTTGGCGTGCAGGCGCAGGGCACAGTGAGCCAGAAATAGGCCGGGAGTGGCAGAGCTATCTGCTGCTCACATTGCGGCAAAGAAGGAGCTGACCAAGGCCATCACAAGGAGTAAACGTGCCAAATGGCAGGCTCTTTGTGAGGAGGTCAATTCAGACCCGTGGGGAGATGGCTACAAATTGGTCACTCGCAGACTTGGCTGTATGCAATCTAGCACTATGATGGACGCGATATCCATGGAGCATATCGTTGGTTCGCTGTTCCTGGTGCATCCGCCAAGGATTGATGGGCCCATATTCGTTAACCAGGCGGATGTTCCTCTTTTTACGGACGAGGAGCTGAACAGTGCGGTGTCCAGGATGAAGAACCGGTAGGCCCCAGGGCCTGACGGAGTGCCGGTTGAGGCACTTAAAGTCGTGGCGGAGAGTCAACCGCGTCTATCATTGGATTTGTATAATTCATGTTTAGTCGCGGGGGTCTTCCCGTCGCGGTGGAAAGTGGCTCGACTAGTACTTGTAGATAAGGGGAAGGGTAACCTGGCCTGCCCATCGGCAAACCGCCCGCTGTGCATGCTGGACACTGCTGGGAAGCTTCTCGAAGGGTTATTAAAGCCGCGATTGCTGTCAGCTGTGAAATCAGCCGGTGATCTTTCTTGCAGGCAGCACGGCTTCCGGAAGGGTCATTCAACAATCGATGCCATCTCAGAGGTTGTTGGGGGTGTAGAAAGAGCGAAAGAGGCATGTTACCGGGCCAGACCGGTCGTCTTGCTGGTAACGCTTGACGTGCAAAACGCCTTCAACTCGGCGAGGTGGACGGACATCCTTCGGGCCCTTGAAGGGAGGTTCCGTATTCCTGGCTACTTGCTGGCTATGATGCGGGACTACCTCAGGGACCGATGGTTGCTCTATGACACTGAGGACGGAGTCAGAAGGAGGCCTGTCACCTCAGGTGCGGCATACAGGTCAATCTTAGGACCTGACCTCTGGAACATCATGTATGATGATCTGCTGCGCCTGGAAATGCCTGCGGATGTGTTCCTGGTAGGTTACGCTGATGACGTCGTAGCTGTAACCACTTCTAGATCTGCCGATTTCGCTCAACTTAGACTTAACCAAGTTATGAGAAGAGTGGATCGGTGGATAACTGAGCACGGCCTCCAGCTGGCAGTCTCAAAGTCAGAGATTGTCATGCTGACGAAGCGGAGGATACCAACTGCCATACCCATGACGGTTGGCTGCGTCGGGGTCCAGACCAGCAAGTCGGTCAGGTATCTGGGAGTGACACTGGACACCAAGCTGACGTATTGGGATCATATCCGCAGGGCATGTGACAGGGCTCTGGTAGTCTTCACTTCGCTGAGTAGGCTAATGGCCAACGTTGGCGGACCCAGTGAGACTAGACGGAGACTGCTGATGGTGACGACCAATTCCATCTTGCTATATGGCGCCGAAATTTGGGGAGATGCGCTTCGAACTAGAAAGTTCCGGAAGCGCATTGCCAGTGTTCAGCGCAGGGGTGCCCTGCGAATCGCGTGTAGCTACCGCACGGTCTCAGAAGAGGCTCTGATGGTTGTATCGGGAGTAATCCCGATCGATCTGCTAGCGCGAGAACGCAAGGAGGGGTACCTCTTTCGCTCTGAGCTGGACAGAACTGAGGCTTTGACGCACGCGCGTACACTGACCCTCCAACTTTGGCAACAACGCTGGAGTGAAAGTGATAAAGGACGCTGGACGGCTAAGCTAATTGGTCTTATTGAGCCTTGGCTTAGCCGGAGCCACGGAGAGGTAAACTTTTACCTTTGTAAATTTTTGACAGGGCACGGTTACTTCAGGAAATACCTGAACAGAATGGGTAAGGTGGTCACACCGTACTGCCGGTACTGTGTGACTGAGCTCGATGATGCTCAGCACACATTCTTTATGTGCAGTCGCTTTGTAAGTTTGAGGCGCACCATTGAGTCCACGATCGGCCTGGTAGCGCCTGAGACGATCGTGGATGCAATGCTGTGAAATGAGGAGAACTGGCGCGCAGTCTCAACGTACGTTGAGAAAGTGCTGCGTATAAAGCGGGAGGAGGGTTGCCTTACCGACCATTAAGCTGTGGTAGCTCTTGAAGTCCGTGGTTACCAATGGGTGAGTCAGCACGACCGGGTCGAAGCAGTGCTTAGGCGGGTCCCGACTCGGAACTTCGTGGGCTTGTAGATGGTCCTTTTTTTAGTGAGTCAACCTCACATACCCCGTGGTGATAGGTTACCCGGGGATCTGGTATGCAGATTTTTTTTGCCATCTACACTAGGGGGAAAAAAACCTTTATCGAAGGATCGAGCTGAGGTGTCTTCACAAGCAAGACAAATGTAATATCCTCACCCGGGGCAACCTGAACAATTACGTTGAGTCGCTTGACACTGTCTTTGGGTTCGGTAAATTTTAAAGCCACATTTGTCAATATGAAAAATAAAGTATTTATTCTTCGTTCCATTAAATCCTTTTCCTATAAGTATTTCAAACATGCAATTGTTTCGCACTGACATAAAGATTTTACTTCAACCATCATCATTTTTTTCTGAACTAAAAGCTTGCAAAGAAAATGGCTTATGTCTAAATTTACAAGTTTTAACATGAAGTTGGCTTGAAATACTGATACATTCATTTGTTGTGCTCGAACAGAAGGATGTCGATATGTTGGGTTACGGCATGAAAGTTCCCATTTAGTTGCTGCAGAGTTAAAGCATTAACTCGATACACAAAATTTTCCACTGGCATGCTTCCGGGTTGTCCGTTGAAGTAAAGATTCTACCCAGCTGTAATGGTAGCAACTTTGTCAGCAGACAATCTGTCATATCTGGGACCCCGGAAGTTTCTGTGGGATGCTGACTCGTCAGCTGCTTCCCTTGGCTGGTTTGGTGATGGGATCTAAACGTGGTTCTACTGCAGCTGGTTGTGTAAGCAAGGTTCGGTCTGCCTCTCGACTGAGTAGCAAGAGCATACTATCTTGAAGTGCAACCATCTGCTGCTGAAACCCACTCAACTCCTTTTGCACCATAGAGCGAACTTCAGCAGCCGCTTACCGCACATCGGAAATGGGCCAGGCTCTCGCTAGAGAATCGAGAGACCAACCCGACCCTGCAGCTCCGTCAGGACCCTCCCCCTCAAAGTCATGAATGGCTAGGTTTTCTTTTTCCATTCTTCTGGTTCTTACTCCGGACCTGGTCCATTTCGGTCTAGCTCCTTTAGCAGCCATTTCTTCCGTTGGCGAAACTTGTGCAGCGTTCAGACGAACGCAGAGTGGTCCACGACACAGCAGGCATTCCGGGTTCTTTCTTAACCACTGCCCGATGCAGGGTCCGTGGAACGGATGTCCACAGGATGTCATCACGGCAGGATTGTCTCCACCTTCTCCACCTGAACGCTACTCAAGTCCTCCCGGCTTCGTGCAAGAAGCATTTTTAACAAAATTGTGCTGTATTTTTGAATTCAAAATGTGATAATTGAAGGTACACGCTTCTTACGTGACTAACGAATCAATACGCTTATTATATAATGGTTTGCCAGAAATTCAAATGTGGCAAAGGTTGCACACTTCTAGTGTGACTAACTCTAATATATATTTATGCTTAAAGCTAAGCCAAAAGTGTTAAAATTCAAAAATAGATCGCACACCGGATAGTGTGACTACTTTTAAAAATTCATGAAGAAAGAAGTTATTTCAAAAAATTAAGTTGGACGAATTTTCTGGTGCGATACAATCTCAAAGTTGCAAAATTTTCAAATTAATTTCAATAAAGTAAGGCCTTCTTTTTGGGCTAGACCCGATCAGCACTTCCCCATACAGGTCCGCTGGCTGGCTGGCTGGTACAAAAGAAATGAAATTATTACGTCAAATCTAAATTGATTACTATTAATGAATTTAGAGAAGTTAAAGTTGAATGTAAAAATTTAACAACTACTTGATGAGGGTCGCTTCCTGAATGGAAACGCCCATTATGGAGGTCTGCCCGCCTCCTCCGAAGTTCCCACAAAAAATAGGAGTAGGGAAAACAAAACAACTCTGTTGTTGTTTGACTCAGATGCAGCCATTGGTCTAAGTCTGGCCAAGCTGCAGGGACGTGTAAGTAGCGCCACGCCAAACCCACGTAATCCACCACAGCTCAAACCAAACCCGAGCCAAAGGCCAAACCTGGGTCAAACAGCAAATAAAAATGGCTGATATAGCTGTTAAAGGTTGACGTCAAGGCGATACACTCTGGTCACTATGATGTGTCAAACGGCTCTTGGTACCGTTTGACAAATAAAGGTCTGAACACGTTGATTTCCAAATCACAACTCAATCTTTATTCATCACTTGACTTAATTTATAGTAAATTTCTTAATTCCTAAGTAACAATGTATTCTTAATATCTAATGCACCAAGCCAACATAGAATATGCTTACGCTAGCATATTTCATGCATCGAGCAACAATGTCTTTTTAATATTCGAATATGTTTATGCTAGCGTATACAATTTCTCGCGAGACGAAATTTGAATCGTTACACTTATGTGTATAGTTGCGATGCTAGCATAAACAAATTCGGATGCTTGGAATTTTGGAATTTGATATGGTGCTGAGGCTTTACTACTTAATGCTATATATGATGAGATTTAACATCCTCCCCCGCCTGAATATGATTATTCAGCAGGTCGTGTTGAACCGTGTTCTGGTGGGTTGCTGTGTTCTAGGTGTTGGTACTGGTACTGTGTATCTGGTATGCGCCCGGTAGTAGAAGCGAATAATAATGACAATGCAGGAGATGACCACAGCCAGGGTCAAAAGCAATGAAGTGTAGCTAACGGCAACTGGATGGATATCATTCCTTGTAAAAATATCTTGCAGTGAGGTGTTGACGTGTAGAATTTGTTTCCTTAGAGTGTCAATATCTCCCGTGTAGCTATCAATTGCACTTAGTTGCAGTTTCGGTATTGCGGAGATTTCAGTGATCAGCTTGGTAATGTTGAAGAGTGGGATGAAGGATTTTCTTGCACTGGAGTGGTATACGTTGTGGCTTTGAATCGTGATGAATTGATGCTTGATAGCGCATTGATCCTGAATTTGCAGAATTCCCGTGGCTTGTAATGGGAAATGCGTTGTATTTTGGCCGCAAACGACATCAACGACTATTGGGTCTTTGAGAGCGAATATCCACTGATTTGGATTTACAAGTTGAATCCACTGTGGTTTGTTGTTGAGCTTCCCAATTCGGCAGGATTTTGGTGAGAGCGAATGTGTTATCATCTCGATTTCACAAGAACTGACTGAAGATCCCCTTCTGTATACTGGGTGGGTTTGTTTGCATAGGTATTCTCCTGAAGATACTAAGATGCATAATTTCTGCTCTACTTCGTTCATTGGGTAATATTGATCACGATGCAAGGTGATCACCAAATATGCAGATGATGGCTGTACGGTGATAAAGGTGTCGTTCACTAGTACTGGAACTGATGTTAGTTTAAACATTTCAAAGTCTTCTACGTCGGCTAAGGGGATGATGATTTTGAATATTGCGTAATCATGCGTAATTGTGCCTGAGATGGTCATCACCTTGAAGTAATTGAGCACAGCTGTTAGGTTAATTGGCAGCCGAAGACCTCGAGGAAGTAATGTTTTGATTGTAGCAAGTTCTTCACTAAGCTGATGCGGAGTGATCAGCATTGGGTTGATTTGTCCGTGATGAGTGTCAGCCAACGTGTCCAATATGTTGGCCTGTACTTGCAGTAACTTGTTGATACTTAAAGTGGCAACGATGCTGATTGTGTTGAAAACTCGTTCCTTCTGACCTTCTTGGGCAATGTTCCAGATATTTTCTTTTATGTCGCCAACCACTTGTCTGATGAGTGCGGTTGATTTCAACTGTTGTCCTTTTACTATGTTCAGGGTTGCATCTAATAGAGTCGTCTGTTTTTCAGCTAAACCGCGTAAATGTTGTTGGCCTTGGTTTAGTTGGTCAATGATTGTTGCCATTTCTTGAGCATATGTTGAATCTAATACTCCAAAAAGAGCGTTGGCAATGTTGCCTATAAGGTTAATTGCACCTCTTTTGCTCCTTCTAGTGACATGACTAGCATTGAATAGTCGATTGTTGGCTGTTAATTGCTCTATGTTTGTCTCTAGATGCTCGATAGTCGCGTTGCAAAGCGTCGGATGTAGATGGTTCTGGCAAATGTGCTTCATACTGTGGACGCATTCGTTCAAGAACTCTACTTCCTTCCAATATGACTTCATGTCATAGTATACGACTAGGTTCCACTCGTTGCTCACTAAACTGGTTGCCCCTAAATTTTCAAAATATATCCCAGGATGGTTCTGAAACTTCGTAATATTGATCGGTGAGCAATTGATTGCAGGTACGATTAGCAAGGCCATAAGTACTGTCATTAGCTTTGAACCTGCTATACGCCTGTGTTTTGAAGGTGGCGGCTTGTCATCTTCTGGCGATGATGATAGCGATGGGGACCCTTCTGTGGATTTTGCTGATGTGGCTCCCTCGTCGGATGAATGATCCACTGCTATAGGGAGCGGAGCCAGTTTATGAATGGGACGACAAATAACGCCTCGGCTGGTGCAAATTTCTGCTACTCGTACAAGACCATCCTTTCCTGCGATCGTCTTAACAACGCGACCCAAGGGCCAACGAAGCGGTGCCATGTTATCCTCCTTGATGAGAACCATTGTATTGACTGGAACGTTTTCTTGGATACGCTTCCATTTGTGACGGTATTGTAACTGGTTCAGATATTCTGCTGACCAACGCTTCCAGAAAGAGTTTTTTAATTGCGTCACGAGCTTAAATCGAGAATGAAGTCCATGACTGGTGGATGGTTCTACTTTTTCTACTCCTGTCAAAGGCTCTCCAACCAAGAAATGAGCCGGAGTTAACACGGAGAAATCATTGGGATCTGATGATTCAGGTGTAAGTGGACGTGAATTTAGTATGGCCTCCGCTTCTACCACTGTGGTTTCTAGCTCTTCATAAACTAATGAAGCGCCTGCCAGTGTTCGATACAGTAAATGTTTGGCTGATTTTACTGCTGATTCCCATAGTCCATCGAAATGCGGACCTCGTGGTGGTATGAAATGAAATTCGATTCCCTTGGTGCTAAGTGTGCGTTTGATTTTGTCTTGTTCTGATGAATCCTTTAACATGGTTTGTACTTCTTTAAGTTGATTTTTGGCACCCACAAAATTAGTTCCATTATCGCAATAGATATTCTCGCATCGGCCTCGTCGAGCAACGAATCGACGTAAGGCTCCGAGAAAGGCCTCGGTTGTTAAATCTGGTACTACCTCTAGGTGAGTGGCCTTGGTTGCAAAACAGACGAATACTGCAATATATGCTTTTCGGGGCTGCTTGCCACGGATTCTAAAATGTATTTGGATTGGTCCGCAAAAGTCCACTCCGGCATTGGCAAAAGGTTTAGCAGGCTGAACTCTGTGTTTTGGCAAATTGCCCATCATTTGTGAGAGCATTTTTGGTTTAAATTTGCTACATCGGAGACATTGGTGTACCACTGACCGTGCTAATATTTTGCCTTTAACGGGCCAGACCCAATGTCGTGCAATAGCCAGGAGTGTTTGAGCACCAACATGCATATTTTCCAAATGAATATCATGTAGGAGCGCCTTGGTAAGGCAGTTTGAGTAAGGAAGAACCATAGGGTGCTTTGCATCATATTCTAGTGCAGCCTCTTGAAGCCTGCCTCCCACTCTGATGATGCCATGATCGTCTAGAAATGGCGCCAAGTCATTTAACGGACTCAACTTGGATACTTCGTTGAATTGTTTCAATTGTTTCAGTTCTTCTGAGAAGTCTTTCTCTTGAATCAATCGAATTAATGTCTTTTGTGAATGTAGTAATTCAGTTGCAGATAGTTCTTTGGATGCAATTGAGTTGTCTTCATTCCTTTGAATGCGTGAGATAAAGCGAAGAATGTATCCTAGAATTCGTTGGCAAGCTCTGAATGAATTGCGTCGATTGACTAATGTCGAAAGTAAGTCCTGGGGCTCGTTATGACTCGTGGTGGCAAGGTTTGTGATCTTTGTCTTCTTTTTTTCTTCACCTTGGGCTTGTACCTTTTTTGGGTCGAATACTGGTGGCCAAGATTTGCTGCTACCGTGTAGGAATCTAGGACCATAAAACCAGGTCGTGGCGCTGCTCAATGCTTGTGGGGTAAGGCCTCTGGACACGATGTCAGCCGGATTATCCTTCGATGGGACATGTCGCCATTGTTGCTGAGTAGTCAGTTGCTGAATCGTCGAAACTCTGTTTGCAACATACACTTGATATGAAGATGACTCTGAATTGATCCATGATAGCACTATCTCAGAGTCAGTCCACAAATATATTGGAATATCTGTTAGCGCCAAATCTGTCTTCAAACGGTGAGCTAATTCAGCTGCGATTTTAGCTGCGCAAAGCTCTAGGCGTGGTAAAGTGATTGTTTTTAATGGTGCTACCCTAGACTTGGCACACAGGAGACGTATAATGGTGATGTTTGATTCGTCGATTGACCTCAGGTAAGCCGCAGCACCATATGCCTTCATGGATGCATCTGCAAATATATGTAATTGCTTTTGTGTTGTCTGCTTGTGCGCATATACATGTCGATCGAATCGTATGGTATTTAGCATGTGTAGCTTATCACGGAAGTTTTTCCATTCATCCTCTAACTCTTTCGGAAGAGGTTCGTCCCAGTCAGCTTTGAGAACCCAAAGCCTTTGGACAAACAACTTCGCTGTCACAATTACGGGCTCCATGATCCCAAGGGGGTCATATAACCGGGATATCTCAGAGAATGCCACCCTCTTGGTGACTGGACTCTGGAATCTCCATGTAGTTTTGATGTTAAATTGGTCCTTCGTGGGTGACCAAGTCAATCCGATAATATTAATTTTGCTTTCTTTATCGTCACGGAAATCAAGCTCCATTTCCTGGTCTTGTGTGGGTATGTTTTCCAATAGTTGCGGGTGATTGGCACACCATTTTTTCAATGTGAAGCCTGCTGAGCGTAGCAATGAGACTAATTGTTTTTGCATCTGGAGTGTAGTGCTTAGGGAATCGCAGCCCGTTAGACAGTCGTCGACATAAAAGTCGTGGCTCAACACGTGCGATCCCAATGAAAATTTGTCTGATTCATTAGAAGCTAACGTTTTCAGAGTTTTTATTGCAAGGTACGGAGCAGATGAAGTTCCATACGTCACTGTGTTTAACTGGAAGCACTTCGGCTTTTGTTCGATACTGCGTTGCCACCAAATCAATTGGTACTTTCTGTCTTCAGGGCTTATTAATATCTGACGATACATTTTTTCGATATTTGTAACGAATACGTATCGATGAAGCCTGAATCTAGCAAGAACTGTGAATATATCATCTTGGATATTTGGTCCTTTTGCTAGGACATCGCTCAGAGCAATATTGGTGCTTGTCTTTGCAGAGGCATCAAAAACCACTCGTACTCTTGTGGATGTACTGTCTTTTTTGAATACCGCATGATGTGGCAGAAAATAGTATGGCTTTTCTATTTTGTTGAGATCGACTTCCTCCATGTGGCCAAGCTGCTCATATTCTTCCATGAATTTGGTGTAGTCCCTTTTCAGAGCTGGATTCTGACTAAGTTTCCATTGTATAGCTTGGAACCGTCGAAATGCGATATCTCGGGACTCACCCAAACACTCTGGATTCCGATTGAATGGTAATTTTACTATAAAACGACCGTCATCACTCCGTGACACTGTTTGCGTATAGTGTAGCTCACATCGTTGCTCTGTTGAAGTTAGAGAGCCCTTAAGACTATCATTGGATGTCCCGAGCCATTCCCACTCCATTTCTTTTAATAATGCCTCTTCCGCTGTTGCCACTCCACATATGCTTTGTGGACTAGACAGCTTCCCTACCTTGCCTGATAGCGTCCACCCAAATATGGTATTTTGCACTATAGGAAGGTGTTTGCCTAGGTGTATCTTCCCTGTCTTCAGGGTTTCGAAATAAATGTCTGCTCCGATGAGCACATCTATTGGACCTGGCTTATTGAATTCAGGATCAGCTAAGTGACAGGATGGAGGCAACTTCCAGTTATGTATGTCGATATGCTCTGATGGCTGTGGTGAAATTATCTGTGGTAGGACGAATGCCTCTATACGTGTCTTGAAATTGTTGATGCATGACTCAATCATAATATTGACGCGTGCTTTCGAGTGTTGTTTCTGGCTACCAACACCCTCAATATCGTGTGGGGTTTTTTTTAGTCCGAGCTTCTTGATAATCTTGGAGGTGATAAAATTCAGCTGAGAACCTGAATCCAATAATGCTCGACAAGTGATGCTATTTTCTCCATTTGTGATTCTTACCATCACTGTGCTGAGGAGAACATAACTCAATGATGTTGCAGTGGCACTTGTAGCCCTTGCTGTGGAGGACTTGAATGATGATTCCCTCTCATTACCATATGCAGTGGATGAGGATGGGGAACTCGTAGGCTGAGTTGCTGGTGGCTGCTTCTTTTCGATATGCAGCAGACTATTGTGCTTCTTGCCGCAGCTCTTACAAGCCCTTGACTGGCATGCTGCTAGCGAATGACCACTTCCTAAGCAATTCAAACACAAGTTTTGTTGTCTTATTACGCTAATGCGCTGATTTGGCTTTAAATCCAAGAATTTAGGGCAATTGTAAATGCGATGGTCTTCCTTGCACATCGGACATTTCTTCGTTTGTATGGATGTCAATGTTTTTCTAACACTTGATTGAATTTTCACTTGTGAGTCTAGTGGTTCTAGTGCTTGGAAGAGTCTTTCTAGGTACGCTGTTAGTGCGTTGATTGATTGCAGAGCTCTAGGATCTGCTAGACTTTGCTCCCACATGGCCCTGGTGCCTTCATCAAGTTTCAGTGTGATGATGTGCACTAATATAGGGTCCCAATTGGAAATGTCAATTTCCATGCTTTGGAGTGCCAGTAAACACTCTCGAGTGGTGTCGTGGAGGTCTTTTAATCCAGTAGCCCTACTACTCGACAGTCGAGGCTGTGTCATGAGCTTGTTTAACACAGTCGACACTGTCAATCGTTTGTTTTGATAACGATTGGTGATAATTTGCCATGCCACATCGTAATTTTGATCTACTGCTGTGAGATGCTGTATCAGCCTTGATGGCTCCCCGGATAAACTGCTCTGCAAGTACCACAACTTTTGACATCCAGCTAGTGCGCGTCGATGCACCAATTGGGTGAACAGATCCCTAAATTGGGGCCATTTGATATAACTGCCGTCAAACTTGGGTAGCTGAATTTCTGGCAGTCTTATTGTGCTACTGGTGACGGGCACGTCCACATGCTGATTTGATTCAGTGTTTCCCAGTAGCTGAAGACTTGCAGCATTAACTTTGTCTTCCACTGTGCAATATTTATGCAGATCGTACAGGGGTAAACAATCCTCCGTGTCTAGAATGCGACTGTGGAGCTTTTGGATTGAGATCCACTGCTGCTCGATTCGACTGGCTTGGCTTTTTCTAAGTTCTGCACTTCGGGACAGGTAAAGCGGTACCTTTTTCTCCACCACTGCCTCAATACTGTCCAACAGAACATTTATTTGTTTTATCAAATATGGTTCTGATGAGGGGCCTAGCCCAACGCTAATTTCGGGTAAGCTATAAACCTCTTTTGCTGTTGATGGCTCATCAGCAGGCCTTATGGATTGTGCTGCGTCCATCTTTGCCTTGGACTGCATAGCGGTGGCAGTGGCAATCGCTTGCTCGTAGATCGCCTTGATCCCTGTGTAGTAGTCCTTTTTGCAGTACTCATGCGTAAGGTCTGCACCAACGTTTTCAATGAGCTCCGTATCATTTTTCTCAAATCTCTGCCAAAGCTCTTTGAGTCTCTCAATTTTCTCGGAGAGATAGGCAGGAGTCCGCCGATTCAGTGGATCCTTTTTTAAATTGGTGTATACTCGTCGAATTTCATCCCCAATGCTCTCTTGGATGTTGGCAAGTTGCTCCCAGTCCGACATCTTCTAGAAATTTTAATGGAACAAATTTACGTTGGACCAATGTAAGCCTTGGTCACGCTATAAATTGCAAATTTGTCAGTGTTGGCCCTGACAACGCCAATGAAATTTGTAAGATTTGCGAATTTGTCAGTGTTGGCCCTGACAACGCCACTGAGATATGTGTCTTGGAATCACGTCGGGGTCACCAGAAAATATGTTAAAGGTTGACGTCAAGGCGATACACCCTGGTCACTATGATGTGTCAAACGGCTCTTGGTACCGTTTGACAAATAAAGGTCTGAACACGTTGATTTCCAAATCACAACTCAATCTTTATTCATCACTTGACTTAATTTATAGTAAATTTCTTAATTCCTAAGTAACAATGTATTCTTAATATCTAATGCACCAAGCCAACATAGAATATGCTTACGCTAGCATATTTCATGCATGGAGCAACAATGTCTTTTTAATATTCGAATATGTTTATGCTAGCGTATACAATTTCTCGCGAGACGAAATTTGAATCGTTACACTTATGTGTATAGTTGCGATGCTAGCATAAACAAATTCGGACGCTTGGAATTTTGAAATTTGATATGGTGCTGAGGCTTTACTACTTAATGCTATATATGATGAGATTTAACAATAGCTTCCCGACATAAAGTGGGGCAGGGACTTTTCGGATGACCTGGACAGGAATGGCGGTAAACCACCAATTCCTGTAATCCGAGGCCAACTTCAGGGTTACTCCCAGAGCCAAAAAGCTCTAAGTAAATAAACACACAGGGAAGCTATCCAAGAGGTAAACTATAAGGAAAGAAGCTAAAAGGATTGGATTGGGAAGGATGTTTGCGGCTATTGGGAAACGCAAGCTCTGCATGTCTTAAAAAAAAGACTTGTTCTTTCGAACGAAACAGAGTTGATTCGCAGAGAGGCGATTCTAAGACATTGTTGAGATGCAGTTAACTGAGCAACTTACGAAAATTACACAAATTTCCTTCGAGTCTGCCAAGTTATATAGGAAGTAGTGTTACTTGAGAATGATGCCAGCTCGTTTTGAGCCATATATATCGCATTTGTGAAGCGGCAATGGTAGTCTCTTTCCACTGTTGACTTTGCCGAACACGGTCATTTCACAGAGACCTCGAAAGATCTGCGTTTGCAGTAAACTGGCAAGAAAGTATCTAAACCTAAAAGTTAGTTTTACCTCACATACGGCGTGTTGTCTGCTAAATGAAATTTTGCAGCTATATCAAAAAGCTGAGACCGTTCTTCCCAATTCGGTGGCCGAACACCTTGTTCGTCGATGTCTAATTTCCAGTAGCGATCATTTACGTTGTTGAACGGTATGCTTCCGTCGAACAGACCCCAGCGAAATATATAAAAAATATACTGGAATGGAAGCTGTGGGATTTTTGCTAAGCCGACCTTGAATATCAGCCTTAAGTCATGGGCATTCATAAGTGTACTTTGATCAACTCGCTTCCTGCGAGAAAGATCTATATTTTCCGAGGAGTCTGATTTGGAACTTTCGGAGCTATCTTTTTTTTAATGGAGCTGGTGCACCGTCGAATTTCCTACGGAAGCTATGAACCGCAGCCATTGTTTCACGATCGAATTCGGGTGGACTATCAGAAAACAAATGTGCGTCTTGCAATATGCCGAGTCGGTGTAGGTGAGATGGGGTCATCATGGCAAGGAAAATTGCATCACCAATCGACTCGCTAATCGCAGAGTTGGTTGCATCTTGTAAAAGTGATGGTTGGGCTGCGCTCTAGTGCATGTAGTATTGGATATGGCCAATTTCATGAACAATTGTATACAAGCCATCAAAAGTTAGTTCACCGCAGACGATCATTCTGAAATGTAACTATTTAAGTAGCTGGATCTAATTTCTATCAATTTCGATAGATGTTGTTAGAAATAGATTCCTTGGAATTATGTGATCATTTTAAGTTGAAGCATGCGATGAGGATTAGTCATGTTGGTTTCGTACCGATAATCATCACCACTAAACATGTTTGCTGTAGTTCCATGACATTTCGTTTTGTTCGATGCCATTTCGAATCGAGAGTATTTCCAAAATTTAGCTGTCATCGGATTTAAACCCATTGAAGAATAGAAGTCATCGGCTCGATTTGCCTGTGGTAAATTAGAGCAAGAAAATATGAGCTTATGGTAATTATAGTCAATCTGAAGGACGATAAACAAAACTAGATAGTGTTGCGATGCTGACAGCTGAGCAACTTACGGCTGATGGCATTTATAAAATCACTACAGTAAAGTCGGTTCACAATATGGCTGAAACATTAGTTCATCAGCTGATGGGTGAGACTGTACAAATGGAATTGGGGATGCCTTAATGGTGTAGCAAAACTGACAATACGGGAAATTTGGGAAGACAACCGCTTTTGCGGTTCATAGAAAAAAATTTTCGAAGAAGAGCAAAGGGGGTCTCTTCGTTTGACCGTGGTGGAAAGCGGAAGGAAATTGTTTTTGAAAACCCAAAAGGGGAATACATAAGTTGAATTGTTATACTAAATATAGTAAAACGTTAGAAAAAATTGCTTTAACATCAGTGATTGACGGTGCGAAGAACTATATTCTGGAAACTCCGAAAAGTTGTATGCAGAAAATTTGTAAAACATCATAGATTGATGGTATGGCTGACGATTCTATAGAACACCTGAAACATTGTGTGCAGAAGAACATCAGTTGCAAAGTGTGCTGAACATTGTTATATTGGTCGAAAGTCGTGCTTTTTATTTATATAATTTGGAATTTACATATTGGAGATCTGCATGTTAAGATCGGTGTGAGCCGATTCCGATCGGAATTGGGTGGAATTTAATACTCACCCACAGCATTTAATAGCATAAATCAGTAGAGATCTTGCTAAAGTGCATTATATTTTTTAAATCTATTTCTTAGGTGATTGTTATTCCTCTTTTCCTGAATACTTATTGTTTTAACTAATGTTCAAAGAACAATAGTATTAAACTCGTTTCGCCGAAAATTCATATTTCTTTATATATATATATATATATATATGTATATATATATATATATATATATATATATATATATATATATATATATATATATATATATATATATATATATATATATATATATATAGATGTTCAAAGAACAATAGTATTAAACTCGTATATATATATATATATATATATATATATATATATATATATATATATATAAGTATATATATATATATATATATATATATATATATATATATATATATATATATATATATATATATATATATATATATATATATATATATATATAGATATATCAGCAAAATGATTTTCTGAGATAATCTCTGGAGTGGCTGATCCGATTGAGCTGAAACTTTCGGAGAACGTAGACGTATATAGTAGATAGGTCCATGACTTTCTCAAATTCAGACATCTTAAATTTTTTGGCGGCGGCGAGCGTTTTAGTGAATTTTGAGGAACTCCTATATTTCCAAGCAGTGTAAATTTTTGTTAAAGAAAAGTATTGGGAATGAAAACTAATTATGTTCTAAGCTTGCCTATGGTAAAGAATTGGAAATTTTAGGCCGTGTATGGGTGCAGGGTGCCTAAAAGTAGGCAAGGATTTTTTTTCAAATTTTGATTTGTCATTACTTGTAAGAAAAACAATGGATCATCGTGAAAATCACAGAGCGTATTGATGTTGACTAAAATTTGGCACATATAGATTTTCAGCATAAAGCGGATAACCCTGTAGCTGTGGCAGGCTGCTGAAAAAAATCCTTCAAATCATTGACCTTCCTGAAAAATTTTTGATTTTTGACAAAAATTTTAAACCTTTGATAAATTTTATCTTTTGTTCTTCATCTGAAGATAAAATTTTCAAAATTCCGATTTGCATAAGAACGGCAACCCATCACCAAATTACCTCTTTTTTCAGTACTCGAAAGTTCTGTTCACGAGAACTGACAACCGGATAATCCGATTATAATGAAATTTACAAAATATGTTGGTATTAACTAGGACCAGGTCTGATAGAAGTGATTTTGAAATGCGGGCAACCCTGTGGCAGTGGTTCCATCTTGAAAAACTACTGAGAGAAAAAACATCTTTTTGGCCTAGAACTTCCGATTCAGCCATCAGATTTTAACAAAATTAACACAATACTTGGATGTTTTTGGTGAAAAATTGGTTGAAAAATTAGTATAGGGCTGGCAGCTGTGGTGATTTTTGTCTCATAAATCTTGCAAATTTGCTCAGCAAAATAAAGCTTTTTTCCCTATAACATCCGGTCCAGTGACGAAATCAAAACAAAGTTCATGCAGTAAACGGACCTTAATGTGAACCAAATGTCGTAGGAATTTCGTATAAAACTCATAAAAGGGCTTCCAGCTACGACCATTTTTGTAATTTTGTGGAATTTCTTTACTGAGCGATTATGTCATTAGATTTCCAATTGAGAATGATCCTGCAATGAAAATTAACAACAAATATTAACGCTTTAAAAATTTAAAAGTTTTGAGGGTGGTAACCCTAAAATTCTTTTCACCCGTATACCTTACAGCGCAGTGATTCAATCGAAACGAAATTTACTGGTTGGGTTTAACTTAACGTGAAGCAGATTTGGTATGTATTTTGCTTTGCTGCTAACACAGGCTAACCAGCAATGTGCCATTTCCGTTAATATTGCACCAACAGATGCTTCAAATTACGTACTCATATGCAAACCATTTGCAATAAAAATAAGGAATCAATATTTAAATTTTCCAAGTTTTGAACATTTTTCGGATGTTAGCCTCAAACAACGTTTAACCGCTGAAACTTTCGATGAAATCCTGCGATGAGAACGAAATTCGAAGGATAAGTTTATTTGAATATGAGCTTGTTATGGTTGACTTATTGCTGCTTCGTTCGGAAAGTGTTACCAGCACTGAACATTTTCATCATTTGTGTTATAGTTGAGTTTTGTTGTTTTGGATAAGGAATGGTTGATATGATTCTACAAAACAGTGTATTACGTCTTTCCACACTTTTTTATCACTCAAAGACAATTTCTTCGAAAATTAGTTTTCTAGCGGTTCAGGTGCACTAGAGTTTTTTTTATTTTGTTTGCTTTTTCGCACAATGACGAAAGAAACAATAAAGAATATTATAAGGATGGAGTAGATTTGGTGTGGGTTTGGTCAGAAAATCGCTTTTTTGACTAGTGACTAGTGTATAGTGACTCAGGAGTGTCCATAAAAAATTTCAGGTCGATCCGAGCAAAATTAACGAAGCTATCGGCTTAACAATACAAATAACTCAAATTCATATTTTCGCGCAAATCGCGTTCCTTTCCTGCTTTATTAGCCGCGCGCAGCTCTCATATACGTGATAGTAGAGTCTTCCCACTCTATCCACACCTGTCTGTGCTATATTTGTGTAAAAACACTTATATATGTGACTTGTAGTAGTATACATTCATTTCATCGAGCAGTTACGGTACACGTGTTTCGTAATTTTTCACGCACTTTTGTTGCACAGTTTCAAGTCGGTGAGACATGTAACTCGAAAACTACTCGACCGATCTTTCTGAAATTTTGCACACTATTTCTGTAGGCAACTTACTAGGTAACGCTGTCAAGATATTTTTTTTCCTTGCATTTTTTTTATTTATAGAATTTTTTTCAACTGAAAACAGAAATTTGGAAAAATTTGGTTTTTTTCGTTTTTTTTTACTTCAAACTTACACCAAAAATTAAATAATCTAGATATTTAGAAAAACTTGACAGCGTTACCTCAAGAAACTCATAAACTAACGAAATATTTGTTTTTTGTTTACGATGATAACGAAATATTTGTTTTTGATAACGATTTTTTGTTTACGATGATCCAGTCATTAGTTATGTGTCTCACCGCTAATCAACTCTTTGTCCTGAATGAAAATGTCAAATTCATGTCACGAGCTTAATATTCGATATTTTTCAATAAAAATTTTTTTGGATACTCTTCAAAGGTTGTTCTTTACTGTAGGTACTATCCCAATCAAGTTACTATTAACAGTTTCCTAAAAAAAAAATCTTGAAAATGGGTATAAAATGTGCTGCTCCGACCATTTCTGCTTACACTATGGTATTAGTTAGAAGTCGTTTAGTCATTACGCATTTTTGCATTTTTGCAATGCATTTTTGGATAATTGATGAGGTGAGTTAATTCCCTTTAAGGGCCAAAAGCGTTATCGAACCTTTGCTTATAGTGTTTGACGTCCTGCATGTTGTTCTTTTGTTGGATTTGCTGTACTCTAAGTTGAACGATTTTGTTGGAGTGAGGTAGCAATATTTGGTGTTGTGCGGTGTAATCCACTGTCGATTTTTCTATTCTTCCTCCAACTCGGATAAGACTTTCTTCGTCTACGAATAGTTTAAGAGCGCATAGTCCATTTTTTTCTGGGAAAGTGCAACCTTTTTTTTAATGTTTTGGCTTCTTCAGTGAATGTGGTGGCTTGAATGGCTCTGCAAATAGTGTGAAAAGAATGTTGCAATTTGGCTGGCTGAAGACAGTTGGCTCCATTTTTCAGATTGATCTGTGATATGGGAAATGAGAACGATTTTTTGTTTCCGAATTCCAGTATCGTCTTCACTGGGGTGAATATGAGTTGTAGCCAAAAAAATATTTTTGTGGGTTTAAGACTATTTAAATTGCGGCCAGCCAGGTCATACGTGAACACTGAAAAGGAAAGTCTTCCCGGGTGTTTGGTCCAATAAAAAGGCCTTATGTTTGTTTAATCACAATTCATTTTTACTCGGCGTTTATTTTTGACATTTGAATAATTAACTTAACAAAAATTACTATTTCTGGGTGTGGATTCAATTAAACGAACAACGCCAAATTCTAGGCGATCTCAACAAGAAATATCGAAGGAAAATCAAATTTCGTATGAGTACGTGGAGGTAATTTGAGAGTAATTTGTCAGATTTCAGTATTGTGTTCGCATTGGATTTTATTCTTAAAACTAATCCACTTTGAATCTATACATTATATATCGTATACATTATATAAACGTAAATCAATATGATTTCATGTAAATAAAATATATTCGTATGTTATATATCAGTAGAATGGAATAACATTTTTGTTTACCTCTTTGGGTATTAACAGTATTGGTAAAGGGATAATAACTGGCCTATGCATATTCTTACGAACCATCACAAATATTTTTTTAGCGAAACACTTTTACAGTTAAAGCTTATGCAGATCAGCCGTAACTTGTCGATATTCCCAACGTATATCTGGCTCAGGATTTGCTCCTTCTCTGCCAAATAAATCAATTTCATTTAGAAACAATATTATTATGTATGCAAGTCACGAAATGATCACACTGATTGTTAATTCAGAATACACTTTTATTTAATTCATGTTAACTTTTACAATTATAGCCTGGCCATGGTAATAATATGACTGCCGGAAGAAGAGCCAACTTAACTTCAAGAAAGTACCAAATAACAAGTAACAATTCATTCAGGTTCAGCAGCAAAACCTCTGAGCTTCTTAAAAGGTAGGGTATATGACAGTCTTCCCCCGGACGATTAATTTCAATGAGGCTGATATCGTTCGACTGGACGCTTAACGCGACTAGATCTTCGTAATGGATTCTGCGATGTTTCCATACTTGAATTATTGTTTTCTTTCACTGAATTTTCGCTCTCGTGATTTTGCTCCGTATCTCCCGTCGTGTTTGAAGATTTATCTGTAATTATATTTTTAGTATCGTCAAGCAAAGGTAAGCTCATCAAACTTCTTGGTGATTCTTCGCTGCTTTGGTTGTTATCTGGTCGCTCGTCTGTCAAATTCCATGGCTGCATACATGCTGCTGGTCGGAGTAATGCCCCTTGAACTCCTGTTGATCTTATCTGGTCTATATGTCGGCGATATTCATTTCCCTCGCATTCTATTATATAATGCAAAGTACCACATCTTTGTTTGATGTAGCCGAATTTCCACTTAACATCCATATGCCTATAGTAACGAAACTGTACTTGGTCTCCAATCTTAAATTCCCTAAATCTATATGTTTGATTTTCTGACAGCTGGCTGGTTGAATTCACTGAGCTGTGTAATAAATCAATTCGCGTACGAAGGTTAAAGCGCAGCATTTGCTCGGCTGGACTTTTACCCGTTGAAGCATTTGGAACTTTTCGGTACTGCATCAATAACCGTTGCAGTTTTAGGTGTAAGTCTCCGTGATCTTGCATAGCTGATTTGATACCCTTTTTAAGGGTTTGAACGAACCTTTCTGCCTGTCCGTTTTTGGTTGATTCCATTTGTGTCGAGAAAGTCTTTGAACTCTTTGGATGTAAACGTTGATCCGTTGTCAGATACGATGACGTTTGGGATTCCGAATCTAACGAAAATCTCTCGTAATGATTTGATAGTATATGCGCTACTTATTTTTTCATGGGGATTACTTCCACCCATTTCGACATAGCGTCAACGACTATTAAAAAGTAATACTGCATAAAAGGTCCCGCAAAGTCAATATGTACACGCTGCCAAGGTCCTGAAGGTGACTCCCATATGTGAGTACGTATTTTTGGTGGCTCCGATTGAACACTTGCACAATACCGGCATCCTTTTGCTATTTTCTCGATATCTGAGTCGATTCCCGGCCACCAGCAGTAACTTCTTGCCAAAAGCTTCATCTTTACAATTCCCAAGTGTGCCATATGCAACTCTTTCAAAATATTTCTTCGAAGTTTATTTATTTCTTCGAAGTCCACCTGAACGCTACTCACGTCCTCCCGGCTTCGTGCAAGAAGCATTTTTAACAAAATTGTGCTGTATTTTTGAATTCAAAATGTGATAATTGAAGGTACACGCTTCTTACGTGACTAACGAATCAATACGCTTATTATATAATGGTTTGCCAGAAATTCAAATGTGGCAAAGGTTGCACACTTCTAGTGTGACTAACTCTAATATATATTTATGCTTAAAGCTAAGCCAAAAGTGTTAAAATTCAAAAATAGATCGCACACCGGATAGTGTGACTACTTTTAAAAATTCATAAAGAAAGAAGTTATTTCAAAAAAATTAAGTTGGACGAATTTTCTGGTGCGATATAATCTCAAAGTTGCAAAATTTTCAAATTAATTTCAATAAAGTAAGGCCTTCTTTTTGGGCTAGACCCGATCAGCACTTCCCCATACAGGTCCGCTGGCTGGCTGGCTGGTACAAAAGAAATGAAATTATTACGTCAAATCTAAATTGAATACTATTAATGAATTTAGAGAAGTTAAAGCTGAATGTAAAAATTTAACAACTACTTGATGAGGGTCGCTTCCTGAATGGAAACGCCCATTATGGAGGTCTGCCCGCCTCCTCCGAAATTCCTACAAAAAATAGGAGTAGGGAAAACAAAACAACTCTGTTGTTGTTTGACTCAGATGCAGCCATTGGTCTAAGTCTGGCCAAGCTGCAGGGACGTGTAGGTAGCGCCATGCCAAACCCACGTAATCCACCACAGCTCAAACCAAACCCGAGCCAAAGGCCAAACCTGGGTCAAACAGCAAATAAAAATGGCTGATATAGCTTCCCGACATAAAGTGGGGCAGGGACTTTTCGGATGACCTGGACAGGAATGGCGGTAAACCACCAATTCCTGTAATCCGAGGCCAACTTCAGGGTTACTCCCAGAGCCAAAAAGCTCTAAGTAAATAAACACACAGGGAAGCTATCCAAGAGGTAAACTATAAGGAAAGAAGCTAAAAGGATTGGATTGAGAAGGATGTTTGCGGCTATTGGGAAACGCAAGCTCTGCATGTCTTAAAAAAAAGACTTGTTCTTTCGAACGAAACAAAGTTGAATCGCAGAGAGGCGATTCTAAGACATTGTTGAGATGCAGTTAACTGAGCAACTTACGAAAATTACACAAATTTCCTTCGAGTCTGCCAAGTTATATAGGAAGTAGTGTTACTTGAGAATGATGCCAGCTCGGTTCGAGCCATATATATCGCATTTGTGAAGCGGCAATCGTAGTCTCTTTCCACTGTTGACTTTGCCGAACACGGTCATTTCACAGAGACCTCGAAAGATCTGCATTTGCAGTAAACTGGCAAGAAAGTATCTAAACCTAAAAGTTAGTTTTACCTCACATACGGCGTGTTGTCTGCTAAATGAAATTTTGCAGCTATATCAAAAAGCTGAGACCGTTCTTCCCAATTCGGTGGCCGAACACCTTGTTCGTCGATGTCTAATTTCCAGTAGCGATCATTTACGTTGTTGAACGGTATGCTTCCGTCGAACAGACCCCAGCGAAATATATAAAAAATATACTGGAATGGAAGCTGTGGGATTTTCGCTAGGCCGACCTTGAAAAGCAGCGTTAAGTCATGGGCATTCATAAGTGTACTTTGATCAACTCGCTTCCTGCGAGAAAGATCTATATTTTCCGAGGAGTCTGATTTGGAACTTTCGGAGCTATCTTTTTTTTAATGGAGCTGGTGCACCGTCGAATTTCCTACGGAAGCTATGAACCGCAGCCATTGCTTCACGATCGAATTCGGGTGGACTATCAGAAAACAAATGTGCGTCTTGCAATATGCCGAGTCGGTGTAGGTGAGATGGGGTCATCATGGCAAGGAAAATTGCATCACCAATCGACTCGCTAATCGCAGAGTTGGTTGCATCTTGTAAAAGTGATGGTTGGGCTGCGCTCTAGTGCATGTAGTATTGGATATGGCCAATTTCATGAACAATTGTATACAAGCCATCAAAAGTTAATTCACCGCAGACGATCATTCTGAAATGTAACTATTTAAGTAGCTGGATCTAATTTCTATCAATTTCGATAGATGTTGTTAGAAATAGATTCCTTGGAATTATGTGATCATTTTAAGTTGAAGCATGCGATGAGGATTATTCATGTTGGTTTCGTACCGATAATCATCACCACTAAACATGTTTGCTGTAGTTCCATGACACTTCGTTTTGTTCGATGCCATTTCGAATCGAGAGTATTTCCAAAATTTAGCTGTCATCGGATTTAAACCCATTGAAGAATAGAAGTCATCGGCTCGATTTGCCTGTGGTAAATTAGAGCAAGAAAATATGAGCTTATGGTAATTATAGTCAATCTGAAGGACGATAAACAAAACTAGATAGTGTTGCAATGCTGACAGCTGAGCAACTTACGGCTGATGACATTTATAAAATCACTACAGTAAAGTCGGTTCACAATATGGCTGAAACATTAATTCATCAGCTGATGGGTGAGACTGTACAAATGGAATTGGGGATGCCTTAATGATGTAGCAAAACTGACAATACGGGAAATTTGGGAAGAGAACCGCTTTTGCGGTTCATAGAAAAAAATTTTCGAAGAAGAACAAAGGGGGTCTCTTCGTTTGACCGTGATGGAAAGCGGAAGAAAATTTTTTTTGAAAACCCAAAAGGGGAATACATAAGTTGAATTGTTATACTAAATATAGTAAAACGTTAGAAAAAATTGCTTTAACATCAGTGATTGACGGTGTGAAGAGTTATATTCTGGAAACTCCGAAAAGTTGTATGCAGAAAATTTGTAAAACATCATAGATTGATGGTATGGCTGACGATTCTATAGAACACCTGAAACATTGTGTGCAGAAGAACATCAGTTGCAAAGTGTGCTGAACATTGTTATATTGGTCGAAAGTCGTGCTTCAAGAAGAGTGGTGTAATAGAATACACGGCCGACATTATTAACAATACCTTGAACGAGAAATGCGGACGGAATCTTTGGTAGATCGAGAAAGATATGGCGAAGGGGAACAACTACTGGATGGTCAAGTGGTCAAGCTAAGCACAGAATAAGCGGTTTCGAGGTCAGAAGATATTTTTTTGATTTAAGCATGAGAATTGGTTAGTGTGAATTGCATGAGTCATTTGTTTTAAAAATTAAAATCCTCAGAAAATAGTAACCACACAAAAAGAAGCAAATAATTTAGCATAAAAAAATATAATTTTGGTAAATGTACTTATAAAAAAAAACTAAGACAGTATCCTTACTTGTTATATCTCTTCTTTTCATTGATTTAGTTGTTGATTTATTTTAATTTGAATTTTTACTAATGTTCGAAGAACATTAGTATTAAAATTGATTCGGCCAAAAATTCATATTTCCATATATATATATATATATATATATATATATATATATATATATATATATATATATATATATATATATATATATATATATATCATCAAAAAATTTCAGTGAGATAATCTCGAGAACGCGCCATTCGATTGAGCTGAAACTTTCAGGATACATTGGTGTGTATGCAAAATAGGTCCAGGTCTCTTTAAATGTCAGTTATTGTTAACCTTTTGGCGCCGGCGGCCATTTAAGTGATATTTTTAATATACCTATTATTTCGTGCACAAATAATTTACGCAAAAATAAAGTTAACGAAATAAATTTCTAACGTGTTTTACATATGAATCGGATAATGCTTTGGAATTTTTTAACCCTATGTGTGCGCTGGGTGCCTAAAAAGAGGACGGGAAAATTTGAAAATTTTTAAATTGCGATAACTTTTGACAGAGCTATTCAGTCATTACGAAATTTTCAGGACATATTGATATTATTTAGTTTCAGATTTGTGTGGCTTTTAATGAGCGTGCTGGCAACCCTGTAGCTAGGGCAGGCACTGAAAAAGAAAACCTCCAAATCATCGTCTCTCTTGAAAAAAATGCCGCTTCTTCAAAAAAAAGCCACTCATATGTAAATCTTGTGCTTTGTTTACATAACCAAAAAAAAAAAGATATGGTATAACGGGCACGCCTGGTAACCCTTGTCCAATTTACCTATATTTTTAGCAGCAAAAACTTCTGTTCACGGAAACTCACGATCCGATGAGCAGAATTAATTGAAATTTGCAGAATGTATTGATCTTAAATAGGACCAGGTCTGATAGAAGTGATTTTGAAATGCGGGCGATTCTGTGCCAGTGGTGCCATCTTGAAAAACCACTAAAAAAGATAACTGTTTTTAGCCCTATAAATTCTGATTGAATCGTTCGATTTTGACGAAACTCACACAACTAGTGGACCTTACCCTAAGCCACGTTTGGTAGAAATTTGGTCGAAAAATTCGGTTGGAGTTACCAGCTATGATAATTTTGGTGTCTTCATTTTGATAAAAAAAATTTGGCAGTGAAAACATTCAAACCATCGAATATTCAAAAAAAATGTCCGTTTCTTACAATAAAACCAATCTGTATATAAATCTTATGTTTTATCTACACGTTCAAAATAAAACTTTGGAAATTTCATGTCGGACAAGAACGGTAACCCTCTCTCAGTTAACCTATATTTTTAGCATCAAAAACTTCTGTTCACGGGAACTCACGAACCAATAATCAGATACAGCTAAAATTTACAGAATGCATTGGACTTAAGTAAGACCAGATTTGATAGAAGCGATTTTGAATTGTGGGCAAGTCTGTGCCAGTGGTGCCATCTTGGAAAATTACAAAGAAAAAAAACTGCTTTTTGCCCTATGAAATGTGAATAAATTACCAGATTTTCATGAAATTGGCACAGTAGCTAAACCTAACTCTAATCTCTGTTTGGTGGAAATTTGGTTGAAAAATTTGATTGGTGCTACCAGCTATGGTAATTTTTGTGTCTTTGGCTTTGAAAATTCGCTCAGGAAAATAAAACTTTTTGCACTATAACTTCCAGTGCAGTCATGAAATCAATACGAATTTCATACAATTAATGAAACCTGTCATAAACATTATTCAGGCCAAATTTGGTTGAAAAGCCACGAAGGGTTGCCAGCTATTGTTGGTTTTGTGTTTAATTGCAATATCTTTATTAAGCGGTTTTATCGTAGAATTTTCAAATGGTAATGATATTGTAGTGACAATAAACAGCAAATATTAAGCTTTCGCTTATTTGAAAAAACTCGCTGCAGGTAACTCTAAATTTCTTTATACTCCTTTAACTTCGAATGTTATATAACAACGTGAAGCAGATGTGATATATTCTTGGCTTTGATACTGGCAGAAGGTTGCCAGCACAAGTCGGTTGTGCTACTTTTGTATCAATAAATGCTTACAATTAGTATTCATACCGGAAACATTTACAATTAAAATAAATAATCAATGTTGCAATTCGCAAAGTTCTGCAAATTTTTCGGATCGCAGCCCCAAACACCAACTTCAGTTACAGTGCTGCAGGCACTGAGCATTTTCTTCATTGATGTTATATGAGATGCTGCTTTCAAAATTATGTGAAATAAGCAACTGATAACGAATATAATTAACCCGTGTTTTGCTCTCATAAACGTTGAAATTCATGCCAGTGGTAATATCTGAAACCTTCCACCATATGAGTTATAATGCATTCTTGAGACCAAAGTAAAACGTGGCATTTGAAACAGTTTAGTCGTAATAAGCAGCACATGTGGTGGAATATGCACTCAAAACCTGGACGATTCTCCTACTGTTCTTCGAACATTAGTGTTTCTAGCGGTTCAGGTGCGCTAGAGTTTTTTCTTTGGAGTGGGTGCTAATTGTGTTTGATCTATTTTCATATACTTTATATAGTTGACTTTTTATTTATATAATTTTGAATTAACATATTGGAGATCTGCATGTTAAGATCGGTGTGAACCGATTCCGATCGGAATTGGGTGGAATTTAATACTCACCCAAAGCATTTAATAGCATAAATCAGTAGAGATCTTGCTAAAGTGCATTATATTTTATAAATCTATTTCCTAGGTGATTGTTATTCCTCTTTTCCTGAATACTTATTGTTTTAACTTATGTTCAAAGAACAATAGTATTAAACTCGTATATATATATATATATATATATATATATATATATATATATATATATATATATATATATATATATATATATATATATATATATATATATATATATATATATATATAGATATATCAGCAAAATGATTTTCTGAGACAATCTCTGGAGTGGCTGATCCGATTGAGCTGAAACTTTCGGAGAACGTAGATGTATACAGTAGGTAGGTCCATGTTTTTCTCAAATTCAGACATCTTAAATTTTTTGGCGGCGGCGAGCGTTTTAGTGAATTTTGAGGAACTCCTATATTTCCCAGCAGTGTAAATTTTTGTTAAAGAAAAGTATTGGGAATGAAATCTAATTATGTTCTAAGCTTGCCTATGGTAAAGAATTGGAAATTTTAGGCCGTGTATGGGTGCAGGGTGCCTAAAAGTAGGCAAGGATTTTTTTTCAAATTTTGATTTGTCATTACTTGTAAGAAAAACAATGGATCATCGTGAAAATCACAGAGCGTATTGATGTTGACTAAAATTTGGCACATATAGATTTTCAGCATAAAGCGGATAACCCTGTAGCTGTGGCAGGCTGCTGAAAAAAAATTGACCTTCCTGAAAAATTTTTGATTTTTGACAAAAATTTTAAACCTTTGATAAATTTTATCCTTTGTTCTTCATCTGAAGATAAAATTTTCAAAATTCCGATTTGCATAAGAACGGCAACCCATCACCAAATAACGTCTTTTTTCAGTACTCGAAAGTTCTGTTCACGAGAACTGACGACCGGATAATCCGATCATAATGAAATTTACAAAATATGTTGGTATTAACTAGGACCAGGTCTGATAGAAGTGATTTTGATATGCGGGCAACCCTGTGGCAGTGGTTCCATCTTGAAAAACTACTGAGAGAAAAAACATCTTTTTGGCCTAAAACTTCCGATTCAGCCATCAGATTTTAACAAAATTAACACAATACTTGGATGTTTTTGGTGAAAAATTGGTTGAAAAATTAGTATAGGGCTGGCAGCTGTGGTGATTTTTGTCTCATAAATCTTGCAAATTTGCTCAGCAAAATAAAGCTTTTTTCCCTATAACATCCGGTCCAGTGACGAAATCAAAACAAAGTTCATGCAGTAAACGGACCTTAATGTGAACCAAATGTCGTAGGAATTTCGTATAAAACTCATAAAAGGGCTTCCAGCTACGACCATTTTTGTAATTTTGTGGAATTTCTTTACTGAGCGATTATGTCATTAGATTTCCAATTGAGAATGATCCTGCAATGAAAATTAACAACAAATATTAACGCTTTAAAAATTTAAAAGTTTTGAGGGTGGTAACCCTAAAATTCTTTTCACCCGTATACCTTACAGCGCAGTGATTCAATCGAAACGAAATTTACTGGTTGGGTTTAACTTAACGTGAAGCAGATTTGGTATGTATTTTGCTTTGCTGCTGACACAGGCTAACCAGCAATGTGCCATTTCCGTTAATATTGCACCAACAGATGCTTCAAATTACGTACTCATATGCAAAGCATTTGGAATAAAAATAAGGAATCAATTTTTAAATTTTCCGAGTTTTGAACATTTTTCGGATGTTAGCCTCAAACAACGTTTAACCGCTGAAACTTTCGATGAAATCCTGCGATGAGAACGAAATTCAAAGGATAAGTTTATTTGAATATGAGCTTGTTATGGTTGACTTATTGCTGCTTCGTTCGGAAAGTGTTACCAGCACTGAACATTTTCATCATTTGTGTTATAGTTGAGTTTTGTTGTTTTGGATAAGGAATGGTTGATATGATTCTACAAAACAGTGTATTACGTCTTTCCACACTTTTTTATCACTCAAAGACAATTTCTTCGAAAATTAGTTTTCTAGCGGTTCAAGTGCACTAGAGTTTTTTTTATTTTGTTTGCTTTTTCGCACAATGTCGAAAGAAACAATAAAGAATATTATAAGGATGGAGTAGATTTGGTGCGGGTATGGTCAGAAAATCGCTTTTTTTGACTAGTGACTAGTGTATAGTGACTCAGGAGTGTCCATAAAAAATTTCAGGTCGATCCGAGCAAAATTAACGAAGCTATCGGCTTAACAATACAAATAACTCAAATTCATATTTTCGCGCAAATCGCGTTCCTTTCCTGCTTTATTAGCCGCGCGCAGCTCTCATATACGTGATAGTAGAGTCTTCCCACTCTATCCACACCTGTCTGTGCTATATTTGTGTAAAAACACTTATATATGTGACTTGTAGTAGTATACATTCATTTCATCGAGCAGTTACGGTACACGTGTTTCGTAATTTTTCACGCACTTTTGTTGCACAGTTTCAAGTCGGTGAGACATGTAACTCGAAAACTACTCGACCGATCTTTCTGAAATTTTGCACACTATTTCTGTAGGCAATTTACTAGGTAACGCTGTCAAGATATTTTATTTCCTTGCTTTTTTTTTATTTATGGAACTTTTTACAACTGAAAACAGAAATTTGGAAAAAAAAATTTCCGTTTTTTTCGTTTTTTTTTACTTCAAACTTACACCAAAAATTAAATAATCTAGATATTTGGAAAAACTTGACAGCATTACCTCAAGAAACTCATAAACTAACGAAATATTTGTTTTTTGTTTACGATGATAACGAAATATTTGTTTTTGATTACGATTTTTTTGTTTACGATGATCCAGTCATTAGTTATGTGTCTCACCGCTAATCAACTCTTTGTCCTGAATGAAAATGTCAAATTCATGTCACGAGCTTAATATTCGATATTTTTCAATAAAATTTTTTTTGGATACTCTTCAAAGGTTGTTCTTTACTGTAGGTACTATCCCAATCAAGTTACTATTAACAGTCTCCTAAAAAAAAAAATCTTGAAAATGGGTATAAAATGTGCTGCTCTGACCATTTCTGCTTACACTATGGTATTAGTTAGAAGTCGTTTTGTCATTATGCATTTTTGCATTTTTGCAATGCATTTTTGGATAATTGATGAGGTGAGTTAATTCCCTTTAAGGGCCAAAAGCGTTATCGAACCTTTGCTTATAGTGTTTGACGTCCTGCATGTTGTTCTTTTGTTGGATTTGCTGTACTCTAAGTTGAACGATTTTGTTGGAGTGAGGTAGCAATATTTGGTGTTGTGCGGTGTAATCCACTGTCGATTTTTCTATTCTTCCTCCAACTCGGATAAGACTTTCTTCGTCTACGAATAGTTTAAGAGCGCTTAGTCCATTCTTTTCTGGGAAAGTGCAACCTTTTTTTTTAATGTTTTGGCTTCTTCGGTGAATGTGGTGGCTTGAATGGCTCTGCAAATAGTGTGAAAAGAATGTTGCAATTTGGCTGGCTGAAGACAGTTGGCTCCATTTTTCAGATTGATCTGTGATATGGGAAATGAGAACGATTTTTTGTTTCCGAATTCCGGTATCGTCTTCACTGTGGTGAATATGAGTTCTAGCCAAAAAAATATTTTTGTGGGTTTAAGACTATTTAAATTGCGGCCAGCCAGGTCATACGTGAACACTGAAAAGGAAAGTCTTCCCGGGTGTTTGGTCCAATAAAAAGGCCTTATGTTTGTTTAATCACAATTCATTTTTACTCGGCGTTTATTTTTGACATTTGAATAATTAACTTAACAAAAATTACTATTTCTGGGTGTGGATTCAATTAAACGAACAACGCCAAATTCTAGGCGATCTCAACAAGAGATATCGAAGGAAAATCAAATTTCGTATGAGTACGTGGAGGTAATTTGAGAGTAATTTGTCAGATTTCAGTATTGTGTTCGCATTGGATTTTATTCTTAAATCTAATCCACTTTGAATCTATACATTATATATCGTATACATTATATAAACGTAATTCAATATGATTTCATGTAAATAAAATATATTCGTATGTTATATATTAGTAGAATGGAATAACATTTTTGTTTACCTCTTTGGGTATTAACAGTATTGGTAAAGGGATAATAACTGGCCTATGCATATTCTTACGAACCATCACAAATATTTTTTTAGCGAAACACTTTTACAGTTAAAGCTTATGCAGATCAGCCGTAACTTGTCGATATTCCCAACGTATATCTGGCTCAGGATTTGCTCCTTCTCTGCCAAATAAATCAATTTCATTTAGAAACAATATTATTATGTATGCAAGTCACGAAATGATCACACTGATTGTTAGTTCAGAATACACTTTTATTTAATTCATGTTAACTTTTACAATTATAGCCTGGCCATGGTAACAATATGACTGCCGGAAGAAGAGCCAACTTAACTTCAAGAAAGTACCAAATAACAAGTAACAATTCATTCAGGCTCAGCAACAAAACCTCTGAGCTTTTTGAAAGGTAGGGTATATGACAGTCTTCCCCCGGACGATTAATTTCAATGAAGCTGATATCGTCCGACTGGACGCTTAACGCGACTAGATCTTCGTAATGGATTCTGCGATGTTTCCATACTTGAATTATTGTTTTCTTTCACTGAATTTTCGCTCTCGTGATTTTGCTCCGTATCTCCCGTCGTGTTTGAAGATTTATCTGTAATTATATTTTTAGTATCGTCAAGCAAAGGTAAGCTCATCAAACTTCTTGGTGATTCTTCGCTGCTTTGGTTGTTATCTGGTCGCTCGTCTGTCAAATTCCATGGCTGCATACATGCTGCTGGTCGGAGTAATGCCCCTTGAACTCCTGTTGATCTTATCTGGTCTATATGTCGGCGATATTCATTTCCCTCGCATTCTATTATATAATGCAAAGTACCACATCTTTGTTTGATGTAGCCGAATTTCCACTTAACATCCATATGCCTATAGTAACGAAACTGTACTTGGTCTCCAATCTTAAATTCCCTAAATCTATATGTTTGATTTTCTGACAGCTGGCTGGTTGAATTCACTGAGCTGTGTAATAAATCAATTCGCGTACGAAGGTTAAAGCGCAGCATTTGCTCGGCTGGATTTTACCCGTTGAAGCATTTGGAACTTTTCGGTACTGCATCAATAACCGTTGCAGTTTCAGGTGTAGGTCTCCGTGATCTTGCATAGCTGATTTGATACCCTTTTTAAGGGTTTGAACGAACCTTTCTGCCTGTCCATTTGTGGCTGGATGAGCGGGAGCTGTAAGTTTTTGGTTGATTCCATTTGTGTCGAGAAAGTCTTTGAACTCTTTGGATGTAAACGTTGATCCGTTGTCAGATACGATGACGTTTGGGATTCCGAATCTAACGAAAATCTCTCGTAATGATTTGATAGTATATGCGCTACTAATTTTTTTCATGGGGATTACTTCCACCCATTTCGACATAGCGTCAACGACTATTAAAAAGTAATACTGCATAAAAGGTCCCGCAAAGTCAATATGTACACGCTGCCAAGGTCCTGAAGGTGACTCCCATATGAGTTCTTTAGTTGCAAAATGAGACTCAAGCGATTTTTTACGAAACTGAGTTAAACACCATTTCTTATAGGAAATCTTCTCAGGAATCGATTTGTGCACTTTATTTTATCACAAACCCAGTCTAAATGCCTTAAAAAGTTATTTGAAAAACAGCCTTATTTCCAAAACGCGACCTGAACAGAGATTTTTTCTTTCAAAATGGCGTCTAATATTTTGAACGGTTTGGTTCCAAAAAGCGACTCAAGCCTTAGCAATGTCGGAAACGGTTCTTGTTATTTTTTCCAAAAACCGACCTAATGTTCTAACTTTAAGAAAAGGCTAAACTTCTGTTCGTCACATATTTTTAAATGGTTATTTTTATTATTAATCTTGTTTTAAATTAAGCGGGCTTTTTCTAGAATGATAAGAAATATTTCAAAGTTGGCCATACTGATTGCGACTTCACATGTTTGTTCTTAGACATCGTGCGCCGACACATTAAATGTGTGCGTTGACTGAAGTTGTGTCATTTTGCTTCTATTTTTTAGAAAATATAGATTCGGAGGATGAAACTGATGAATCCAACAAGTGTTTTTATCGTCGTATAGATTATAATAATCTTACAGAGAACGATATTTGGGATGCGGAAGTAATTATTGACGAAAAAAAAAATTTTAACACAATATTTTTGCTGCTCATTTTCCATGTTTTTAAACTTATTTTTGTATAATTGTTTTTTTAAGTTATGTTCTAAGGTGGGGACCTACTTTCTGCAAAACAAAAATTACAGGCAAAAATAAAAAATTAAAAACAATATAATTGTTTTTGTTTTGTTCCAAAACCCGACTCCAACATGAAGTTTCGTTCCAAAACCACACCTGAAGGCGATTTGGTTCCAAAACGCGACCTGATGAACTGTAAATGCGAATTAATTAATATTTAACATAATCCATAGTTTATGAAAATTTGTAATATTGTGTAGTTTTTTATTTTCAATTTATTAAAAAAAAAATTGGTTTGATATATTGACCAGGAAAGAAAATATAGTTTTTTGCTGTTTCTGAAAAGTTTTCAAAAACCTTTCAGTCTCATTTTGCAACTAAAGAACTCATATGTGAGTACGTATTTTTGGTGGCTTCGATTGAACACTTGCACAATACCGGCATCCTTTTGCTATTTTCTCGATATCTGAGTCGATTCCCGGCCACCAGCAGTAACTTCTTGCCAAAAGCTTCATCTTTACAATTCCCAAGTGTGCCATATGCAACTCTTTCAAAATATTTCTTCGAAGTTTGCTGGGAATCACAACGCGAATTCCTCTGTATAAGCAACCGTTTTGTTACATTAGTTGACCGTCCATTCCTTTAAATTTCGTTGCCGATAATTTCTCTCCCGACAGTAAATTTCGGTAAATAACTGTTAGTTCTGGATCAAGACTAGTCTCCTTTGCAATCATTGTATTTGTGATTGGTTGCAAAAAGTCGTACAACTGATGAATAGTGATTACATGATTGAAATCCTCAGCATTGATTTTAGAGGGGTAGCGTGAAAAGTAATCAGCATTTACATTTCTTTCCGTATCCCTATATTCAATACTATAATTGAATCCTGATAGAAACTGAGCGTAGTTCAAAAGCCTCTGCGATGTTAATGCCGGCAAGCTCTTGTTTGGGTTGAATATTGAAACAAGTGGTTTATTGTCTGTAATTAAAATAAACTCCCGGCCGTAGCAGTAATTAAATAATTTATGAAGTCCCCAATATATAGCCGTTGCTTCTTTGTCTATTTGACTGTAATTTGTTTCGCTTTTACTTAAACTTCTGGACGCAAATGCAATTGGTCTTTCTCCTTTAGGTGTGCGATGTGATAAAATAGCAGATAACCCGTAAGGAGATGCATCAGTAGCCAAGACTAGCTGAAGGTTTTCATCAGATGGCATCAAAACGTTTTCACTTGTCAAGTCAAGTTTGATTTGCTTAAAAGAGCGCTGGCATCCTGACGTCCAGACATACTTTCTACCAGCTTGAAGTAACGTATAGAGTGGGTGAAGTTTGCCCGCTAGATCTGGAATAAACTTATTGTAATAGTTGACCTTTCCCAGGAAGTATCGTAGTTGTTTAATGTTCGTAGGTCTTTTTATATCCAGTATAGCTTGAACCTTCTCTTTGTTCTTCTGAAGACCTTGCTTGTCGATTACATGCCCCAAGTAGGTAACACTTCGTTTAAAAAGTTTGCATTTTGCTATGTTCAAATGCAGATTGTATTTGCGTAACTTAATTAACAACTTAATGTTCCTATTGTAAGCTTCTTGCAGCGTTTGACCCATCACAATGATGTCATCGAAGAAACAAGTGGTTCTTTCTAAGTCGTTTACTATATGCTCGTCCATAAAACGCTGCCAGATGTTCGGGGCAGTTTTAACACCGAACATTAATTTCTTTACTTTATACAATCCTTTGTGCGTGCTTATTGTTTGCATTAGTGAGCTTGCTTCGTCCATATTAAGGTGTAGGTAAGCCTTGTATATGTCAAACGTACTGAAATATTCGCCGTTCTTCAGCTTCTGGAATATATCCTCAATTTTCGGAATTGGATATTTATCATTAATGATAAATTTATTTAAAGTGGTTTTGTAATCGGCACAGATACGTATAGTTTTATCTGGTTTAATCACGGGTACAATTGGTGTTCCCCAATCTGAATGCTTCACCTCTTCGAATATTCCTGCATTTACTAGTTTACTGATTTCCTCCTCTATTAGAGGTCGTAGCGCGTAGGGCACTGGCCTAGGCTTGATGTAAACTGCTTGAGCTCCCTCACGTAACTTAAGCGACGCTCGAACATTTGGAATACATCCAATTTTGTTTTCGAAAACATCACAAAATTGAGTGCATAGTTCCTCGGATAGTTTCAAAATATTTCCGTGTACATATGATAAGGAACGGATGTCTTGTATTTTAAATAAATTGAGTTTGTTAATCCATTCGCGTCCCATTATGGGATCAAACGCACCATCTACTATATAAATTTTACCTTGAAATCTCTTGTTATCATATTGTATGCAAACGTCACTAACCCCACGTACTGGGACGAGCTCCTGGTTATACACTCTTAGAAGAACGTTGCTGGAATGTTTGACTGAATTTGGGCAAATTTTTCTAAATGTTTCGTAATTAATTACAGAGACCGCGGCACCAGTATCAAACTCCATTTCGAAATGACTGTTATTTATTTTTACTGTAATAAAATATTTATTTGTTTGACGTTTTGAAAATAATCGCAATGAGTTTATTTCATAAACCGGTTCTTCATTTATCAGTTCTATTGTTTTGACATTTCGTTTTGAATTTTATTCCGTTTTCTTTTGATGCATACCGAAGACAAGTTTTTGCAAAATAACTACAGTTCAATTTGTTTGCGAATTTACAATTAGAAGCAATATGATTTAATTTACCACACCTGTAGCACTTTTTTTCAACTGTATAAGGTTTTTCTGGTTTCGAACCGGTTGTTTTGGTATATTTAGATGACTGAAGCTGATGAATTGCAATCATTGCTTTTGTTCCGGATTTTGACGCTTCAATTGCAAGTGCTAATTTTAGAGCGGACTCCATTGTTAGATTACTTTCACGAAGAAGACGCTCTTTTATGTCTTCATCTCTCACACCACGAATAAATTGTGAACGTAGATGCGTTTCTTATGTTGATTTACTGCAGGACTGGCACTTAAAATTGCAAAATGTACTTAGCCTTTTCAATTCTGCTACGTAAGCCGCAACTGTTTCTCCATCGTGCTGTTGTCGCAAAAGAAATTTGTGCTGTTCTGTAATTTCATTCATTGATGGGCTTAGATGATTTTTTAGCATTGTAATTAGAGTTTCATATGATTTTGTGGACGGTGACTCGGGCGCAGTCAGACCGGCTAGCAGGTTGTAATATTTTGGACCAATGCAATTAATAAGAACTTGTACTTTCTTCCCCGGGTCTGTAATGTTCCGCATGGCCAAGTAATTGTTTAATCGTTCCACGTAGTTGTAGAATGGCTCTTCAGTTTCATCAAATTCCTTGAAGTGAACATTAGGCGTTGCTACATTTGATGATGTTTGAAGATTTTGTAATAAGTCGATCAGCGTTTGTATGTTCACTGTATTCGCATCTCCGGATGGTCTAGATCCCGAAGCACTAGCTTGAAAGTGTAATGATATATCATCACATGCATGAAATAAATCAAAGCAAAACAAACAAGTCAAAATAGAACACCATGTAGTTCACTAATATTGTCTACGTAATAGCAGACCACACAATGCTATACATTTGCGCTCAACTGACCATATCAGGTTTCCGAGTAGCGACCGTGAATATCCATGCCATATGGTATATTCAAATGCAATGCAGAGTCATGTTGCGATCGATAATAAATTATGTGTCACCATGGCACGCGACCCAAATATGATATGTTTTGGTTACAGTGTGAATAAGCGCACATGGCGATAAATCTTGTACGTGTTGATTGAGTGGCGCTAGAAATGTTGGTCAAGTGTAGCGTGAGAAAGTTGAACACATGTGATTCATATAGAATATTGTGTCATGGGAAATTTATGCGTTATTGATTTATTTCAGGGCATGCTGAGTTTAGATAATAAAATAGGTTAAGTTATGTTTGTAATGTTTTGTAAAAATCGTATATAAGGAGTGGTAAGAATGTTTGGAAAATAGATTCATTTGAGTAAGCGTGCAATACACTGTTTTATTCTATTGAGTCTCTGCTCTTGCGAGGCTATACTCGCAAAGCATTAACTAAGCACGGCAAATGTCTAAGAATAGCTCAGACATGGTGCCATCATTAACTGCGGCCTCGCCGCTTTGGTAGTAAGGACCCTACGTCGACACAAACAAACGGAGAAATATCCCAAGGCCCATCAACGAACATATTTCCTGACGACTCCAGCGTATTTCATGGCGATCCTGATAAACGGAACTTTGGAATCTACTATGAAGATTCATGTAGCTGCATAGAAGAAGAAGGACAGGTAGAACGAGAAGAATACGTTCCTGAGCCAGTGTCAACTACACCATCCTACTACAAACCCACAGCAATAATTACACCTGGACCCAGACCTAGGAGAATTGAAGATTTCACCAAAAGGAAGGCTGAAAAAGATATCTTGGACACCATCCCCAAACCAAGACGGCCACGTGGAGGCAGAAAAACGAAGTTAAAACGCGAACGAGCGGAACTACACAGATTAGTACGAATTTCTTTTGGGCAGCAGAAGGAGTACTTCCAGAAGAGACTACGGGAACTTAAAGAATATGGGAAATAATTGCTCGACGGAGGAGGTAACGGTGATACAGGAGTATCAACAATCTTTAACAACAGCAGCAATTTTCTGTATAGTATTAGGAATATTCTATGTTTATAATAAAAAGAAAAACTCTAGCGCACCTGAACCGCTAGAAAACTAATTTTCGAAGAAATTGTCTTTGAGGGACAAAAAAGTGTGGAAAAACTTAATACACTGTTGTGTCGAATCATATCAACCATTCCTTATCCAAAGCAACAAAACTCAACTCTAACACAAATGATGTAAATGTTCAGTGCTGGCAACACTTTCCGAACGAAGCAGTAATAAGTTTACCATAACAAGCTCATACTCAAATCAACTTATCCTTTGAATTTCGTTCTCATCGCAGGATTTCATCGAAAGTTTCAGCGGTTAAACGTTGTTTGAGGCTGCCATCCGAAAAACGTTCAAAACTCGGAAAATTTAAAAATTGATTCCTTATTTTTATTGCTAATGCTTTGCATATGAGAACGTAATTTGAAGCATTTGTTGGTGCAATATTTACGGAAATGGCTAATGCTGGTTAGCCTGTGTCAGCAGCAAAGCAAAATACATACCAAATCTGCTTTACGTTAAGTTAAACCCAACCAGTAAATTTCGTTTCGATTGAATCACTGCGCTGGAAGTTATACGGGTGAAAAGAATTTTAGGGTTACCACCCTCAAAACTTTTCAAATTTTTAAAGCGTTAATATTTGTGGTTAATTATCATTGCAGGATCATTTCCTTTTGCAAATCTAATGACATAATCGCTCTGTAAAGAAATTTCACAAAATTACAAAAATGATCATAGCTGGCAGCCCTTTCATGATTTTGGTACGAAATTTCTACGACATTTGGTTCACATTAAGGCCCATTTACTGCGTGATCTTCGTTTTGATTTCTGCACTGGACCGGAAGTTATAGGGAAAAAAGCTTTATTTTGCTGAGCAAAGTTGCAAGATTTAGGAGACAAAAATCACCATAGCTGGCAACTCTATTCTAATTTTTCAACCAAATTTTAATCAAATGTTATCTAAGATAAGATCCAAGTACTGTATGAATCTTGTCCAAATCTGATGGCTGAATCGGAAGTTATAGGCCTAAAACCAGTTTTTTTTCTCACCTATTTTTCAAGATGGCACCACTGCCACAGGGTTGCCCGCATTTCAAAATAGCTTCTATCAGACCTGGTCCTAGATAATACCAACATATTCTGTGAATTTGATTATGATCGGATTATCCGGTCGTCAGTTCTCGTGAACAGAACTTTTGAGTGCTGAAAATAGAGGTAATTTGGTGATGGGTTGCCGTTCTTGTGCAAAACGGAATTTTGAAAATTTTATCTTGAGATGAAAGACAAAAGATAAAATTTATCAAAGATTTGAATTTTTTGTCAAAAATCAAAAATTTTTCAGGAAGGTCAATGATTTGAAGGATTTTTTTTCAGCACCCTGCCACAGCTACAGGGTTACAGCTTTATGCTGAAAATCTCTAAGTGCTAAATTTTAGTCAACATCAATACGCTCTGTAATTTTCATGATGATCCATTGTTTTTCTTACAAGTAATGACAAATCAAAATTTGAAAAAAAATCCTTGCCTACTTCTAGGCACTCTGCACCCACACATGGCTCAAAATTTCCGATTATTTATCATAAACAAGCTAAGAACATAATTAGTTTTCATTCCCAATACTTTTCTTTAACAAAAATTTACACTGCTTGGAAATATAGGAGTTCCTCAAAATTCACTAAAACGCTCGCCGCCGCCAAAAGGTTTAGGATATCTGAATTTGAGAAAGTCGTGGACCTACCTACTATATACACCTACGTTCTCCGAAAATTTCAGCTCAATCGGATCGGCCACTCCAGAGATTATCTCCCTTAATCATTTTGCTGATATATATATGTATATATATATATATATATATATATATATATATATATATATATATATATATATATATATATATATATATATATATATATATATATATATATATATATATATATATATATATAAAGAAATATGAATTTTCGGTGAAACGATTTGAATACTATTGTTCTTCGAACATTAGTAATAAGGAGTATGTAGCTAAAAGGTTAAATAGGAGTATAGATGTATAGCAATAATAAAAACAATATATATGTCTTAATACATGAATTTTAAAAACTTTTATTTATTAATGTACGGTTCCTTTTTATAAAATTCCAGTCTTACAATAATTATGTATGGACACTTTAGAAGGTTTAATCTTGGAAAACGAACAGGTTTTGAGAAATTTAAGAAAAAGTTCGAAGAATTTATATAGGTTTGAAACTTTAAAAGAAAAATTGAACGATTTACAGGCGCGTAAAGAAAAATTTAGGAAAACAATCAGCAATTTTAATGACGAAAGCTCTGACGTTTTAGATATCAAATTAAAGTTCAAAGCGGTATCAGCTATATTGGAGGGAGAAATCTGGCTACAGCTTGGTAAACAAGGATATTCTGCGGAAGACGTCCAACAAGAGTGCGACATCACCGAAGAATTAGAGACTAGTTTACAAGTACTAGAAGACAAAGCCAAGATGTCTGAGTTTAGTCTAGAGACTGCCATAAAAATAATTCCTACTTTCGAGGGAAAGTATAAGGAATTAGAATCCTTTTTGAAAATAGTAGAGTTACTAAATTCCACATTAACCGCTTCAGGAAAAACCCAACTCATAGATTTCGTCACTAAAGTTTAGCTTACCGCGAATGTGAGATTATCTTTGATTAACACCTCAATCAGCACTTTTGAATCTTTAAAAAATGAATTATCTAGCAGGTTTAGAAACAATAAAACAGTACCACAAATTCATTCTATGCTCAGTAACATGTGTCAGAACCGATCATCTGTTACTACATATAAAGATAAAATTTTATCTTTGGTTGATGAGCTCAATCAATTACAGGTACAAGGGCTAGGTAATCAGGCTACGGAACCAGAAAAGAAAGTTATCGCGCAAATGAACGATACTTATGCACTCACTATCTTTAAAAGTGGACTTAATGACCAGCTGAAAGGCACAATATTTTCAGCTAGGCCCAAAACTTTTGCTGAGGCAGTATCATTAGCGCAAGAGATTGAGACATTAGAATCTCAAGCTACGAGTAGCGTAATGCATATCGGCAATTTTACAAATAATAGAAATAACCGTGATCGAAGATACAGAAACAATGGCAATGATAGAAATAGCAATGGTTATAGGGATAGAGACAGTCGAAGAGATTTTAGGAATAAAAGATACGATAACCATAGAAATTTTAATAGAAAAACAGATAACAGATCAAATCATTATAGAGATAATAATGATAACAGAGATAATCACCGTAGGAATAACAGATATGCCAACAACCATAGTAATCACCGCAATAACAATAATAGAAGTCTACACGTAATTTCGGACCAGGGAAACGTCCTAGGTTCCGGAGAGGAAATGAGGAACCTCCCGGAATAAATAACACGAGTAAGGAATGTAAAATTTACAGAATAACAGATGGCTGCACGAATTACGTAAGAATTTATAATGATGGAGCGAATAGACAACTATCGTTCTTAATAGATACAGGTGCAGACGTATCAATTTGTAAAGTAGGTATATTTAAGGCGTTAGAACATAGAGTGAATAGCAAGGATAAAATTAAGTTAACTGGTATTACTAAGGAAGTAACTACGTCTTTAGGTACTTCGAAATTAAATTTATTAATTGGGAACAAAAGGATAACAGAACTATTTCACATTGTAGACGACAATTTTCCGATTAGTACAGACGGTATTATCGGTAGAGATTTATTAGTTAGTTTCATGAGTAAAATAGATTATGAAACCATTTTTTTTAGTGTGTCAGATGAAGAAATTGTATTACCCATGGATACAAAACGTCAGAACCATTCGGGAATTAATATATCCGCGAGAACTGAAGCAATAGTTCCGATAAATGTGAGCATCGATGAGGATAGCATTGTGCTGAACGCAGAAATTGAGAAGGGTGTTTTCATCGGAAACACTATTATACCAGCCAAAGGCGTTCGACACGTAAAGGTTCTGAACACAACTGATAGAGATGTAGTCATAAACAACTTCAACATAGAGATTGAACCACTAAAGAACTACAAGGTATATGCAGAAAAACAACAGAGAGGTGATCAGAAACGTTTCGAGAAACTGCTGGGAGTTATAGATAAAGATAATTTGGACAAAAGATCTATGGATAGTTTGCTTGAGATAATAAAAGAGTATCAAGATGTTTTTCACTTGGAGGAAGAGAAGTTGACAACAAACAATTTCTACAGACAAAAGCTGCAGATGGCAGACGATAGTCCGGTCTACATTAAGAATTATAGGCTACCTCAAGCTCAAAACGAAGAAATATTACAACAAGTCAGAGACTTAGAAGACAATGATATTGTCGAACCGTCAGTAAGCCCATACAATTCACCACTTTTGGTTGTACCGAAGAAGACTTCAGATGGTAAAGCTAAGTGGAGACTTGTAGTGGATTTTTGTAGATTGAACGACAAAATCATCAATGATAAGTTTCCTTTGACTAGATTGGAAGACGTTCTAGATAGGCTCGGTAGAGCGAAGTATTTCTCAACTTTGGACATGACTAGTTCATTCCACCAAATCGAACTTGAGAAAGAATCTAGACCCGTCACCGCGTTTTCGACCAGTGATGGTCACTATCAATTCAAGAGACTACCATTTGGATTAAAGATTTCGTCCAACAGTTTCCAACGGATGTTGACGATAGCTTTGAGTGGTTTAAGTCATGAGGCATTCCTATACGTAGATGACATCATAGTTTTTGGATGCAGTGTCAAACACCACAATGATAATCTTCGCAAAGTATTACAGCGAATGCGACAGTACAACTTGAAGTTGAACCCTGGCAAGTGTCACTTTTTGAAATCGGAAGTAGTGTATTTAGGGCATTTGATAACCAGAGAAGGTGTTAAAACAGACCCATCTAAATTTGAGACGATCAGAAACTATCCGGTTCCGAAATGTGCAGATGAAGTACGCAGATTTGTTGCGTTTTGCAACTACTACAGGCGTTTTATTCCGAATTTTGCCGGAATTGCCAAAAGTTTGAACTCGCTATTGAAAAAGAACGTTACATTTGAATGGACCGAAGAATGTCAAAAAGCGTATGAAACACTTAAGAATATATTAATTGAGCCACCAATTTTGCAGTATCCAAATTTCGAAAAACCATTCATTTTAACAACTGATGCATCTAACTACGCATTAGGCGCTGTATTATCGCAAGGTGAAATTGGACAGGATTTACCAATTTCGTATGCAAGCAAGTCGCTAGCAAAGCACGACATCAATAAACCAGTCATAGAAAAAGAACTTTTAGCCATACATTGGGGCATAAACTTTTTTAGACCCTATCTCTACGGAAGAAAGTTCGTAGTTGTCTCAGACCATAGACCACTAGTATCTTTATTCACCCATGCAAATCCTTCATCAAAACTCACTAGAATTAGAGTTGACTTATCGGATTATGATTTCACGATTGTGTACAAAAAAGGCAGCATGAACACGAATGCTGATGCCTTGTCAAGAATTGAGTTGGATTCTGACTCTTTAAAAGCATTGATACCTCCAGTCACAGCTGAAACAGCAAAGCGTAAACTATTAGCAATTACAAGGGGCATGGCAAAGAAAACAGATAATAAAAAGCAAGAAACCCGCAGCGAAAGCAACCACGTAAAAGTAGAACCTGATCAATTCTATTGTTGGGATTGCACTAGCTTGTCGGATATCACCGGTGTTATGAAGTTAAAATTTATCCTGCCCAATGATGAAAATAAAAGTATTGATATCGTACGTACGAAAGATATTGTAAAAGTATATTGTAGCGATATATCTAACGTGAAACCAGTTTCCGTTAATGCAAAGCTAACAATAAATAGGGGTACCCGCAGACACAAAAGTAATGAGAATAATAGTGATAATCCACATTCAGAACACGTTTTGATTATGGAGAAACTATTAGATTTTGCTAGACGTAACAAAATCCAAGAACTCTCATTATCAAGTGATGATGTTATATTAAAGTCTATAGACAAGGAAGAATTTAAGAAAGTATTTAACCTGTTGCAACGAAAAGGTAAAGATAATGCGCATATGAAGCTAAGAATAATGATATACAAGCCGCCCGCTAAGATAACGAATAAAGATGCACAGGTGAAATTAATAGAAGAATATCACAATTCACCGCACGGAGGACATTTAGGGATTCGCAAAACTTTGTTAAAGCTAAAACAAAGATATTGCTGGAAGAACATGAACAGTATGGTTAAATCCCACATAAAGAATTGCACACCTTGTCAAATGAACAAACAGGTGAGACACACAAAAGAAGAAATGATGAAAACCGACACACCAACAACGAGTTTTGAAACAATACAAATAGATACCGTAGGTCCACTAAGCATATCTAATAACTATAGATACATATTAACCTTACAATGTGAACTAACTAAATTTGTAGTAGCGTTCCCAATAGAGAATAAAGAAGCACAAACCATAGCTGTAGGAATAGTTAATGAGTTTATATTAAAGTATGGACATTTCAAAGTACTCAAGTCTGATTTAGGTACTGAATTTACAAATAAGCTTATGAGCAACATCTGTGATTTGCTAAAAATAAAACAAATATTTTCAACACCATATCACCACCAGACTTTAGGAGTAGTAGAAAGGAATCATCGAGTACTAAACGAGTATATGTATTCGTTTGCTGATGACCAACAATGGGACAAATGGGTTCCATATTACCCATTTGCGTATAATACAACCCCAAATGTAGATACAAACTACACTCCATTTGAATTGATTTTCGGTAAACTTCCATACTTACCAAATGACATAGTTGATAGTCAAGATGTAATTTACGATTTAGATAATTATGCCAACGAGTTAAAGGCAAGATTGAGGATGTCGATCAATAGAGCACGAAGTTTGATTGAAAAAGTTAAAATCAAAAGAACAATGAACCAAACAAATATACATTCTTTGAATCCTAAAATAGGAGATTTCGTACTTTTGAAAAATGAAAATAGAAAGAAACATCAACCACCATATAAAGGTCCATATAGAGTATTGGACATGGATCACTGTAATGTCACTTTAGACATAACAGGAAACCGTAAATTAGTACATAAGAACAGATTAAAACCTTACCACACATGTAACATAAATGACAACGTAGTTAAATAAAAAAAACTCTAGCGCACCTGAACCGCTAGAAACACTAATGTTCGAAGAACAGTAGAAGAATCGTGCAGGTTTTGAGTGCATATTCCACCACATGAGCTGCTTACTATGGCCGAACTGTTTCAAATGCCACGTTTAACTTTGGTCTCAGGTTTCAGATATTACCATTGGCATGAATTTCAACGTTTATGAGAGCAAAACACAGATTAATTATATTCGTTATCAGTTGCTTATTTCACAAAATTTTGAAAACAGCATCTCATATAACATCAATGAAGAAAATGCTCAGTGCCTGCAGCACTGTAACTGAATTTATTTATTTATTTATTGTCTAAATCGACAGAACAAATCCAATTATTGATAAGACAAGAAGAAAAAAAATAAAAATAAGTACAAGTATATAAATTATGTAAGAAAAAGAATATAATATGAAAACCAAGAAAATTAATAAGAAAATAACCTGAAAACCAAGAAAATTAATAAATTCAGCATGGAATAATAATACAAAAAAAAACTCTAGCGCACCTGAACCGTTAGAAACACTAATGCTCAAAAACTCTAGCGCACCTGAACCGCTAGAAACACTTATGTTCGAAGAACAGTAGAAGAATCGTCCAGGTTTTGAGTGCATATTCCACCACATGAGCTGCTTATTACGGCCAAACTGTTTCAAATGCCACGTTTTACTTTGGTCTCAAGAATGCATTATAACTCATATGGTAGAAAGTTTCAGATATTACCATTGGCATGGGTTTCAAAGTTTATGAAAGAAAAACACTTGTTAATTATATTCGTTATCAGTTGCTTATTTCACCAAACTTTGAAAGCAGCATCTCATATAACACCAATGAAGAAAATGCTCAGTGCCTGCAGCACTGTAACTGAAGTTGGCGTTTGGGGCTGCGATCCGAAAAATTTGCAGAACTTTGGGAATTGAAACATTGGTTATTTATTTTCATTGTAAATGTTTCCGGTATGAATACTAACTAAAAGCATTTATTGAGACAAAAGTAGCACAACCGACTCGTGCTGGCAACCTTCTGCCAGTATCAAAGCCAAGAATATATCACATCTGCTTCACGTTGTTATATTACATTCGAAGTTATAGGTGTATAAAGAAATTTAGGGTTACCTACAGGAAGTTTTTTCAAATAATCGAAAGCTTAATATTTGCTGTTTATTGTCACTACAATATCATTACCATTTGAAAATTCTACGATAAAACCGCTTAATAAAGATATTGCAATTAAAAACAAAACCAACAATAGCTGGCAACCCTATCGCAGTAACCCTATCTATAAAGAAATTTAGGGTTACCTACAGGAAGTTTTTTCAAATAATCGAAAGCTTAATATTTGCTGTTTATTGTCACTACAATATCATTACCATTTGAAAATTCTACGATAAAACCGCTTAATAAAGATATTGCAATTAAACACAAAACCAACAATAGCTGGCAACCCTATCGTGGCTTTTCAACCAAATTTGGCCTGAATAATGCTTATAATAAGTTCCGTTAATTGTATGAAATTCGTATTGATTTCATGACTGCACTGGCAGCTATAGGGCAAAAAGTTTTATTTTCCTGAGCGAATTCTCAAAACCATAGACACCAAAATTACCATGGCTGGCAGCACCAATCGAATTTTTCAACCAAATTTCTACCAAACAGAGTTTAGAGTAAGGTGCAGCTACTGCGTCAATTTCATGAAAATCTGGTTACTATTCACATTTCATAGGGCAAAAAGCAGTTTTTTTTTCTTTGTAATTTTTCAAGATGGCACCACTGGCACAGAGTTGGCACACTGGCCCCAATTCAAAATCGCTTCTATCAGACCTGGTTCTACTTAAGTTCAATGCATTCTGTAAATTTCAATGGTATCTGATTATTGGTTCGTGAATTCCCGTGAACAGAAGTTTTTGATGCTAAAAATATGGGTTAACTGGGAGAGGGTTACCGTTCTTGTCCGACATGAGATTTCCAAAGTTTACCTTTGAACGTGTAGATAAAGCATAAGATTTGTATACAGACTGGTTTTATTGTAAGAAACGGACATTTTTAGGATATTCGATGATTTGAATGTTTTCACTTCCAAATTTTTATTTTTTTAAATTTAAGACACCAAAATTATCATAGCTGGCAGCTCCAACCGAACTTTTCAACCAAATTTCTATTAAACGTGGTTTAAAGTAAGGTCCACCTACAGTGTGAATTTCGTCAAAATCGAACGATTCAATCAGAATTTATAGGGCTAAAAACAGTTATCTTTTTTAGTAATTTTTCAAGATGGCACCACTGGCACAGAATCGCTTGCATTTCAAAATAACTTCTATCAGACCTGGTCCTAGTTAAGACCAATACATTCTGCAAATTTCAATTAATTCTGCTCATTGGATCGTGAGTTTCCGTGAACAGAAGTTTTTGATGCTAAAAATATAGGTAAATTGGGCAAGGGTTACCAGGCGTGCCCGTTATACCATATCAAATTTTATTTTTTGCCTATGTTAACAAAGCACGAAATTTACATATGAGTGGCTTTTTTTTGAAGAAGCGGCAGTTTTTCAAGAGAAACGATAATTTGAAAGTTTTCACTTTCAGTGCTTGCCCTAGCTTCAGGGTTGCCAGCACGCTCATCAAGAGTTACACAAATTTACAACTAAATAATACCAATATGTTCTGAAAATTTGGTAATGATTGAAAAGCTCTGTCAAAAGTTATCGCAATTTAAAAATTTTCAATTTTTCCCGATCTCTTTTTAGGCACCCAGCGCACACATGGGGTTAAAAAATTCCAAAAAATTATCCGATTCACATGTAAAACACGTTCGAAATTTATTTTGTTAACTTTATTTTTGCAAAACTTATTTGTGTACGGAATAATAGGTATAATAAAAATATCACTAAAATGGCCGCCGGCGCCAAAGGGTTAAAGATTTTTAACTTTTTCTGAGACCTGGCACTATTCTGCATATACACCAATGTGTCCTGAAAATTTCAGCTCAATCGGATGGCGCGTTCCTGAGATTTTTTCACTGAAATTTTTTGATGATATATATATATAGGGGAATGTCGTCAAGGTTGGGCCACTTTTTATCTTTGTCCTGTATCTTTTGTTTGTATTCGAATATTCGCAATGTTTATGTCTTATTTAAAAGTTTGGACCGTTGTAATAAACTTGTAATTAGGGCAAATTGTTGCGCATTATGAAAAAAAAAAGTTATTGACAAAACGGAGAAAAAAAAAAGTTGTCTAGGTTGGGCCATTGCAGTTTAGGTTGGGCCACTAGTTAATATCGACAAAATATGTACTACTATAGTTTTTAATGAACAAATATGGATTTTTTTATTGCTTATTTTTTAATCCCACGTTATTTCCATGATACATCTTAATTAAAACTTTAATCAGAATCGCAATTTTGGCATATAAAATAACTTTTTGAGAGTTTAGCGCACTTCAAGTGCACGTCTCTCTTACATTCAATGCACGGGATGGAATTGTTGCGATTGAGTTTCAAGGGCATCAATTTTAAACAAATAATACAAAAGTCTCGATCTACATCATCTTCCGAAGAGGGTTGTTGTAGGGTGTTTCTCGGTGGGCGACCTCGTTTAGCAGGTGTTTTCGTGTCTGTTTTTCTCGCGCCCGATATTGGACGTTTCTTGGGCGTCTTCAAGGCGTCGCGCTTTTTTTGCTTTTCACGCAACTTTTCGCGGCTCTCCGGGGAAGTTAGAACGGTGCTTTTCATCGGGCGGCGTCCTCGATTAGATTTAACCGCTGGCGTGGTCGCTTGCAGAGGTCCGACCAATGACAAAATTGTCGATAGGGTGGGCTCATGAGACGAAGACGTCGAAGGGAAGGAAGAACTTGTCACTTCTTCGTGCGTGCTAGTAGAGCTTCCTGCTTTCTCGTTCGTGCTTACTCTGGGGGCATCCAAAACTGTAATACGGCGCTGCAAATCTCCTTCGGTATCTTCGGCTTCCAGAACAGCTCGCTCATTTTCTCCACTATACACAGCTTGGATAAAGTCAGAATCCAGGAAAATGTCAGGGTTGTATGGGTGAATCCCCGTCGCAAGAAATCCAGCTTTCACGTTCCGAGGTGTTAGTGCCAAGTCCAATGTGGATCGGACAAGACCTGGGATATGTCTGATTTCCAGAATTTTACCAGCGTGGTTTTTCTGCCACGCATAACATTGGGATTTGTAGTAGGCTTTGACGGGACCATAAATTGAAACATCCAAAGGTTGCAAGCGATGGCTGCAGTGTGGGGGAAATGAGAGAATTGTGACACCATTTTCAGCAGAATAATCCAAAGCTTCGACAGAAAGGTGAGAGGAATGATTGTCCAACAGCAATAATTTCGGTGATTGCTTCGAGGCCTTGGTCCTTTCGACAAAAAACTTGATGTATTGAATAAATTCCGCTTGTTGCATCCAACCTGATCCATTTGCAAAACCAATCGCCCCAGGGGATGCGTTTTCGAGAAATGTAGACTGCTTTTTTTTGTAGCGAACAGGAAAAATGGTGGGATAAAGTTTCCTTCAGCATTAACTGCCAGGGCCATTGTGATCATTGATCCTCGTTCTTGAGCCGAAATTTGCCCCACTCTTCTCATGCCTCGCATCGAAATAACTTTTCCAATCTTGGTCGGCACCGTCGAAAATCCGGTTTCATCCATATTCCAAATTTCTGCCGCCTGAAATGGATACTCAGACAAAACTGCATCTAAATTGCGAAAAAACACCTGCACATTTTCTTTGGCAAACGATTTTACACGATGTAAGGTTGTCTGCTCTGGAGTGCGCAACGAAAGTTCCTGGTGACGCCGCATAAACCCGTAGTACCAATCACGTCCACTCATTTTGTCTTCATCCCACTTCGACGGATATGGAATTTGTATTTTTTTAGCAAATTGGTATGCCAGCTCTCTCAATTCCGTGATATTGAGACCATAGTAATGGTCACTGCATTTTTTTGCATAGTTGACGAGCGCCTTTTCTTGGTCAGCAGAAAAGACCTAAGAACAATTCCGAATAAGTAATTTATCCTCCATACTTCTTTTTATCGCGTTACACTTACTTGTTTCACAGCACATGCAGCATATGAACCAATTTGTTGAATGGTTTCCTGCAAATTCTTGTCCGGGACTGTAGAAAGGTCGCTGTATTTATTTGACACTTTTGCTATATACCGCGTCAAAGTTGAGCGTGGCACATTGTACCACCCTGAAGCAGCTCTTACGGATTCATTTCCCAACATTACAGACTTGATAGCCCAAGAAACATCCTCCACATTAAAATTGCCTCTTTTAGACGTTCGCTTATTGCGAGAAGTTCTGAAAGCAAGCAATATTCAATTTCGAATTAATATTTTTATTATTACTGTCATTTAGTTAATAATCTTTATTGTTATTATTTCTATTTTTATTCTATGACTGTTATTTTACTGTTATGATTTTTGTTCTGTTGTATTTTTGGTTTTTTCATTTTTTCTTTAAATTTCAAACTACTCATCATTCTATTAACACTTATTAATTATTTTTGATCATTTTAATTCATGAATGATTTTGGTTTTCTACCGTGCAAAAAGCCGGCTCGAGACTGATTGAAAAAAAAAAAATGATGTGACCCAACCCTGACTACACGAGTGACCCAACCTAGACAACAAGCGTTTTTTTCCAATCGCGAAACACTACATGTGAACAGGTTGGGAAATAAAATTTTCCCTTGGAGAACTTGTTAATGACTTACCACATAATGGAAATATATACTTACTTTGGCGGAGACATCATTTTTGTCCAAGTTTGGAGTTTTTTTTCACGGTTATTACAAAACTTTTTGGGATACCGAAAACAAGACAAAGGCACAAAACTTTTACAAACATTCTTCGTGACAAGCAATGCTCTGACAAGTTTGCTGTCATCGAGAATAATACTTCCCCACTATGCCACCGATGGCAGCACGTGTCATATACGAGAAATAACCGTGACCCAACCTAGACAGTGGCCCAACCCTGACGACATTCCCCTATATATATATAGAAATATGAATTTTTGCCCAAAGTGATTTTAATACTAATGTTCTTCTTCGAACATTAGTAAAAATATATATACGAACCTACATATAAAAAAATTTTTTTTTTTTTTAATAAAACCGTTCAGAATGATACGCATTGTGTTAAGTAAAGCTAAGTAAGCATTATTGTGACTACAAAAAAAAAAAAAAAAAAAAAAATATTGAACCTACAAATAGAGAAATTTTGTTATATTAAGAATGATAAACTTTGTTGTGATTAAGGATAAGAGAATATTACTGTAAAAACCCCTTCTGGGACTATTAAACCTAATGTTTGTGATTAGTCTTCATTTTTTTTTTGTTGCAAATGAACCCTAATCAAAAAAAGGGTCAAAGTGTAATGATATACCATCACATGCATGAAATAAATCAAAGCAAAACAAACAAGTCAAAATAGAACACCATGTAGTTCACTAATATTGTCTACGTAATAGCAGACCACACAATGCTATACATTTGCGCTCAACTGACCATATCAGGTTTCCGAGTAGCGACCGTGAATATCCATGCCATATGGTATATTCAAATGCAATGCAGAGTCATGTTGCGATCGATAATAAATTATGTGTCACCATGGCACGCGACCCAAATATGATATGTTTTGGTTACAGTGTGAATAAGCGCACATGGCGATAAATCTTGTACGTGTTGATTGAGTGGCGCTAGAAATGTTGGTCAAGTGTAGCGTGAGAAAGTTGAACACATGTGATTCATATAGAATATTGTGTCATGGGAAATTTATGCGTTATTGATTTATTTCAGGGCATGCTGAGTTTAGATAATAAAATAGGTTAAGTTATGTTTGTAATGTTTTGTAAAAATCGTATATAAGGAGTGGTAAGAATGTTTGGAAAATAGATTCATTTGAGTAAGCGTGCAATACACTGTTTTATTCTATTGAGTCTCTGCTCTTGCGAGGCTATACTCGCAAAGCATTAACTAAGCACGGCAAATGTCTAAGAATAGCTCAGACATGGTGCCATCATTAACTGCGGCCTCGCCGCTTTGGTAGTAAGGACCCTACGTCGACACAAACAAACGGAGAAATATCCCAAGGCCCATCAACGAACATATTTCCTGACGACTCCAGCGTATTTTAAAAGCAACTTGCGTTATCGTTCGTATCCGTCATTTTCTTCTGTCCTCGTCGCCACTGTTATGTATGCAAGTCACAAAATGATCACACTGATTGTTAATTCAGAATACACTTTTATTTAATTCATGTTAACTTTTACAATTATAGCCTGGCCATGGTTACAATATGACTGCCGGAAGAAGAGCCAACTAAACTTCAAGAAAGTACCAAATAACAAGTAACAATTCATTCAGGTTCAGCAACAGAACCTCTGAGCTTCTTAAAAGGTAGGGTATATGACAAATATTTTTGAGATTGCTTGAAAAGGTACAATCATGAGCATTTGTTAATAAAGTACTAATTCTATAAATGATTACTAATTTGAATGATTAAAACAATGATACAAGTAATACGTATCCTAAACATTGATCAGTATTCAAGTTCAACACTTTAGTTTCTGTACAAGATTATTCCTTAATTATCATTTAATAGTTTTACTTATTCTTATGCTCAATAAAATAACGACTTTCTTATCATTTACGTAATTGCAGTGAAATTCAAACCGCCATTCTATATCATATGCTTCCGAAATTTGGCTTAATATCGTTTAAGAAGAAAACAAGTATATTTCCTGTGATAGAATTGGACATCCATTTGTCGCTGTAAGAATTTAAAAAAGTTTCGGTGATTAATTGTTTAAAAGATAAAGGAAAATTCCCCTCTCCTTATCTACTGACAAGTTATAAGATGAAGGAAAATTTCCTTCTGCTTATCTACTGACAAGTTATAAATGTGAACCGTTCAATAGCAACCATTTCTGCTTACACTATGGTATTAGTTAGAAGTCGTTTAGTCATTATGCAAATTAATGGTATTAGTTAGAAGTCATTTAGTAATTATGCAAAGTTCCAGCAAATGGACAAAAGTTAAATTGACAATGCTTGTTTGTACCAAAACCACAGGAAACTTTGAGTTTGCACAAATTAAAGTAAGACAATTACAATGAACACATTTAAAGTGAGCTACTGAGGCCTGCCATACAAGAAATGACTGGTCCAATTCATTTTATTTTCGTAAAGTCTAATACAACTTTTATCTAGAAGGATGACAATCGAAAACAGTAACCGATATTTGTAGACAGGTACACACGCATCCGCGTATATTCGCTTAGATTACTGGATCAAGTTTACTTAAACTTTCCGTCTTCGAATGCTTCGGACGCAACACGACGAAACGATGTTGAAGGGATCTAGTTTATAGCAGTGCAACTCAGCCTTCTGTATTTTATAGTTAACAGCTGGTTTTTATAAACCGTTTAAGCGAACACGAGTGTAAAGATCATGTGCGTAAAAATAGATCACTGTGTCATCAGGTGTGCTTATTTCATTGCAATCGAATTATAATTTCCCGACTCTAAACTATGACTTGTGGGTTAATCAATAACCGATGCTCAAAAATTGTTGCATTAAATGTTTACTGCACTAGCCAGACTATTTGATGGTCGACTGAATGTTCGTTTGCACTTTTTTAACTTTCATTTAATAATTTTTTTTTTTTTTGAGTGTAAAGCATAGTACTGAGTTCGATTTCATACAAAAATGTTCATACAAAATTTCACGTGAAATCTGTTTCGGCGAAAATTAAGCTTGAAAATAAGCAAGTTTGGTACTGTGTTCTTAGCATGAAAAGTTGCTTTGAAGTTGCTTTCGCTTCGAAAACATAGATGGCACTAAAACATGTTGTCAATCATTTCACGCCAATTTAGTTTGTGCAGTTCATTCTTTCGAGCAAAAAAGTGACATTTGGTGTTTCAATTTGAAAATGGAGCAGTGCAAATGTCTTTCCAATAAGAAAATCGATCGAAAATTGAAATTCTTGACATTTTATCCGTCAAGAATGAGCAGTGTCTCTGCTTTTCTCTGTTGTCAAAATTTTCGCTCGAAAGAATGGTCAGATAATGGGGAAATGTCAAAATTTCACGTGAACTCGAACTCAGTACCAGCCTTAACACAATATGTTTTCATTTCAAACGAAAATAAGTTTTGATTGAGAGCTTATTAAGTTATGTTGCTCTGTTAATTTATCACTTACTACTGCTAAAACTATGGAGCAGACGGCTCGGAAAATACTGAAGGTATCTGTTTGATTAACGTGCTCGAAGGAAACCTCGACTATTTGTTGTACCGAATTTTTACTTCACACTTCTTAGTTGACGTCTCACATAACTTTAACGTTACACTTGGATGACTTCTAACCAAAATGAGCGTACCTGCCGGGTGTCCAGCCCCAAGACGACTCATTGTCTTTCTGTCAATTTTCCTCCTTTTCGTTTTGCGCTTCCTGCACGTTCGCCGCTTTCGACTTCATCTGAAGGGAACTGGATTCACAGTTAGAATCCTCGGCCATCAATTTCGGTTGTTACCAGCAGGTAGTTGCATGCGCAAGTCAATTCGAAAACTTGTAGCATTTTATGACGTCGTGACGGTATGTCACCCAGGGTACCGCTAGTTTGCACAACACTGCCTCTACGCGGCCTGAAAATGTAGCCGTGCAACGCCGAGGACTCTTGGAAATTCCTGGTAGAACCTTCAAGTCGAAGGGAAGATGAACTTTATGTCTAACTGCTTCTATTACGCTGCCAAAGCAAAATAATAGGTCTGTTCCTGTACTTCAGCAAACTCCAGCAGTAACAGAATTTGGCAGCTGACTTCTTTTTGCTGCAAAATTTGGCTTACATTTGGCTTGCAGCAAAAGTACGAAAACGACTTGCTCCGAATCTATTTTAATATATTATAATAGATTCAAGTACGGGAACAGACCTAATATTCTCACTGAAAGGGGGAGGAGCGCTGCTAGGATTCCGATTTCCCGGGCCAAGCCAACTCGCTACGCAAACCAAAGCTTCCAACACGTCCGATTCGTTTCGTGGTTTAAGTTGGACCACATGTTCAATTTCTGCCTTGCAGCAAGACGTCAGCTCGGATCGGACTTTACACTCGTAAGTAGTACATAGTCCAATTAATTGATTAGCAATGTAGGTATTTTAGTACGATGGTTGTGTCGTTGAACTATTGAAATTTTACTTATGAACACAAATTAATGAGTGGCAGAAAGTGCATAGTACAACGTACAGTATAATTTGTACATTAAGTATAATGAATATACGAGTATGTAGTATAATGAATATATGTGTAAACATATTCCCCGGCCTTGAAGTGATCAGGTTCAAAGAGATCTAGTTCGTTCCGGTCGTAGGTTGTAATTTATTGTTGTTGATTTCAGTTCAACTGTTGGTGTGTTCTTTAATTTTCGCTTTTTGCAGTAGTAGATGATCGAAATAAAAACGATGGCTAGTATTGTGACGGATAGATCAAATGAGATTGTAGTATGAGCCGTTGTCGTGTTCTTTGATGTAGATAATAGTTTCCTTCAGCTGGTTTATTTCGTTGGTATTGTTACATATGTTGATTTTGGAAATTCTTGACCAAAGGTGTGTAGAGGAAAATCGTCAATTGATGATAGTTTGAAGGTGGGGCATGCAATCCACATTCTGGACAGTTTCGGGATCCCGAATTTTTTATCGGGACTCTCGACATTTGGGAATTGATAAAATTCAACCCATTTTGAGAATAACACAAGTTTCGTCATTACATCCTGAGCGAACAACCCAAAACTAAATTCTAAAAGAAATGTCGTTTTATGAAAACGCAGGCGCTAAGGGCTCTTTATTACAACTGACGTATGATTACATGTCAAATATCCCACCAAAAAGTGTAGAATCCGAAATATATTTTAACAGCTGGATATATGTGCAGCAAAATCAGGTCTAGTTTAAATTTTGAAACTCTTGACGAATTATGTTTATTAAGAGCATGCATACTTTCAAAACGAATCAACAGTTTGAACCAATCGATATTATTACTTATCACTTGTTTCATAGAAAAGCAATATTATTTTGTAATTAATTTGTAAACAACTAAAACGGATATTTGTATTATATTAAAGTAACATCCGTTATGCTGATTAAATTTCAAGTCGCTTTTAACTAATTTTATAATTAACTATCATGAACAAATGAGGAGGAATCATTGGACGGGGAGATAAAAAGAAATTAGATCATACGATTAAATTAGATGCAATTATAGATTAACGTTTTATTTGTTAACACCCATGTACATATGTGCATTAATTTAACATAATGAACTTAACTTCCGGTTTTATGTATATATATTTGAAATAAAGTTTAAATGGAGTACGAATAAGTCAATGTATCTGTTGAAATTCCCTTAATCTAGTTATTTCATAAAATCCCGAAATCTCGGGACTATCTCGGGATCCCGAAAACTCTAATCCCGAATTTTCGGGACCTTCATTTTCGGGATCAATCTCGGGGTTAATGCCCTAGTTGAAGGCAATAGATGAGTTGTATGTCAAAGTGGTTTTATTAGTCTAGTGGTGATGTGCTGTAATTTTAATTAATCCTTCGCGGAAACTGCAATCATCAATGAATTGTAGTACACCTGTTCCCCTGAGTATATCCAGGTGTTTGGATTATGCATTTGTGTCCATGCTATGTGCGTGTTGATTGATTATATTTTGTAGATTCTCGGAAGAATCGCTGCTTGATTTAGAAGAGACAATTCGCATTGTTTTTCTGGGTACATATGTAGTGTCCATATTCATTTATGATGCACCCCACTAACCTAATGTTCAGATAATATATAGTACTGGTCCCTGTGAAGAGTCAACGCTAAAAATTTAGCGGTTGATTTTATTTGGACAAACTGTGAGGATAGTTTGAATGTGACAGGAATAATGTTGAATAACTGGAAAGTATCTGGAAATATCAGAAGAACAGTGATTTTAAAAATGGGTTTCTCAGGTGTTATTCTAAATCGAACGTTTAGTAACTTATACAGGTGAATTAGAACATTGGGGATAGATTGACCTGGAATTGTTGATGAAGCAGGAATGTGTTCCTTTTTTAAACAAATCTCTTCCAGAAGTTGGTTTGGTGGGATAATCGATGGAGTTACCTTCCCGTCGTTACTATCGGTAGCGATGTTAAATAGTGTTGCTTGGGTATGGGCATAGGCTTTCATTGTTAATGTTAGGTAAATAGCTAGAGAATTAAATGTTTGAAGGACGTTCTGGTTGTTCAGGATGCGCTTTGTTTAATTTAGTTCATGATGGAAACTTTCGATATATTCATTGACGGTCTGGAGCTGCCTGTTAATGAAATCTCTGTCTCGAGAAATAAGATTTATTTTGAAGTCTCTTAACGATGTTTGATTTTTGATAAGTAATATTGCATGGTCCTCGTTTAGGCTTGTTTTGTCAATTGTGTCTGTTATACGATCTGCGTTATCTTGATCTAAGATGCCGAACAATTTGTTGTTGATCATTCCCACAAAATCAAAAGGTGATCTTCTTTTCCGAATAATGATACTTCTTCTACCGAGAAGTAAGTTATTCTTTGCGTACATTGTGTCTAAGCGTATTTGAAATTGCGTTGTAGGTATAAAACACTGCTTATGATTTTCGATTAATCGATTTAGGCACATTTCTTTCATTATTTTTATTTGATTCTGAATGTCCCGTAAATCAGTCTAATAGTGCTTCATATCAAAATAAGCTATGATTTTCCAGTGGTCCGCTATCATTGATGTCTGGGCTACGTCTTCGAAATAGGTAGTTGCCCTAAAACAAAAGGTGTGATTTTTACGACCTGATCAATTGGCTGGTTTAATGAAGCACCAACTATAGGCGAGATCAATAGTACCCATAGTGCGAGTGTTATCGGTGCAATCGAACCTAGTGAAATAAGCTTCTTCTTTTTGACATCCGGTGGTTGAGGTGGATACATTGCCGGGCTTGTTGACCAATTGGTGTTGATGGGGTGTATTTTTCGTTTTGTAGACTTATTTTTGGTTCTAGTAGCTGTGGCTAACAGTGCCTGCGGAGGATTTTGGTTCGCAGCTATTTGTGATGTTGTCTTATTTGTGCTGGCATCGTCCTCTTATGGCAATGGGCATAAGCTATTAATTGCTCGCCTGAGAATGCCGGTTTTGGTTTGCACGTCTACAACTCTGGTCAATCCAACCGCGCCCTTGTGTTCCTCAACTATTCTTCCAAGCTGCCACTTGAGTGGTGATGTATTGTCTTCCTTTAATAGTACGAGTGTTCTCGGAGACAAAGATGATGTTGGGCATCTCCATTTTGTGGTTATTGGTAGATGCTGAAGGTATTCTTTAGTCCACCGTTTTCAAAAGCTCATCTGACAGGCTTCAATTAACTCCTTACTTTTTAATAATGATATATTCTGTTCCTCGGCCCTTGAATAAGAAAGTGTTGACAGCGGTTCTCCGATGAGGAAATGTACAAGGGTAAGAGCCTGTTAATCATTTGGGTTGCTAGAAAGTTGTGTTAGGGGCCTAGAATTCAGGATGGCCTCTGCTTTGACAATGATCGTGTGGAGTTTTTTGTATGTTTACGCAACACTACCAGCAACGCGCTTTAGATGAAACGCTGCTCCTTCAACAGCGGCATCCCAGAGACCTCCGAAATGTGGAGACCTGGGATTAATAAAGTTTTACTCTATTTGTTCGTCTGCACAAAATTTAACGATCTCTTGTTTTGGTTTTGAGTCAGTGAACAAGGCAATTTCATATTGTAATTCATTCTTAGCGCCCACAAAGTTGGTGGCATTGTCACAAAATATTTTTGTGAGTTTGTCTCTTCTTGCAATAAACCTTTTTAGGGCGCCCAAGACGGGCTGTTTAGTCAAATCTGACATCAATTTTAAATGAACCGCCTTCGTACAGAAACAAACAAAGACTGATATGTAAGACTTTGTGGGGGCCTTTCCTCGAATTCGGTCATGTATGGATATCGGTCTACAGAAGTTGATACCAACATTTGTGAATAGTCGTGCAGGTTGAAGTCGTTCCTTCGGTAAAGGTCCCATGACTTGTTTCAGCAGTTTTGGTTTTGCCTTAAAGCAACGAATGCATTTTTGGACAATTGATGAGGTGAGTTAATTCCCTTTAAGGGCCAAAAGCGTTATCGAACCGTTGCTTATAGTGTTTGACGTCCTGCATGTTGTTCTTTTTCGTGGATTTGCTGTACTCTAAGTTGAACGATTTTGTTGAAGTGAGGTAGCAATATTTGGTGTTGTGCGGTGTAATCCACTGTCGATTTTTCTATTCTTCCTCCAACTCGGATAAGACTTTGTTCGTCTACGAATAGTTTAAGAGCGCTTAGTCCATTCTTTTCTGGGAAAGTGCAACCTTTTTTTTAATGTTTTGGCTTCTTCGGTGAATGTGGTGGCTTGAATGGCTCTGCAAATGGTGTGAAAAGAATGTTGCAATTTGGCTGGCTGAAGACAGTTGGCTCCATTTTTCAGATTGATCTGTGATATGGGAAATGAGAACGATTTTTTGTTTCCGAATTCCGGTATCGTCTTCACTGTGGTGAATATGAGTTGTAGCCAAAAAAATATTTTTGTGTGTTTAAGACTATTTAAATTGCGGCCAGGCAGGTCATACGTGAACACTAGTGATGGGTCATGAGTGAGTCAATCAAAAAGAGCGACTCTTTTGAAGGAGCTGTGTGAGTCAACTCTTCAACTCTGAGCGACTCAGCTCTTCGACTCTTTTGAAAGAGCTATGTGAGCCATCATTTAGAATAGCTCCGCACACTTCATACCTTCACTTTAGTGGCAATAGCGATATTGCGGAGCCACTCAAACAACCACCCGACCAAATAAAGCTTATGCATATACACACGGCAATACTTCATTAGACTACCGTGTGTACTTGAAGCGAAATCTATGCTATTCTAACGTCGGAACACGAACATATGTATACGACTATCGTATTGCATAGTGAAAAGAGTCGCTCCGTTGAATGAACACTGTGCGAGTGAGGAATAAAAGAGTCGCTCCGTTGAATGAACACTGTGCGAGTGAGGAATAAAAGAGTCGACTCCGTTGAATGAACACTGTGCGAGTGAGGAATAAAAGAGTCGACTCCGTTGAATGAAGAACTGTTCGAATGATGGATACTGATCGTGTGCAGTTATTGATGGCGACATTTTGTGAACACACAGTATGCGTTTACGTGCGCATATTTTGCTCTGGTTCACGAGTATTTTAGTAGCCAAATGTTGGCTATTAGGCGGTGCATTTCATAGGTAGATTTTAGAGATGAACCGTATACACTAGAACAGGTATATGGAACAGGTTCGTATCGAATATTTTCGTTCTTCAAAAAGTTTTTAGGGCAAAAGTAGTTGAAATCGGACAAAATCGGCCAATTTGGGGTTAAGGTGGTTTGGGACATAACGGGCCAAGACCTATTGCTACGATACAAAAATTTCGGTTTTGTAGGGGAGTAAGGGGTTTTTTGGCCATAGTTTGGCAAATACTGCCTTTAGGACGCTTTCGATGATTGGAAGTGGTCGGGGAGTACAATAGTGATATTTCAAGGGCAAACAATTTTTTGATAGGGTAAATTGGGCAAAAACGTTCATTTTTCCAAAATATTTTTTTTTACTTGCATGAATTTGGGGACCTTTTTGAATTGTTTCGGGCGAAATTTCCATACAAGTCTGGGAAAAAGCGGCCTAGTTTCGAAAATACGGCAATATGAAATCTGCCGAAAAACCGTCCGGAAAAACTGAAAGTACCACTAAAAGTGCTAAGTAGGAAAAGGTTGAGATCCTTTTAGGGCAAAAGTAGCTGAAATCGAGCAAAATCGGCCAATTTGAGGTTAAGGTGGTTTGGAACAAAACGGGCCAAGACCTATTGCTGCGATAGAAAAATTTCGGTTTTGTAGGGGAGTAAGGGGTTTTTTCGCCATAGTATGGCAAAAACTGCCTTTACGATGCTTTCGATGATTGGAGGTGGTCGGGGAGTACAATAGTGATATTTCAAGGGCAAAAAAAATTTTTGATAGGTGAAATTGGGCAAAAACGTTCATTTTTCCAAAATATTTTTTTTTCGACTAGCATGAATTTGGGAACCTTTTTGAGTTGTTTCGGGCGAAATTTCCATACAAGTTTGGGAAAAAGCGGACTACTTTCGAAGATACGGCAAAATGAAATCTGACGGAAAACCGTACGAAAAAATTTTGGTGGCAAAATAACGGCAAAATTACAACAAAAAGAGAGACAAATGGAATACGTAGAGCTTAAATTAAAGTTTCATGCTATTACCAGGTGGAACTCTACGTAATCTATGCTTGTGCGCATTCAAGAAGTAAAAGAGCCACTATTAGCCACCTTAGGTGTCCTTAACTAAAATCTACCAACTCCTTCTTCTGATGAATGGAATATTATGAAAACAGCCCCTGATATATTGAGCATCTTCAATGAGGCTACTCTAGAAATAAGCAGTGAGAAAACAGTAACGATTTCTAAAATATATATTATTGCATCAACGATTATAAGCTACATTTCAGAACTCTGTCTGAACGAAAATAAAACTGCTGATGTACGCAGTTTTTTAAATGTGATCCAAAGAGAACTTTCAAACAGATTTAAATTATATAAAGAAGATATGTTTTGCCTAGAGAGCGTTCTTTTAGATCCACGATTTAAAAGACTAGCATTTCAAAATGAATCCACGTACAAACTTGCTTGTATACATCTAGTTTCGGTACCCACAGCACAAGGAACGCAAAATTCGCTATCGCGAAAATTTGATGACAAAGTCAATAGTGTAAGAACCCAGCAAAGCTATGTAGCTGCAGGCATTAACGAAATGGATAATTATTTACAACATGTAAATATACCCAGAACTGCTGACCCTCTCAATTGGTGGAAGGAAAAGAAAGATTTACATCCCAGAATCTGGAGATAGTGAATCAACGATTGAGTAGAGTGGCCACTTATATGGAAGGATTTTCAGATGATTTTATGGTTAATTTTTAAATTTATATTATATGCTATATTATATTTTTAAAGTAATGTTATGTTATATTAGATTTAAGCTTATTATTATTAATAAAACAACCAAAAATAGCAATTTACTTTATACTTTTGCAACCATAAAAAAGTTGCTTGAAGTGGCTCTTTTGAGTGGCTCTTAAAGAGCGACTCTTTAAAGTGAGTGAGTTTTACGGAGCTGGCTCACTTCAAAGAGCCATTTTGCCCATCACTAGTGAACACTGAAAAGGAAAGTCTTCCCGGGTGTTTGGTCCAATAAAAAGGCCTTATGTTTGTTTAATCACAATTAATTTTACTCGGCGTTTATTTTTGACATTTGAATAATTAACTTAACAAAATTACTATTTCTGGGTGTGGATTCAATTAAACGAACAACGCCAAATTCTAGGCGATCTCAACAAGAAATATCGAAGGAAAATCAAATTTCGTATGAGTACGTGGAGGTAATTTGAGAGTAGTTTGTCAGATTTCAGTATTGTGTATTGGATTTTATTCTTAAATCTAATCCACTTTGAATCTATACATTATATATAAACGTAAATCAATATGATTTCATGTAAATAAAATATATTCGTATGTTATATATTAGTAGAATGGAATAACATTTTTGTTTACCTCTTTGGGTATTAACAGTATTGGTAAAGGGATAATAACTGGCCTATGCATATTCTTACGAACCATCACAAATATTTTTTTAGCGAAACACTTTTACAGTTAAAGCTTATGCAGATCAGCCGTAACTTGTCGATATTCCCAACGTACATCTGGCTCAGGATTCGCTCCTTCTCTGCCAAATAAATCAATGTCATTTAGAAACAATATTTTTGAGATTGCTTGAAAAGGTACAATCATTAGCATTTGTTAATAAAGTACTAATTCTAAAAATGATTACTAATTTGAATGATTACAACAATGATACAAGTAATACGTATCCTAAACATTGATCAGTATTCAAGTTCAACACTTTAGTTTCTGTACAAGATTATTACTTAATTATCATTTAATAGTTTTACTTATTCTTATGCTCAATAAAATAACGACTTTCTTATCATTTACGTAATTGCAGTGAAATTCAAACCGCCATGCTATATCATACGCTTCCAAAATTTGGCTTAATATCGTTTAAGAAGAAAACAAGTATATTTCCTGTGATAGAATTGGACATCCATTTGTCGCTGTAAGAATTTAAAACAGTTTCGGTGATTAATTGTTTAAAAGATAAAGGAAAATTCCCCTCTCCTTATCTACTGACAAGTTATAAGATGAAGGAAAATTTCCTTCTACTTATCTACTGACAAGTTATAAATGTGAACCGTTCAATAGCAACCATTTCTGCTTACACTATGGTATTAGTTAGAAGTCGTTTAGTCATTATGCAAATTAATGGTATTAGTTAGAAGTCATTTTCTAATTATGCAAAGTTCCAGTTAATGGAGAAAAGTTAAATTGACAATGCTTGTTTGTACCAAAACCACAGGAAACTTTGAGTTTGCACAAATTAAAGTAAGACAATTACAATGAACACATTTAAAGTGAGCTATTGAGGCCTGCCATACAACAAATGACTGGTCCAATTCATTTTATTTTCGTAAAGTCTAATACAACTTTTATCTAGAAGGATGATAATCGAAAACAGTAACTGATATTTGTAGACAGGTACACACGCATCCGTGTATATTCACTTAGATTACTGGATCAAGTTTAATAAAAACTTTCCGTCTTCGAATGCTTCGGACACAATACGACAGTACATTGGTGAAGAGATCTAATTAAGAGCAGTGCAACTCAGCCTTCTGTATTTTATAATTAATAATAATAATGGATGCTTTATTGATGTGCTGGCGTTTTACAGAGTTTCACAATATGCATATCTAGTGTTTAGACAGAGTCTTTACAGCTAAGTTATGGATTCTATACAAAATGAAGTATGAAAATTTACAATAGTGCGTTAGGGGGTTTTAAGAAAAATTAGCTTAAAACCTAATGAAGTGCTTAGCCTAACCTAAATAAACTTAAGACTATTGCTTAAAACTAGCCTTAAGATTAACTGACCAAATGATTGGAGCATAAGGAGGACACCAGGGGGCTAGTAGAAGTGTTACACCTTATTAAAAATTTTGAGGCACAAGTCTGAATCAATTGACGAATTGTTCTAAGTTTAGCTATCTTGTGGAGCTTACATGTGGAATAGTAAAATGGTTTTTTGAGGATTATTTTAAGAAACTTATTCTGGATGATCTGAAGTTTAAGCTTGTGAGTGTTAGCACATTTATACCAGGTTGGGCAGCCGTAAAGAATTATTGGTAGGAAGACTTGCTTGTAAATAAATAGTTTATTTTCAGTTGAAAGTTTCGATTTTCTGTTTATCAGTGGGTAGTTTGACAAAATGCACTTCAATATTTTAGATTTAATCATTTTGTGGTGTTATACATAAAAATGGTGTTATAAATAAAAGTATAAGTATTTCCCTAACTGGTCACTGTGCATGTGATACTTGCATGGCGAATTTAACTGCCTCTTTAGCAAGATCACGATGCATTAGTGACCTTTCAAAATAAAACGAATTTGTTTAATTTTGAATAAGTCTGATTGGTTGCCGAGCGATTTGGCATCCCGAAACAGACTGACTTTATTCACTCATATACCAATCTTATATAGTAAAATTTTTAGCCAATGAAAAATATACTTAAATGTATGGAGTTGGTTTTTAATGTTATTTTTAATATTAAGTGTAGGTGATTTTGTCTTTGCTAAGTCAAGTCTACTATAATTTTAGTGTTCACCACTTTCGTGGAATATTGCCAGAATGTCAAAGTGGACATATCTGATATGTTTTGACATTTATGTGTATTTACATATTATATCCCCCTCAACGGTCCGACCTTGCCGCAGTGAGGGGGCTCAGGGCAGTGGCCCATCAGCCAGATGAGTTGCTGCCTTGCTAAAGTGACCTTAGGGGAAGGTGACCCCGAACAGAAAACCAAATATGGACGAAGACAAAGGAGATAAAGTTACGGTACAGGGAGTCGGATACCCAGTACCGGCGGCCGTCAGGGGTGAGCGAGCAGGCCCCGGGTCGTCGTTATCCATCGACTGCAATGCTATGGAGGTTGACCACTTGGCCACCGTAGCAGATCCAATTACAAGTGGTCCTATGATAAAAGCAGAGGTGGTGGAATCGGTGGCGGACCCTTTTAAAAGGAGCTCCAAGCTACAACGATCCCCACTTCGAAAAACAACGCTTGAGGAAGCTAGCACCTCCGCTGGCCGCCATTCAAGTCGCGTGAAGCTAATGCGTTCGGGTGCCAGAGTACTCGCAGACTCGGACTTGGAGAGCATGGTTTCGACCGAAGCGGAGGAGGAACTCCTCAAATCGCCTGAGCGAGGCGAAGGTGCTGGTCCCCAGAAGAGGAACAGGCCCAAGCCGAGCAAAGAGGGCAAGAAAGCGCTGGCGAATTATAAAGCGGCGTTGCGCATTGTCGACAGGCTTGGCGACAGTCCTTCCCTCTCTGCGGAGGAGAAGGATCGGTTGTGCTGGGCTCGGACGACGGTGGCAAAAGGCCGCGAGTACTTCGCTGGCAAAGAAAGGCTGGCTCTTAAGGACTCTGTTTTCCACAACAAAGTGTAGCAGAGCTTCTCAAAGAAGCTGGCAGATAAAAGGCAGAGGTCCGCTGAGGAAGAAAAACCGGCGTCCAAGAGGCCTAAAAACGAGACTAGTCGGCAAGGGGTCCAACAACCCTCTACCTCGAAGCCGAAGAAAGTCATTAAAGCCAGCGATGTGGCTAAACAGCACCTCATCGTGGCTTTGATAGATCGAAGCAACCCGTTGAGTCAATTGTCGCTTGAGAAGTGGAAGATCGTAGAGTCAGGCCTGCTCAACGCGATGATTGATCGAATGGAGAAGCACCCTGAACTGGCTATACCTTCGTTTGACGGGCGGGCTGGTTCAAGGGTGTGAAGATCATCAAATGCAACGATGAGCTCTCACTGCGCTGGTGCACGACTGTAGTCCCGGACCTACCGGGGCTATGGGAAGAAGCTCAGCTGGCGATTGTTGACAGAGGGAGCATTCCGACACTACCTTAAGCGAAGGTAACAATACCGCGGGCAGTGGAACCAGATGTGGCCCTGAAATTGCTTCAACGGCAAAACCCGGACATTCCAACACAGGATTGGAAAATCTTGGATGTTAGGAAACCGGCTGCTCAGGACGGAGGGCAGGTGTACATCCTCCAAATAAACAAGGAAGCTGACGACCTGCTTTACCCACGCTTTGGCAAGATGGCTTGGGGTGTAGGTAGTGTCTACCTGCACCTGGGGAAACGCCACCCGAAGGATGGAAATAAGAACACGCTTGAAGCTGGCGAGATTGAGAGGGATCTGGGCACCGTTGACCTGCAAAGTACAACGGCCGATCCCCAGAAAGAAGAGGCGCCGGTCAAAGAGGATGCTGTGGCCAGCACTCAAACTGCTGCAGATCAATCTGCACCGCAGTAAGTTGGCCTCGGCCGAACTACTGCAGACACTCGACGAAGGTAAGTTTGATGTGGCGCTGGTTCAGGAAACTTGGATCTCTGCGGGGGGTTGGGTTGCGGGACTGGCGTCAGAGGATTTCAATCTGTTCTTCCCCACCGCAGTAGCAAGAATAAGAACGGCTATGCTGGTGAGGAAGGATATTCACGCTTATCTTCTGTCTAATTTCAGCACAGACGATTTGACGGTGGTGGCATGCAAGGGGGACGAGGAGGAGCAGGTGCTCCAAGCATCCGCCTACATGGCACACGATCAACCCGCTCCGTTGGATGAGGTCGGAAAAGTCACCGCGGAGGCGCTCAGAAAGCACCAGTTGCTACTCGTGGGAGCGGATGCCAACGCACATCACACTGTCTGGGGCAGCAGCGATATTAACGATAGAGGTGAGTCTTTACTCAATTTTATTATTAATTATGATCTAGTCGTGGCAAATCGAGGAAACATCCCCACTTATAGGGGACCTCAAAGTGTTAACGTTCTAGATAGACCTCTTCACAATGATCCTTATGAACAGTTAGTAGAGAATTGGAAGGTTCTTGGAAGTCCATCATTCTCTGACCACTGTTACATTAGTTACAGCTTAAATTTCAGCCTCACTCGCATTTCTCGGTCGTTTCGCAACCCCAGGAAAACAAACTGGGAGAACTTCAAACGGGAAGTGACCAACGACTTAGGCCCTCCTCCCAGGATAAGCTCTGTAGCTGGCCTGGAATCTGCGGTCAACACTCTTACTGGTAAACTGGTAAAAGCTTTTGAACGATCCTGTCCCAAAGTCTGTCCGCAGCGCAAACCTAAGCCACCTTGGTGGAACAGAGACCTGGGTTGTCGCAGAAGACAGGTACGAGAACTCTTTAAGTTGGCCAAAGTAGCTGACTGTAGGGAATGTTGGGACGAATACAAGGACATACTTAGGCTCTACAAAACGGAAATTAGGAAAGCCAAATTGAGCTCCTGGAAAGAGCTGTGCGGTAGGATTGAATCCACCTCGGAGACGGCAAGACTAAGAAACTTGCTGGCTAAACGCCCTGTCACGCCTAGCCTGTTATGCAGGTCTGATGGGGAGTGGACGAGCAACAGCTCGGAAACGCTGAAGATACTCGTAAACACTCACTTTCCGGGCTGTTTGGATGACTCCACCCCTTTAACTCGTGAGCAGGCGTCTGATCTGCATGACATCGAAGGCATTGGCGAAGTTGTCACCAGGCAGAGGCTTGTCTGGGCAATTGACACCTTCAAGCCCTTCAAGTCTCCAGGTCCGGATGGGATTCTGCCGGTCATGCTTCAAAAAACAGGTATGCTTGCTGTTTCCTGGCTAACACAAATTTACAAAGGTTGCCTAGTGCTAAGCCATGTACCTGTAGCATGGAGGACCGCTAAGGTTGTATTTATACCCAAGGCAGGTAAAGTCAACCATGCGTATCCGAAGGACTACAGACCAATTAGCCTGACTTCCTTCCTCCTTAAAGTTTTCGAAAGATTACTTGATCTTCACATCAAACAAAGACTTGGCACTCAAAATCTATCGAAAGCCCAAAATGCGTATATGAAAGGAAAATCTGTTGAAACGGCTCTCCATAGGGTAGTCCTCAAAATTGAAAGGGCACTCCATTACAAAGAATACGCCTAGATATTGAAGGCGCCTTCAATGATGCGCACACAACAGCTTTTATGGAGAGCCTCCACGCACACAACACTCACCCCGCTATTTGTAGCTTCATAGGCAACATGGTTAACCACAGGCTCATATCAGCGGAGTGGTCGGGTGCGCAAATTACAAGAAAAGTCTGCAGAGGCACTCCGCAGGGAGGGGTTCTATCTCCTCTCTTATGGAACCTTGTAACAAACTCAATTCTGGAAAATTTGGAAAGCAAGGGACTCACGGTTGTGGCCTACGCTGACGACATTGCAATTTTAGTCTCGGGTAGGTTTCCACACACCCTTGGTCAGCTCATCGAGTACTCTCTAGGGCTGTTTGAGGAGTGGGCGAATACCGTGGGTCTTGGCATTAACCCCCATAAGACGGATATTGTGCTCTTCACTAGGAAGTATAAGACCCCGGATTTAGACTATATCATGCTGGGCGGCTCCAGGTTAGGTCTCAAGTTACAAACTAAGTACTTGGGTCTTATTCTGGACAGCAAGCTCACATGGAAGGCGAATTTAGAGGAAAGAGTTAAGCAGGCAAGCAACGCGATTTATGCCAGCAAGAGAGTGCTGGGTAAAACGTGAAGTCTAAGCCCTGCTTTAACGCACTGGATCTACTTGGCGATAGCTAGGCCGATCCTTGTTTACGGATGCTTGGTCTGGTGGCCAGCAGTGAATAAAAGCACTTTTGCTACCATGGCGAATAGAGTTCAGCGGCTGGCGGCCCTCTGCACTACAGGTGCATTAGCCTCGACTCCTTTGTCTGCTCTGAACGTCCTGCTTCATCTCCCCCCGCTTGATCTCTTTATTAGAGGCACTGCCGCAAATGCTGCTGTCAGGCTTAGGGAATCAGGGCACTTTGAGCCAGGATCCTTTGGCCACAGCAGTATTGAACGGGGTTACGCAGGAAGCACTGACTACCTGGTTCCCACTCTGTGCTTTGAGCAGGGATATCGAGCGACTGAGGGAGATGGGCAAAAATGGAATCGACAAATGTGTCCTGCAGCTCCTAGCATCTACACTGACGGCTCGAAGACAGCTGCAGCAGTGGGTGCTGCAGTATATTCTGCAGATACAGCTATGGAAGCAGCTTTCAGGCTTCCGAATCACAGGAGTATTTTCCAGGCGGAGGTGTTTGCAATATGTAAAGCCGCAGACCTCATATACGCCAAAGATACTACTAGCAAAGTACTTAACATCTTTACTGACAGTCAAGCGGCGGTAAAAGCACTGCTGTCTCACACATACAAATCGAAGTGTGTATTCGATTGCATTCAGGCCCTTAACAGACTGGGTAACAGCAGAAGAGTCAGAATCTTCTGGGTTCCCGGTCATAAGGGTATTGATGGAAATGAAAAGACGGATGCATTAGCCAAGTATGGGGCTAGTCTTCCCCTTTTGGAAGCGGTTAACATCCTTACTCCTATCCAGGCGATTAAGTACTCAATCGACTCCATAATGATGCAGGTAGCGACGTGCAGATGGGGTGCAACTCAGACCTGCAAAGCAACCAAAATCATGTGGGGGTCATACAATCTCGCATCGACCAAGTACCTCCTCGAGTTAGCGCAGATTGACTGCAAACGACTCGTTGGTATCATTACTGGTCACTGTCTTGTAGCAGCACATGTTATGAAAATGGGACTCTTAACGAGCAAGACCTGTAGAAGGTGTCAAGAGCCAGGGGTGTCAGAAACTATCCAGCATCTCCTGTGTCACTGCCCGGCACTGGGGAAAACCAGACTGCGATACTTCGGTGAGCCCTGGCTGGTGGATCTCTCACACATGGCAGAGCAAAAGCTGAAGGACATCCTTCAGTTCGCGAAAAAAGTCCGGGGCCTTTGATGGCCGCTTGGACTGAATTCCTTCTCGATGTCCATTTATCTGGTATCACTACCGACCGGTAGGTCTATGTGCGGCCATGTGCCAGCCAGTACAACCTAACCTAACATATTAGTATTCACAACACCCTCCTCCTTTGGGGAAAAAAATTTCTTTTCTGAAGAAACGAAATTAATATAAATAACTCAAATCCATACTTTACAATTTTAATCACATTTTTTGACGTTTTTGTTAATGTACATAGAAAGCTTAGGTTTGAATATTTAATTCGTAAGTGTTTCGTTTAGTTTTAACTTAAAATATATGTGCGACTTTCTACACAAAGCTTTTTTACTAATGTTCAAAGAACATTAGTATTAACATCGATTCGGCCATATATATATATATATATATATATATATATATATATATATATATATATATATATATATATATATATATATATATATATATATAAATATATATATATATATATATATATATATATATACTTAGTCCTGCCATAAGTTCTGTCACATAATTTCTCACATTGGCAACAACTTTATTTTATGAGTGACATTTCAATATCAGCCAGTTTTATAAACGTCATAATGTTGTTGACAGTTGATGATCATTTAAAGTTTGTTCGTTAACGTGTGAAGATGGAATGGGGTGTAATAGAAAACCGAATTGCAGTGATTGCACTACATAAGTGTGGAAAATCCGCGAGTGAAATTTTCAAGTTGTTGTGCCCGTTAAAAATAACGCAAAGATTTGTGTACCGTGCGATCCAGAGATATAACGAGATCCAGACTATTGAAGATCGACCTCGTTCTGGACGTCCGCGTGATGTACGTTCTTCTGCTGCCATCAAAGCGGTCGAGAGTCGAATTCGTCGAAATCCGCTTCGTAAACAACGAATCATGGCTCGGGAGATGAACATCTCCACCCGAAGTAAGTCTCGCATCATAAAATCGGACCTCGGGATGAGTGCCTTTCGACGATCAACGGGACATTTGCTGACTGAGCAGTTGAAGCAAATTAGGAGCACCAGATCGAAAGAGCTCCTTCGGCGGTACGGCAACAACAAACATCGAGAAATTTTATTTACCGATGAAAAATATTTTACGGTGGAGGAACATTTCAACCGCCAAAATGATGAGGTGTATGCCCACAGCTCCAGAGAAGCCCGAGAAGTTGCCACTAGGGTACAGCGAGGACATCATCCAGCATCAGTCATGGTATGGTGGGGTGTCAGCTACGAAGGGGTCACCGAGCTTCATTTTTGCGAAAAAGGCGTAAAAACTGCAGCGAAAAATTATCAAACGGACATCCTGGAGGGATGTGTGAAGCTGCTGAACTCTACGCTATTCAACAACCGACATTGAGTTTTCCAGCAAGATTCTGCGCCAGCCCACAAAGCTCGAACCACACAAGCGTGGTTGGAAACCAATATTCCAGAGTTTATAAGGGCGACAAAATGGCCTTCTGGGAGCCCAGATTTGAATCCCCTGGACTACAAACTGTGGCCGGAGTTAGAGTCCATGGTGTGCACGAGACGACACCCAAATATCGAGAGCCTTAAGCGATCTTTGACAGAAGCAGTAGCTAATTTTCCGCTAGAAACAGTGCGTACTGCTATCGATGAATGGCCCAACAGATTAAAGAGCTGTGTAAAGGCTAAAGGCGGCCACTTTGAATAATTTGTTGCTTATTTTACTTCCATTAGTATGCCAAAATAAAATATATTTTCCTTTGTCAAAAACTCTTTTTCATTTATACAAAAATTGCCCATATACGTGTGACAGAACTTATGGCAAGACTATGTATATATATATAAATATATATATATATATATATATATATATATATATATATATATATATATATATATATATATAAATATATATATATATATATATATATATATATATATATATATCTATATATATATATATATATATATAAATATATATATATATATATATATATATATATATATATATATATATACATATATATATATATATATATATATATATATATATATATATATATATATATATATATATATATATATATATATATATATCTATATATATATATATCTATATATATATATATATATATATACATATATATATATATATATATATATATATATATATATATATATATATATATATATATATATATATATATATATATATATATATATATATATATCTATATATATATATATATATATATATATATATATTTATATATATATATATATATATATATATATATATATATATATATATATATATATATATATATATATATATATATATATATATATATATATATATACTATATATATATATATATATATATATATATATATATATATATATATATCATCAAAAAATTTCAGTGAGATAATCTCAGGAACGCGCCATCCGATTGAGCTGAAACTTTTAGAATACATTGGTGTATATGCAGAATAGGTCCAGGTTTCACTAAATGTCAATTATTATTAACCCTTTGGCGCCGGCGGCCATTTAAGATATATTTATATACACCTATTATTCCGTACACAAATAATTTTTGCAAAAATAAAAATGCCGAACTAAATTTCGAACGTGTTTTACATGTGAATCGGATAATGTTTTGGAATTTTTTAACCCCATGTGTGCGCTGAGTGCCTAAAAAGAGAATGGGAAAATGTGAAAATTTTTAAATTGCGATATTTTTTGACAGAGCCATTCAATCATTATGAAATTTTCAGGACATATTGATATTGTTTAGTTGTAGATTTGAACAGCTTTCAATGAGCGTGCTGGCAACCCTGTAGCTAGGGCAGGCACTCAAAGTGAAAACCTTCAAATCATCGTCTCTCTTGAAAAAAATACCGTTTTTTTTAAAAAAAAAGCCACTCATATGTAAATCTTGTGCTTTGTTTACATAGACAAAAAATAAAATTTGATATGGTATAACGGGCACACCTGGTAACCCTTGCCCAATTTACCTATATTTTTAGCATCAAAAACTTCTGTTCACGGAAACTCACGATCCGATAAGCAGAACTTATTGAAATTTGGAGAGTGTATTGGTCTTAAATAGGACCAGGTCTGATAAAAGTGATTTTGAAATGCGGGCGATTCTGTGCCAGTGGTGCCATCTTGAAAAATCACTAAAAAAGATAGCTGCTTTAAGCCCTATAAATTCTGATTCCATCGTTCGATTTAAACGAAATTCATACAGTAGCTGGAACTTGCTTCAAACCACGTTTAGTAGAAATTTGATTGAAAAATCCGGTTGGAGCTGCCAGCTATGATCATTTTGGTGTCTTAAATTTGAAAAAATAAAAATTTGGAAGTGAAACCATTCAAACCATCGAATGTCCTAAAAAATGTCGGTTTCTTAAAACAAAACCAATCTGTATACAAATTTTATGCTTTATCCACACGTTCAAATTAAAACTTTGGAAATTTCATGTCGGACAAGAACGGTAACCCTTTCCCAGTTAACCTATATTTTTAGTATCAAAAACTTCTGTTCACGGGAACTTACGAACCAATAATCAGATACAATTGAAATTTACAGAATGCATTGGACTTAAGTAGGACCAGGTTTGATAGAAGCGATTTTGAATTGTAGGCAACTCTGTGCCAGTGGTGCCGCCTTGAAAAATTACAAAGAAAAAAATCTGCTTTTTGCCCTATGAAATGTGAATAAGTTACCAGATTTTCATGAAATTGACATAGCAGCTGAATCTTACTCTAAGCCGTGTTTGGTAGAAATTTGGTTGAAAACATCGATTGGTGCTGCCAGCAATGGTAATTTTTGTGTTTTTGGTTTTGAAAATTCGCTCAGGAAAATAAAACTTTTTGCCCTATAACTTCCAGTGCAGTCATGAAATCAATACGGATTTCATACAATTAATGGAACCTAATATAAACATTATAAACAGTAAATATTAAGCTTTCGATTATTTGAAAAAACTCGCTGCACAACTTTCTACCATATGAAGTATAATGCATTCTTGAGACCAAAGTAAATCGTGGCATTTGAAACAGTTTGGCCGTAATAAGCAGCTCATGTTGTGGAATATGCACTCAAAACCTGAACGATTCTTCTAATGTTCTTCGAACATAAGTGTTTCTAGCGGTTCAGGTGCGCTAGAGTTTTTTTACTAATGTTCGAAGAACATTAGTATTAAAATCGATTCGGCCAAAAATTCATATTTCCATATATATATATATATATATATATATATATATATATATATATATATATATATATATATATATATATATATATATATATATAATCAAAAAATTTCAGTGAGATAATCTCGGGAACGCGCCATCCGATTGAGCTGAAACTTTCAGGATACATTGGTGTATATGCAGGATAGGTCCGCGTCTCACTAAATGTCAACTATTGTTAACCCTTTGGCGCCGGCGGCCATTTTAGTGATATTTTTAATATACCTATTATTTCGTACACAAATAATTTTCGCATAAATAAGGTTAACGAAATAAATTTTGAACGTGTTTTACATGTGAATCGGATAATGCTTTGGAATTTTTTAACACTATGTGTGCGCTGGGTGCCTAAAAAGAGAACGGGAACATTTGAAAATTTTTAAATTGCGATAACTTTTGACAGAGCTATTCAATCATTACGACATTTTCGGAACATATTGGTATTATTTAGTTGTAGATTTGTGTAGCTTTTAATGAGCGTGCTGGCAACCCTGTAGCTAGGGCAGGCACTGAAAGTGAAAACCTCCAAATCATCGTCTCTCTTGAAAAAATGCCGTTTCTTCAAAAAAAAGCCACTCATATGTAAATCTTGTGCTTTGTTTACATAATCAGAAAAAAAAAGATATGGTATCACGAGCACGCCTGGTAACCCTTGCCCAATTTACCTATATTTTTAGCATCAAAAACTTCTGTTCACGGAAACTCATGATCCAATGAGCAGAATTAATTGAAGTTTACAGAATGTATTGGTCTTTAATAGGACCAGGTCTGATAGAAGTGATTTTGATATGTGGGTGATTCTGTGCCAGTGGTGCCATCTTGAAAAATCACTAAAAAAGATAATTGCTTTTAGCCCTATAAATTCTGATTGAATCGTTGGATTTTGACGAAACTCACACAGTTGCTGGACCTTACTTTAAACCACGTTTGGTCGAAATTTGGTTGAAAAATTCGGTTGGAGCTGCCAGCTATGATAATTTTGGTGTCTTCATTTTGAAAAAAAAAATTTGGAAGTGAAAACATTCAAACCATCGAATATTCAAAAAAATGTCCGTTTCTTACAATAAAACCAATCTGTATATAAATCTTATGTTTTATCTACACGTTCAAAATAAAACTTTGGAAATTTCATGTCGGACAAGAACGGTAACCCTCTCCCAGTTAACCTATATTTTTAGCATCAAAAACTTCTGTTCACGGAAACTCACGAACCAATAATCAGATACAGCTAAAATTAACAGAATGCATTGGACTTAGGTAACACCAGATTTGATAGAAGCGATTTTGAATTGTGGGCAAGTCTGTGCCAGTGGTGCCATCTTGAAAAATTACAAAGAAAAAAAAACTGCTTTTTGCCCTATGAAATGTGAATTAGTTACCAGATTTTCATGAAATTGACACAGTAGCTTAACCTAACTCTAATCTCTGTTTGGTGGAAATTTGGTTTAAAAATTTGATTGGTGCTGCCAGCTATGGTAATTGTTGTGTCTTTGGTTTTGAAAATTCGCTCAGGAAAATAAAACTTTTTGCACTATAACTTCCAGTGCAGTCATGAAATCAATACGAATTTCATACAATTAATGAAACCTGTCAAACATTATTCAGGCCGAATTTGGTTGAAAAGCCACGATAGGGTTGCCAGCTATTGTTGGTTTTGTGTTTAATTGCAATATCTTTATTGAGGGGTTTTATCGTAGAATTTTCAAATGGTAATGATATTGTAGTGACAATAAACAGCAAATATTAAGCTTTCGATCATTTGAAAAAACTCGCTGCAGGTACCCTAAATTTCTTTATACTCCTATAACTTCGAATATAATTAAACAACGTGAAGCAGATTTGATATATTCTTGGCTTTGATACTGGCGAAAGGTTGCCAGCACGAGTCGGTTGTGCTACTTTTGTATCAATAAATGCTTACAGTTAGTATACATACCGGAAACATTTACAATGAAAATAAATAACCGATGTTACAATTCGCAAAGTTCTGCCAATTTTTCGGATCGCAGCCCCAAACACCAACTTCAGTTACAGTGCTGCAGGCACTGAGCATTTTCTTCATTGATGTTATATGAGATGCTGCTTTCAAAATTATGTGAAATAAGCAACTGATAACGAATATAATTAACCCGTGTTTTGCTCTCATAAACGTTGAAATTCATGCCACTGGTAATATCTGAAACCTTCCACCATATGAGTTATAATGCATTCTTGGGACCAAAGTAAAACGTGGCATTTGAAACAGTTTGGCCGTAATAAGCAGCACATGTGGTGGAATATGCACTCAAAACCTGCACGATTCTTCTACTGTTCTTCGAACATTAGTGTTTCTAGCGGTTCAGGTGCGCTAGAGTTTTTTTATCATTGGTATCATTTTTCTGTGTTGGTTTAATATTTGTTAATGCTTCTGAGCTCAAACGATTCATGTCAATACTTCTTGTTACATTTTCCAATATTTCATTATCGTTAAAACATTCGTTTGTTGGGCTCTCGACTTGTATTGATTGGTATTTGCCTATTGAATTAGTTTCTGTTTTAATATTATCGATCAATAAATCTTCTTTATGTGTGTTCAACACTTTAATGTGTTTCACGCTCTGTTCTGGGGCTATTGAGTTGCCTATGTAAATTTGAGGTGAAGTTTCTTTCAAAATATGGTAATTGTTTCTCTGGTTTCTAGTATCTGTGTCAGTTCTTTTTAGATTATTGTTATTTCTATAATAACTTTTATCATTATTTCTGTTAATCATATCCTGGTTTTCATAATTATTTCTCGTATTTCTATAACTGTTAGCGAATCTTTTATCATTTTTGTGTTTACTATAAGCATCATATAAATTTTCTGTATTGTTTGGCATGTATCTATATCTGTAATTCAATTGTCGATTACTGTTGTAATTTTTATTAATGTATATAACATTTTTGGTCGCATTATAGCTTGATTCTAAGTCTGTTGCGATTTGAATTGCTTCTATAAGTGTTTTCGGTTGTGCCACAAAAATTGTAGGTTTAAGTGACTCGTCTATACCGTTTTTGAAAATAGTAAGCGCATAAGAATCATTCGATTTCTTTATCGCTACTTTCTCTGCTGCTTTGTCCTAAGCTATTAATTTGAATTTCATTCAATTCGCTAATGAGCTGCAATATCTTCTTACTGTATTTTTCAACTGATCCATTTTGATATAACTCTGCTAACTGTGTATGGATTTGTTGTGGGTTTTTTCTACTCATGAACCTATCTCGGAACACTTCTTCTAATTCTTCATAGCTGCTTATTTTTGTACTCAAAAGTCGAGTTTTGACGCTAGAGCCCAATTCGACATTTTCTGTAAACTTTAATAAATCCTCTTTCCCGTCTTTATTAAGGTTTTTGTTGATCAATCCTAATATGGTTAAAAAGGAATCTAATTGTTTTGCACTACCATTGAAAACTGGTATGCATTCTAGTGCAAGCTGAACATTAAAGTTGCTCATTTTGCTATCTATTAAATGCTCTAAATCTTCAAAAAGGCTTTCAACTAAATTTCAAAACTATGCTATTGGGATTTTATTTTTATAAATTAAATCTATTTGCTATTTCGCTTACTTGTTTCTCATACCATAGACCATGCCCAAACTTTTCGTTATTTCAATGTATTTGATTGCAAATCATTCAAATTATTTTGAATTTTCCTATATACTATACAAAAGTATTTTATTTTATTTGTATTTTGTTTTATTTAATACCTGTTTAAAATATTTCAATATTCCACATACTTCAATTTTTTTTTTGATTAAGTTAATAACATTAATGCAGCTGTATGTTAAACCCGTTGTATGTTTGTTTACTTTAATTATTTTATAAACATTGATTCAAATCATCAAATGCTCATTTTTTAAATCATGTTTTCGATTATGTAACTTTCAAGTCGTGTAGTTTATTAATATTTTACATAAGCAACTTTTCGTATTTTTTATATTTCCATTATCGATGTTGCTTCTCCGCGTACGGTTTTGAAATTTGTTTGATCGTGGTTTCAAAATTGACTGGATTATGATTCTAAAATCGACTGGAATCAACACCTGTAGTATTCAATGTTGTCAGCATCGTATTATAGCTCGCAGGGTCGTAAGCTGTAGGATCGGAATTCATGTTGGCAGCAAAGTCGCCGTGTTATGCTTTATGTGTAGTTTCCTCGGTTATAAACTGTAATGTCCACTATTCGAAAATTTGTTGTTCCAGTATTCGAAATTCGCATCGCTAGAAACTCGTAGGATTGACTTTCCAATAATATGCAATTGTTGTCTTTGTACACTTGCAAAATGTTGTCGGGCCCCAATCTAACAGGTGCTCGAAAAATGTACGCAGAGTCGTAAGTGGCAGGATCGTTAATCACAATATTGTGATTCACAGGAACGTAGTTTTGAGGATCGCTAAGTGGTGTTATAAAAGTATAAAGTACTTCCCTAACTGGTCACTGTGCATGTGATACTTGCATGGCGAATTTAACCGCCTCTTTAGCAAGATCACGATGCATTAGTGACCTTTCAAAATAAAACGAATTTGTTTAATTTTGAATAAGTCTGATTGGTTGCCGAGAGATTTGGCATCCCGAAACAGACTGACTTTATTCACTCATATACCAGTCTTATATAGTAAAATTTTTAGCCAATGAAAAATATACTAAAATGTATGGATTTGGTTTTTAATGTTGTTTTTAATATTAAGTGTAGGTGTTCTTGTCTTTGCTAAGTCAAGTCTACTATAATTTTAGTGTTCACCACTTTCGTGGAATATCGCTAGAATCGCAAAGTGGACATATCTGTTATGTTTTGACATTTATGTGTGTTTACATATTAGTATTCACAACAATTTCCGTGTTTTTGTTGAATGTTAATTTGGAATCAAGATGCAAACCAAGGTATTTTATGTCTTTCGACCACGAGATATTGGACCCTAAGATGTTAAGCTGCGGGTTTGGAAGATTCTTAGCTGCACGTTTTTTAGAAAAAAAATATAGCCGGGGTTTTTTCAGAATTGATTTGAATTTTCCACTTGTTGCAGAAGTTGCTTATGTGTTGAAGCTGAAGCTGCAGGTTATTGACTATGGAATCTGGATTGCTGCTGCTAGAGAATATGGCGGTGTCATCAGCGTACATAGCAATATTGCAGAGGGGAAGTTTGTTCAGATCTGACATGAATAAGTTGAAGAGGGTAGGACTTAAAACTGATCCCTGAGGGACTCCAGCAGGAATTTCGTACTTGTTTTAGAAAGACTGTAGCTTGACAGAGTAAGATCTAGACGATAAGAATGAGCTTATAATCTTGCAAAGATAGACAGGGAATGAGAACTTGATTAGCTTATAAATAAGACCATCGTGCCAGACCGTGTCAAAAGCCTTTTCTACATCCAAAGCAATTAGTCCAGTGGCTTTTTTCATAGAAAGATTACCTTGAATGTGTTTGACGACTCTGAACAACTGATGAGCTGTCGAAATGCCAGGCCTGAATCCAAACTGAAAGTCTGGGATGACTGCAAAATTTTGAAGATGCTGCTGGACCCGAGAGAGAATCACTCTTTCGAAAAGTTTACTCAATGTTGGTAGCAAACTAATTGGTCTGTAGCTACTAGGTAACTGACGATTGTTACCTGGTTTCAAACTAGGAATAATGGTAGCATTTTTCCACATGTTGGGGAAATATCCTAGCTTCAAGCAACAGTTGAAAGCGAAAGAAAGTAAGACAACTGATTTCCTTGGCAGGTTTTTTAAAAGGATGTTAGGTAATCCATCAGATCCTCGAGACGACTTAACTTTTAAGCCTTTGAGAAGGGAACGCGGCTCAGCAGGGGAGCAAAAACACAGAGGTTGAAAGTCAGACGGGCACCAGGCAAGCTTGAAAATTTCATCGGCAACTATTTTTCTAGTTACAGGATCATCTTTATGCAGAGTTAGTGTGTGTGATTTAAAGAATTGGGAGGCAAGAAGATTCGCCTTGTCTTTCTCAGAAAACGTAAACATATTATCGCTGATTTTTAAAGCAGGGATCGCGCGAATAATGTAGTTTGTGGTGTACTACGTTAAAAAAAAATACAATAGTTTCGTTCCACGGTTAAATCTTTATTTTTAAGTGACTTCTACGTTAGCGTTACAACAACTGAACTTTCATCAGCCAATTTCTCTTTTATCGATTCGATATTGTTTGTAGTGTCAGCATTCTTACCTGACTCAGTTGAGTTGCAATTAATATTGTGAAAGAGAAATTGGCTGCTAACAGCATTTTTAGCATATGGTGCAATGTTCGGTTCTGACCCAGTTGCATTGTTGGGTGAATGAACATTACCGTATGTTACTCCTCCTCGGTTTAACTGAAGATTCTCCTGAATCTTTACATTGAAATGATTATACAACATTTTTTTTCCCAGACACATAGTGAGAATAATAATAATCGTTGTAAAGATTGTGACAGTAATATTAATGCCATATGATACAATTTTATGCCTTTTCAACTCTTTTATTTCCTTATTGTTTTCAAAATTGCTTGTAACTAAATTGTCAAATGTAATTGATTTGGAAAAATTAAAGTTCGATCTTGAATATGGATAAAAGTATTTATCATGTTCTACAATTTCTTTATTGGGCAAGGTCTCTTCCAGTTTAGTTACTTGACAATTAAAGAAATTAACCAGATAATTTCTATTCAAAACTATTTTTCTCTCGTCACAGTTATGTATTATTTCTAATTCTCTGGCATTTTTAATAACGATGCTTTCTTCTCCTAATATTTCTACTTGTGTTTTATTATTGTGTATTAGTTTACAATTTCTTTCCAATGTGCAATGTGTACTTAATTTTAAATCTTTTAATATTACATTAGATCTATATGTATATGTATAATTATTTATTTCAACAATATACTCATCTTCGCTGTCTATTTCAAAATTCTCCTTGTTTGGTACTGGAGTGATAAGTTTTAAATGGGTTACAATATAATCTCTCGGAAATTTGATAGCTATAACAATGTATTTGTTTTTATATTCTAATATTCCCATTTGTGACAGTTTAAGTTTATGAAAATCGATCTCATATTCCTCAATTTCTTCCATAGTTAATATACTTGGGTGTAACAAATTATGTTTTGCCGATACAATATTATCCTGAATTTGGTTAACTTTATTTTCCAGAAATCTTAACTTTATTATTTGTTCTAAGAATAGTTGCTGGTGTACGATTTGCTTTGTTGTACCTTCCAATCCTTTAGAAGCTTCTAAAATTTTTCTTCTATCGTTATTTATTATGACTTGCAATGAGCTTATGGATTCGTTAAAGTGATTATTAATTTTGATTTGCCCATTGAGGTTGTTGATAGCATTATGATTATTTTCTTCTATAACTTGCAAATGGTTTACAATTTCCTCTCTATCATTGCTATCCATTGTCCCAAAGAGCCATTTTTGTGCATTGCCTACAATGTTCAATAAACCTCTTTTCTGTCTTTTCACGGAACTAGGAATAATAGACTTTATCTTCGATGTAACTGTATCTATTTCTCTAAAAATCATTTCTCTGTTCTCAATATCCAAATGCTTTATATTAACTCTTATATTCGAAACGGCATCTAACATATCTTTTGGATTAACTAAATGTAAAATAGTATTTGTCTGATTCACAATTTGTATTGTTCGCAACTTAATTTTTGTATAACCAGACTCATCATCGATTTGTATTGTTTGTAGTGATCCCTGTGTCGCTAATATCGTTAAAATTATTACGAAAAGAATTGCCTGTAAATTTATATGGTCTTTTAATATTTGTTAAATACACATTATCATGTTTCTTGATTTTATATCTAGTTTCATCTTTATGTCTAACATATTTATAGTTCTTAATTGGTCCTTGTTGCCTATTTTCTATATAATTTTCTCACTCTCTATTCAGTTTGCTAATTTTCCTCTCCTTACTTTCCTTTACAATCTTATATAAACTATTTGCATCGACTTCTTCCTTAGCTTTTCTCGGTGTAGTTTTTATGGTTGAGTGATATCTATCATCATAATTTCCTATTACTAACTGAATTTTAGCTTCGACTGACAAACTCTTATCTTCTATACCTGTCACTTTTTCCAAGATTGTTGAATGTAATCTTTCAACATCCGCATTCCCAGTATGACTATTAGGTTTTGTCCAGTGTACTTCTACATTACTTTCCTTAAAATATTCTTTCAGTTGCTCTGCTATGAATTCATTGTCTAGTATCATCTTTTTTGGTGTGCCAAATTTAGCAAAATGCTCAACTAAAATCGCTTTCTTCGCCCTCCAATTTTTATCAATTATAGTATAAGCTACTGCGAATTTAGTTAACTTATCAATGATAGTTACAAATGCTCGTTTTGACAAATAGAAAATGTTCAAATGTAAAATTTCATTTTTTTTGTGTTGGGGTCTCAGTTATTTGAAATTTTGGTTTAATTGGATTCCGGTCGTATTTTATTTCCTGACATTTTGTACAATTATTTATTACCAGTTGTATGTGTTTCTGGAGTTTAAGAAAATATACCTTTGATTTCAATGAGTAGTAGGTCTCATTTATTCCACTATGCATCGATTCCTTCGTATGATACATAGCAATTTGTTTATGTAATTCATTTTCAGTTGGAATCTCTGTAGCTCTTAGTGAACACCTAATAAAATTAACTTTTTCATCATTCGAAAATAGTTCTATAATCGCTTGTTGAACTCGATTATAGTCGTGATCTTCCACTTCTGAAAATATCCCTGCCTTTCCTTTCTTTATGAATCTAGTTAGTACATCTTTAACTTTACTTACTTCTTCTAAAGGGTTTAAATATATAATTCTGCGTCCGTGTAAATTTTCCATCTCCTTAGTTACATTGTAGGTTAAAAGTAACTGTGTTCTAAATTTATTTACTATTTCGTCTTTTATTCCAATATGGTCCAACAGCTGCTCATCTACAGAATGTATTGTATCTGTTAAGTCCATATTTGATTCAGTATCATTATTTTCTGAAATCTTAGGTGTGTCCTCAAGCCTACTTAGGAAATCTGCGACCTTATTTTGCTTCCCTTGAAGGTACTCTATTTCAAAATTAAACTCTTGTAGTTTTAGTATCCACCTCTGGTTACGTTGTGAAAATTCTTTTCCTTTGTATTTACTATTTAAGTATGTTATGGGTGCATGGTCAGTAATGATTTTAAACTTTCTTCCATATAAGTATGGACGAAAATAATTTACAGAGTAAACGATTGCTAAAAACTCTTTATCCGTAACGCTATAATTCTTTTCATGATTATTTAGAGTTCTTGATACAAAACAAACTGGATGTCCGTCTTCAGATAGTACGGCTCCAATCGCAAAATTACTAGCATCTGTAGTTAAGGTAAATGGTTTGTCATACTCTGGAAATTTTAATATGGGGGTGCAGTAATTAAGACTTTTAAGTTTTCAAATGCCGAAATATATTGTGGATCACTAACATTTATTTTTTCGTCTTTTTTCAAATATTTTATCATTGGATACGCTACTTTAGCGTAATCTTTAACAAATTTTCTGTAAAAACCCGTCATTCCTAGGAATCCTTTAAGTTGTCTTTCGGATTTTGGTAAACTAAGGTTTTCAATGTCTTTAATTTTATTAGGATTCGGTCTGATGCCGTCCTTTGTTAATACATGACCTAAAAACTCGGTGTCTCTTTTCATAAAGCTACACTTATCCACTTGTATTTTAAGATTGTGTTTCTGCAAAGTATTAAATATTTTATCCAATGATACAATATGTTCTTTCAAAGATGTTGAAAATATCAGTATGTCATCCAAATATACTACACATATTTGGTTGATATACTCTCGTAAGATATTATTCATCAGCCTTTGAAATGTTGCCGGTGCATTTTTTAACCCAAACGGCATTCGAAAATACTCATATAGGCCTGATGGTGTTACAAAAGCAGTTTTTTCAATATCATTTTCGGCTACCAGTATCTGATGATATCCCTTTGCTAAATCCAATGTACTAAAATATTGGGCCTTTCCCTACTTATCCAAAATAGCATCAATATTAGGCAATGGATATTTATCATCTACTGTCACTTGATTTAACTTTCTAGAGTCCACCACAATTCTGTATTTTTGCTTCCCTGAATTATCCATTTTTTTCAGGATTACAATTATAGGTGAACTATACCGACTGTTACTTTTTCTAATTATTCCTTGTTTTTCCATCTCTTCCATCTGTCTACGAACCTCAGCCTCATGCTGTGGTGGGTATCTGTACAGCTTTGCATTTATCTGTTGATCCGTCGTCGTTTTAATTTGATGAACCACAGAATCAGTGTTTGTTAACTGATCTCCTTCCTTGAACATTAATCTCCTGTATTTTCTTAAAAGTTTTTCTATTGAGTCTTTCTCTATTTCATTCAAATGAGCAGTTTGAACATCACATACTTGACTTACATCTAGCACATTCCCTTCTTCTAGTGATTTGGCCAAAAATGGAAGATGTATACCATTCGTTAATAATATTTCCTGCTGTTGAATGTCAATTAATTTTACATTCTTTGTAATCCAGTCCATTCCAATTAAAAAATCGTACTGTTTATTTAGATTGATTTTTGTCCATCTTATCCTAGCGTTAATGGGTTGATTAAATTCTTCAGGACATTCTGTTTTTACTTGTTCTGTTTCATTCGTAACTATACCTTGAATGGTATTAATTTTGACAGGAACTCCTTTAATAACTTTAAATAAATCTGCAGGAACTCTGCTTGAATTTAGAAGACTGATTGTGGAACCTGTATCAATCATTGCTACGTAACTTTTTTTTTTTTTGAAAGTAACCTTAATATAAATTTTCTTTTCTTCCGAGGCTAATTGGTAAAAAACTCGTTTGCATCAAAATCATCCACATTTTCTCTACTAATATTATCAACCTCCATGGGCTTCAATCTTTGTTGACTTGATTTATTTTGTATAAAACTTTTATTATAATTTTTTTTATTCCAAGATTGTTTGGGATTGTACTGCCTAGATTGACCTGAAATTTGTTTATTTTTATTAACACTATATTTTTGTGAACTGAACAGATCTTCCTTTGTACGGTACGACTCACTTTTATCACTGTCACAAGAATTACTATTTTGCGGAATTCTACTAAATTTATTGTTCTTGTGGGAATTGAATTTTTCAATATTTAAATTATATCTGTCTTGACCAATGTATTTATACAGAATCGTACGTATATTAGCTAAAGAAAATTCATTATAAAATTTCTGCTGTCACTGCACCTGCCGTTAATTCTTTAATTTTTAAAATTAATGCACTGGTTAAACATGTTAAAATTTGGTCCCTATTCTCACAAAATGCCGAATATTCAGTAATAGAATCAACGATTTCTTGAATTTTTAAAAGAAGTTGGTGAGTTGTAAATACCTTTAAATTATTTATCTCCCTGGTGATTTGCAGCTGATCTTTCACTGAACGAAAATGAATCTTCAGTTTCTCCTTACATTGTGTCCATGATTGAGGTATGTCCACTGCCAAATAGTTTTTCGCTTCTCCAATGATCTTCTCGTTATATATGATCTGGAATACCTGTGTTGCTCGGTCGTCGTATTCGTCTAACACCTGCTCCACTGTTGCGATGAATGATGGTAACGTTCCTGGATCCCCCTTAAATGGTTGCATGTATTTTATTCGTTTCTCCACTGATGTCCTCCAGTTGTTTCCTTGATTCTGTCTGGCTAAGATTTCCGTTAGAACGACCAGACATTGTTCGAGTTGTTGCTGTGCCATATTCACTTCTAATAGATTGAACTATGTTTGCGTTTAGCTCGTTTCTTCGTATCGTACTAAAGTTTACTTCACGACACTACGTTTTCCACTTTTAATACAAATTTCTTTACTTCCGATCTTGATTCGATCACTTTCCTCAAGCCATATACTTATGGAGGAAAACCGACTGCGCCAATAAAGTAGTTTGTGGTGTACTACGTTAAAAAAAAATACAATAGTTTCGTTCCACGGTTAAATCTTTATTTTTAAGTGACTTCTACGTTAGCGTTACAACAACTGAACTTTCATCAGCCAATTTCTCTTTTATCGATTCGATATTGTTTGTAGTGTCAGCATTCTTACCTGACCCAGTTGAGTTGCAATTAATATTGTGAAAGAGAAATTGGCTGCTAACAGCATTTTTAGCATATGGTGCAATGTTCGGTTCTGACCCAGTTGCATTGTTGGGTGAATGAACATTACCGTATGTTACTCGCGTGATCTGTTTTTGAGGTGTTTATGTATGCTCCAGAGCTTTCGGGAGCCTTTCATTTGTTCAAAAAGAATGTTTTTCCAGCGAGCATTGCGAATTTCGAGGAAAACTGTGCGTATTTGTGCATTAAGTAGATTTAAGAGATACTTTAAAGTTGGATCCCGCAAACTTTGCCATTTACGGCGGATGTTGTTACGGTGCTTAATAAGTGTAGTAGTAGCAGCATCAAGAGGAGGTGAACGGGGGCTGGTGTAAGTGCTAGGAGTAGCAATATCACGGGCTGCTTGGATGTTTCTTAATAGATTGGAGAGTGTCTATTTGACTCTCGTCGACGAAGCACTGGAAATTCAAGTTTTGAAGGCTAAACACTGCATTTAGATGGTCACGGTATTTATCCCAGGACGTTGCTCCATATCTAAAGAAAGAGTGTCTGATCAGAGAGATAGTACTATTTATTTCGAATAAAACAGACAGGTGAATGGATGACAGATCATTGATAACGATAGGGGAAGTTAAAGGAAGTTGACCGTTGGTGATTACAATATCTAGCGTTGATGGGTTGCCATTGGGAGGGAAGCAAGTTGGACTGCCTGACGAGTGAACAAACACATTTTTTATCAGGGGTAAATCAAAGAGTATCTTCCCGGCTTTGTTGGCTTTGAGGCAGTTCCAGTGGTAGTGTCGTGCATTAAGGTCACCGCAGACAATCCAGTTACTGTTCAGACTAAAGAGCAGTTGTAAGCCATTGTACGACGCACATGTAGATAATTAAGCAGCTATTCTATATCATCATTAGCATAAGACAATAAACATTCTACTTTATCATATATCCATATATCCAAAACATTGTAAAGGTAAACACCATCGATTTCATTTGTCAGCAAATCGATGCTGTTTACCTGTGAATGCATTGACTGTGGTTTGTGAATACATCAACAAAATACTAGCTCGGTCAATGCATTAGTTCAGAAGCACGTTTTTAAATTGTTCAAGAAATCAATTAATGTAAGCATAATATATTTTTTGTTTAGTAAGTAGTAATTTTGTACTTAAGTAACTGAATGTAAATAAAGTTGGTTAGTGATTGAAAATTCGCGTTTCAATTAACTAGCGCTAACATTTGGTCCGTCGAGCCTCCTCTAGAACCAGTGTCTTGAGGATTACATGTTCCATTAAATTAAAAAGCATTCTCTAGAACAAGCGTCTTGGGAATTGTGAATTAATTTAAAAGAACGACTCCTTTGAACGAGTGTCAAGGGGTATTTGTAAAAGCTTATTGTAGAACTAGTGTCTTCAGTAAGCCATAAAAAAAAAATTAAAGTATTTTGTGAACAAACTTTCATATTTATCGAGAAAGCAATTCAATTGCGCAGTTCACGTCGCGAATTCATATTCATCGAGAAAGCAATTCAGTTACACAGTTTACGTCGCGAATTCATATTCGTTGAGAGAACAATTTATTTACGTCGCGTACATAGTTAACGTCGCGAATTTAGACTGATCGTGACAAGTCATACGCGCTGACTGCTAATTTGGGATTAAACTGCTGTTAATTTTGGGATTAAACTGCTGCTAATTTTGGGATTAAACTGCTGTTAATTTTGGGATTAAATTGCTGCTAAGTTTGGGATCAAGCTAATATTTAGGGTATCATTTGAAATGGAATCGTTAATTAAGTCTCAAAGCGCCCTTACAAGAGCTATTCAAAAAATTAATGCTCAAATTTCAAAGGACCCATTGGTAAGGCGAACGAAAGAATATGGTGAAACGAGACTCCAATCTCTAATCAATATTTGGACGGAGTTTGAGAAAAATAATGAACAGATCGAACTATATAAAGCCAATGACCCCAAGCATACATATTTTGCTGAGAATTATTTTGAGGGAGTCGAGGCTATTTATGAGCAGACAAGGATCAGCTTAGAAGATATTATCCGAGATGCCATTGAGAGGCGAAAGCACACGGAAGATATCGAAATCCAACTAAAACTGATCAAGAAGCAAGAAGCGCTAGTAGAAAGCTTGATGAGAGTGGCCGAAGAAGTTGAGAACGAGCTCAACGAGCCTGCATCATTGCCTTTCATAATACAAAAAACAAAATTACTGAACAATTACTGGCAGCTTATCGTTACTAATCATGGGGAGATTGTGGCTCTAGGCAAATGCAAAGTAGAGTACTTCGAAAATGATGTATTTGCCCAAACAGAACGATCATATCAAACGGCAATGATTAAATTACAATCAGTTGGTGACCATGCTCAACAGATGCTTGAAAATGGAACTCGGTCGGGCATCAAATTACCACAAATTCAAATACCAATATTTTATGGCGATTATTTGAAGTGGCAACCATTTAAGGAGTTGTTTACAGAACTAATCCATAAGAACGCCCGGTTAACAGAATCCGAGAAATTGTATCATTTAAAAACAACCCTAAAGAATGAGCCAAGTGAGCTCATACAACATTTAACGATTTCCAACGCCAATTATAGTGTAGCTTGGGATATCGTCTGCAAACGCTATAATAATGTACGTGCAATTTTGACTGCATTATTAAACAATTTAATTGAGCAGCCAGATCTGTTAAAGGAGTCAGCAGATGGCTTAAAGAACATGCATGATACTATCATTGAAACAATGGCAGCAATCAAAAATTTGGGAGTAGAAACCAAGAGTTGGGATCCAATAATTTTGCATGTATTGACACAAAAATTAGATAAGGAATCTCGTCGGTTATACGAGCAAAAACTTTCTAATCCTCGAGAAGTCCAAAATTTAGAAGATTTTTTGAATTATCTTGAGGCAAGATTCCAAAGCTTAGAAGCAACAAATTCATCGTTCAAGGCAGGAAAGCCATTTAAGCGGTCAGAAACGAAGATCCACCACAGTGCAATTGTGAAGAAACAATGTCCTGTGTGCAGTGAAGAACACAAAATATTCTTTTGTGAAAAATTTAAAAATATGAGTGTGCCTCAACGCTATGATACATTAAAAAGAAACAACATGTGTTTAAATTGTTTAACGGAAGGTCATCATGTTATAGCATGCAGAAGTTTCAAAAAATGCAAAATATGTAATAAAAAACACAATACGCTACTACATGTAAACAAAAAAACAGAAAATACAAGTAAAGATCAGAAAAACGAATCAAGATACACATCAAACATCGAGCCCATCAATGTTCATACAGCCAACATAGAAGAAAGTCGAAAGGTGCTGTTAGCGACCGCTCTTATCAGAGTTGTCGGGAAACAAGGTCGTCTAGTAACACTACGGGCGCTAATTGATCAGGGAGCTCAAACATGCTTTATAACGGAAGAAGCAGTGCAACAGTTGAGTGTTCCAAAGAAAAAAGTCGAAGTCACAGTATCAGGCGTAGGAGACACGTCAGTTGGAAGGATTGAAAAGTGTGTAGAGATAATAATTAGACCGAATTTTACATCGACATTCGGGTTAAATATTGATGCGCTAATACTTAAAAAGCTTACGAACACAATACCATCAGAGACCATTGAGTCAAACTCATGGAAGCACATAGAGCAGCTTCAATTGGCAAATCCTTACTATTATACTCCAGGAAGAATCGATATGATTCTGGGAGCCGACGTATATGCGAAAATATTAAAAAATGGTATTATTCGAGGCCCCCCTGGAACGCCAGTTGCGCAATGTACAGAATTAGGATGGATTCTGTTTGGCGAAGTCAATATTATGTCAAAGTTTACGTCAAAAGACAACCTGAAGTGTTTAGTGAGTGAAGTGGATTTAGACAAAACCCTTCGCAAATTTTGGGAACTTGAAGAAACTGTGCAGACTCCGATCATGACGCCAGAAGAAATAAAATGTGAAGAACATTATCGTACAACACATCGAAGAGATGCCAATGGTCGGTACATAGTTAGAATTCCATTTAAGGAAGATCCAGAGCTAGCAAACATAAAGGGCACTAGAGAGTTAGCCATGGCACGATTACTTCAAATGGAGAAAAAGTTCAAGCAGAATAATGTGTTCGGAATTATGTACAAAGATTTCATGAAAGAATATATAAGTCTTGGACATATGAAACCAGCTACTCCGGATACGGGGGCAACGTATTATTTTCCACATCATGCAGTTGAAAAACAGGATAGCTCAACTACTAAGTTGCGAGTCGTATTTGACGCGTCCTGCAAGCGGAAAACCGCGGAGAGCCTAAACGACATTATGATGGTAGGCCCCCAAATACAGGAGAATTTGCTTACAATCTTGCTTCGATGGCGTAAGCATGAAATAGTCTTCACTGCGGATATAGAAAAAATGTACCGCCAGATTTTGGTCGATCACCGAGACCGAAAGTTTCAACGAATTCTATGGCGAGATTCGCCAAACGAAGAAATTCTGGAGTATGAACTATCTACGGTTACATATGGCACTGCAGCAGCTCCATTTTTGGCTATCCGAACACTTCAGCAACTTGCGATGGATCACGGAGATGAATACCTGGAAGCTAAAGAAGTCATAATGAAAGATACTTATGTAGATGATGTTGTGTCTGGTGGAGATTCGATTGAAGAAACCATTCAGTTAAGTAAACAGCTCATAAATCTTTTGAATAGGGGTGGATTCAAGTTAAGAAAATGGGCCAGCAATAGCAACCAGGTTTTGCACACAATTCCATGGGAATTACATGAATTGTCATCGCGTCTTGATTTTAACAGTGAGCAGATTATAAAGGCTTTGGGAGTATATTGGAACCCGAAAACTGATAAGTTCAAGATACAGGTAAACTTGAACACAGATTTAATACCATGCACAAAACGCGAATTGTTATCAGACGCAGCAAGAATATACGATCCCATTGGTTTACTGGCTCCGATAACCATAAAGGTTAAGTTACTCATCCAAGACACTTGGTCAACCAATTTAGGTTGGGATGAGAAGTTACCCGCCACCATTCAACAGGCTTGGCTCAATTTCAAAAAAGAATTACCTTGTTTACAGCAAATTGAAATCCCTAGATGGGTATGCTATAACAATCATAATCAATATTGTGAATTACACGGGTTTTGCGATGCGTCAGAGAAAGCATACAGTGCTGTGGTGTACATGCGAATAAAGCATCAGAATCAAGTTTTCACTACACTCTTAACAGCAAAGACAAAGGTTGCTCCATTAAAATCTAAGTTAACTTTACCACGATTGGAGCTTTGTGGCGCAGCATTACTAGCAACATTACTACAAGAAACTGCAGAAGCGCTTGCAATTGAAAATATACGAACAGTAGCTTGGACCGATTCAGAAATTGTTTTAGCTTGGATTAAAGGTGATCCGCACAAGTGGAAAACATTTGTCGCGAATAGGGTGTCACATATTCAGTCCTCCACAGAAAGAAGTAGTTGGTACCACGTCCAATCAGAAGAAAACCCTGCTGATGTAGCATCAAGAGGTCAATCGCCACAAGAGTTAAAACAAAATGCAATGTGGTGGACTGGTCCCCAGTGGTTACAAGCCCGTGAAATACTATACCCCGACAAAGGTAATATCACGACTGAATCGGAAAAAAGAAATGTGTCAGTGTACTTAGTAAATTATCAAGGTGATAATATATGCTCAACATTGCTGCAGAGATTCTCATCAATAAACAAGGTACAAAATACAGTAGCATATTGTCTGAGATTTATCAAGAATTGTCAAAAGGCGAAAAAGATAAGAGAAGTTGGATTTTTGACCACAGAAGAACGTGAAAGAGCACTCTGTATAGTGTTACGACAAACACAGATAGAAAATTTCAAAAATGAGCACGACGCGTTAAACAAGCAAAAGGAATTGAGCAAATCAAGTAGACTACTAGATTTATCACCATTTATTGATGCCGAAGGACTCATACGTGTAGGCGGAAGATTAGAGAATTCTTTGGACCTGACGTTTGATCAAAAGCATCCAGTTATACTGCCACATAATAGTGATTTGACAAACTTGATAATACACAACGCTCATCTACAAACTTTTCATGGTGGAAACACAATGACACTTCAGGCCGTCCGTCAAAGATATTGGGTTATAAACGGTTCTAAAGCGGTAAAAAGAATCGTACATAAGTGCATCAAGTGTCATCGCTACAAGGCACAATCAGCCCAACAGATGATGGGAATGTTGCCTAAAGCACGAGTTACCGCCAACCCAGCTTTCACCCATTCCGGAGTTGATTACGCTGGACCATTTGAACTGCTTATGGCAAGGGGTAGAGGCAACTGAACAACCAAAGGCTATCTGGCTATCTTCATTTGTCTGGCCACCAAAGCGATGCACATAGAAGTAGTGACAGATCTCACTTCAAGGGCATTTATAGCAGCATTAAAGCGATTCAATAGCAGACGAGGCAATGTGATGCATATATACAGCGACAATGCAACCAATTTCACGGGCGCCAGCAAGATACTAAGTGAATTGCACCAAGACAAATCGTTCAAAAACGAAATGCAAAATTTCTTCTCTACACAAGGGATACAATTTCACTTTATACCTCCGTCGTCCCCACATTTTGGTGGACTATGGGAAGCGGGGGTCAAATCAGTCAAACATCATTTGCGACGAGTAATTGGAGAAAATAAGTTGACATACGAAGAGATGAGTACCCTTATGTCCCAAATCGAAGCGTGTCTCAACTCACGGCCTCTTTGTCCTCTGTCAGAAGACCCAGAAAGCCTTGAAGTATTAACACCTAGCCATTTTCTTAATACCCGACCCATTTGTTCGATTCCTGAACAAGATCATCTAGAAAAGAATCCGAATGTATTAAATCGATGGGAAAGATTAGAAAATCTTCACCAAGAATTTTGGCGAAAATGGTCGAATGAATTTGTGGGCAGACTTCAACAACGCCCCAAATGGATGACGAAAGCCCCCAAAATAGACATAGGACACATAGTTCTTGTCAAAGAAGACAATCTGCCACCATCAAGATGGGCGTTGGGAAGAGTAATTGAAACTCACCCTGGTAATGATGGGTTGACACGTGTCGTAACATTGTTAACAAAGAACGGCAAGGTCAAACGGCCAATAGCTAAACTATCATTATTGCCAGTGATCGACAACCAAAGTCCAGTATCAAATAACGTCCATAACAATCAGGGGGATGAATGCGACACGTTACATGGAAAAAATGAGCAAGGGCCTACGGGAAAGGATAAACCAGCCCAGGAACAGAAAAGACATTTTGACACCCAATCAGGATCGAACGACGTAGCAGCGAAAAAACATCGCGGACAACTTGGGTCTTCGGGAACCTACCCACACCGCATAAATTGGAGTTTTGCTTTAATTATCGCGTTAATCTTTCCTCTTGTATTCGGGCAGACATCACAGGAAAACTATGTGATAACAAATATTACTGGCAATGAAGGAATTTACTTTAATCATGTTTCGGAAATCCAATTTTATTCAAGTGAGTGGAATTTGCTTACATACTATGATATGGACATATACTGGAAAGAATTTTTGGGGATGAAGAATGCTGTTAAAATGTTAGAGCAGCTTTGCAAAAATGAACGAATCGAATCAAACTCTGTTTGCGAAGCAATTCTAAGCCAATTACGCCATCAGCTTGCAGAAGTGTCAGACATCAATGAAATTCTGTACCAGCAGAATGAGCGCTCTGTTGTTCGAAAACGAAGAGGATTGTTTAATGCCATTGGAATACTGTCAAATCGATTATTTGGAACACTTGATCAAGAATTTGCTGACATATACGAACAGCACATCAAGGAAGCGAAGAACAATGATCACTTGGTAAGGGAGCTGTTGAAAAACCAAACTTCAATATTAGACAGCACATTGAACGTCTTCAAAAAGGATAAAGAATTTATTCAACAGCAAATAAAGAGCATAGAAAGACATATTAATGATGTATCTATTTTGTTGAACCATTCCCAACACGAGAACATGGTAAAACAGGCATTTAACTCCGCAGCCATACTATTGATATTGATCGTGTCCACATTTCAGAATGTACAAAAAAACATTCTCTCCACAATCACAGACGTAAAGCACAGTCGTATAAACACGTTACTGTTAACACCAATACAACTTAAAGAACAGCTGAGAATAATAGGAGACCATATTCCACAAGATTTAACTCTACCTGGACTTGGAGAAGAAGAGTCACTTTTGACAATTTACAAATCCCTGCATGCGAAGATTCGGATTACAAAACAGAACGTTTTGGTGAGCTTAAGCATACCGTTGCTCAATTCAGAAAAGTTCGATTTGTTTGAAATGATACCTGTTCCTGCAGTACACAATGGACATTTTATATATGTCAAACCCACAACTAAATACTTAGCGATTAATCATCGCCAGGATCGGTTTGCATTTCTTGAAACCATCCAATCGTTCCAGAAATTAACTGACAAGGTGATATTCGGCCATTTGGAGCAACAGATACTCACCACAGCTTCAAAACAAGGTCGTTGTGAGCTTGGATTTTATATGAACCATCAACGAATGTCGTCCGATTGCAAGTTACATATCGAAAAACCTAAATCATTATGGAAAAAGGTAAATAACCCGAACACGTGGCTGTATATTCTAGCGGAAGATTTTCGCGGTCAACTTATTTGTGGAGGTTCATCACAATCCTTGTACCTTAACGGCTCGGGAACTATCCAACTTGATGAAAATTGCATGATAGTTCATCCCACAATGGTTTTACACTCCACAACGGAACTCAGAGATCAAAATCGATCAATTATATCAAACATCCAGCACATAATTTCAGCTCACATAAATGATGCAATCAACAACGTAACGCAATTACCAAATACAACTGCACCTTTACAAAGGATTACCATCCCTCAACTGCAGAAAGAAGTCGATCTGAACGATGTCGAGGAGATCGAAGCATCTATAAGGCAACAACAACGGAGCATTGAAACATCATCAACTCAACTTCGACTGCACAACGTCCATCATTACACTACAATTTATCTGATTCTAATTGGCATCATCGTTATTACCGTTTACTGGACTTGCAAAGAAAGACGTTGCGCTAAGCGAGTTCAATATCCAGTTCCGGCTCCAAGACACATTGAAGCACCGTTTGAATTACCGTCTCTCCATACTGAGGCGGGAGGATGTACGACGCACATGTAGATAACTAAGCAGCTATTCTATATCATCATTAGCATAAGACAATAAACATTCTACTTTATCATATATCCATATATCCAAAACATTGTAAAGGTAAACACCATCGATTTCATTTGTCAGCAAATCGATGCTGTTTACCTGTGAATGCATTGACTGTGGTTTGTGAATACATCAACAAAATACTAGCTCGGTCAATGCATTAGTTCAGAAGCACGTTTTTAAATTGTTCAAGAAATCAATTAATGTAAGCATAATATATTTTTTGTTTAGTAAGTAGTAATTTTGTACTTAAGTAACTGAATGTAAATAAAGTTGGTTAGTGATTGAAAATTCGCGTTTCAATTAACTAGCGCTAACAGTCATCTTCAAATAATTTTAGTTAACTAGAATTAAGCTTTGTCCTACTGAAGTAAACAGCAGTCATTGTAGCATTTAATTCATCAATTTGAACTGCGACTGATTCGATAGTCTGAGTACGAAGATTACTTAGTCTCTCGAACTTAATGCCTTTTTTGATCAAGATCGCAACACTGCAAATCAAGCATTTTGCTGGCATATGGCAAAATGAAGTACCGTGGCCATAAGCTTGTCAGCTCCTGCACTGCGTTGGTTGCACTGCCCTTTTGCGCTGGTAGCTCCATTTCACCTTTACGTGATCGATAGCGTCAATCTTGTTTAACTCAGAGAGCTTTACAGAGCCGTGAGGAAAATATAGCAGAAACAGTACTTCGTCTTTATGTCGGCGTGATTCGTCAGGAACAGTAATTTTTTTATGTCAGAGCATACGAGCTTGTGTTTTTCAAGCAAAAACCTCTTCAGGTCCGAGCATTCCACATTGTAAAAGCCACTCAAAATGAATTTCAGCGGTCGTTCATCGGCACGAGAAAATGTGTAGAAATGAACTTTTTTCGAGATAAGATGAGAATGAAACTTATCGTAGTCTTCTTGGTTGGGTATAATTATTTTCTTACCGGTACTGGTAAACTGGATTTTAAAGTTTGATACTTGTATAGTGTTAAAAAAAAGCAAGAATTGAGCTGCAATTCAGGCTAGGAACGACGATCGGTGGAACTTTTGCCTTGGTTTTCAATTTTTCAGGGGGATCATTCGCAGCGTTGTTTGCAGCCATGTCGTCGGGCAGGTCCGCAAGCGGCAGAAATTTATTGCTTCTAGTGGCAGTCATGAGAGAAAGCTCGTGCTTCCTGGGTAGCTTTAACCTGTCACGAAGAAAGAGGTCAACGGGTGACGATTTCCGTTTGCGTTTTGATTCCTTAGCTTCGGTTATTTCCAACTAATAGAGACTGTATTCCACAAAAACAAAAATAAAGAACCCAGAAACCGGTCACAACATATCACAAGCACCAAATAAACACGCGGTGGTGAGAAAAACAAATCAACTTCGATGGAAACACTATGACTTCCGAAAGGTGATGATTGTTCTGAACACAGCAGAAGCTGAGTAGAGACTCATTTTATACTTAACAGCTGGTTTATATAAACCATTTTAGCGAACACAAGTGTAAAGATCATGTGCGCAAAAATAGATCACAATGTCATCAGGTGTGCTTATTTCATTGCAATCGAATTATAATTTCCCGACTCTAAATTATGACTTGTGGGTTAATCAATAACCGATGCTCACAAATTGCTGCATTAAATGTTTACTGCACTAGCCAGACTATTTGATGGTCGACTGAATGTTCGTTCTCACTTCTTTAACTTTCATATAATAACTTTTTTTTTTTTGAGTGTAACATAATATGATTTTATTTCAAATGAAAATAAGTTTTGATTGAGAGCTTATTAAGTTATGTCGCTCTGTTAATTTATCACTTACTACTGCTAAAACTATGGAGCAGACGTTGCGAAATTTCTAACTTCTTCACGGCTCGGGAAATACTGAAGGTATCTGTTTGATTAACGTGCTCGAAGGAAACCTTGACTATTTGTTGCACCGAATTTTTACTTCACACTTCTTAGTTGACGTCTCACATAACTTTAACGTAACACTTGGATAACCTCTAACCAAAATGAGCGTACCTGCCGGGTGTCCAGCCCCAAGACGACTCATTGTCTTTCTGTCAATTTTCCTCCTTTTCGTTTTCCGCTTTCTGCACGTTCGCCGCTTTCGACTTCATCTGAAGGGAACTGGATTCACAGTTTGAGTCCACGGCCATCAATTTCGGTTGTAACCAGCAGGTAGTTGCATGCGCAAGTCAATTCGAAAACTTGTAGTATTTTATGACGTCGTGACGGTAGGTCACCCAGGGTACCGCTAGTTTGCACAACACTGCCTCTACGTGGCCTGATAATGTAGCCGTCCAACGCCGAGGACTCTTGGAAATTCCTGGAACAACCTTTAAGTCGAACGGAAGATGAACTTTATGTTTAACTGCTTCTATTACGCTGACAAAGCAAAATAATATTATCACCGAAAGTGGGAGGAGGGCTGCTAGGATTCCGATTTCCCGGGCCGAGCCAACTCGCTACGCAAACAAAAGCTCTCAACACATCCGATTCGTTTCGTGGTTTAAGTTGAACCACATGTTCAATTTCTGCCTTGCAGCAAGACGTCAGCTCGGATCGCACTTTACATTCGTAAGAAGTACATAGCCCAATAAATTGATAAGCAATGTAGGTATTTTAGTACGATGGTTGTGTCGTTGAACTATTGAAGTTTTACTTATGAGCACAAATTAATGAGTGGCAGAAAGTGCATAGTACAACGTACAGTATAATGTATACATTAAGTATAATGAATATACGAGTATGTAGTATAATGAATATATGTATAAACATATTCCCCGGCCTTGAAGTGATCAAGTTCAAAGAGATCTAGTTCGTTCCGGTCGTAAGTTGTAATTTATTGTTGTTGATTTCAGTTCAACTGTTGGTGTGTTCTTTAATTTTTGCTTTTTGCAGTAGTAGATGATCGAAATAGAAACGATGGCTAGTATTGTGACGGATAGACTAAATGAGATTGTAGTATGAGCCGTTGTAGTGTTCTTTGATGTAGATAATAGTTTCCTTCAGCTGGTTTATTCCGTTGGTATTGTTGAATATGTTGATTTTGGAAATTATTGTCCAAAGGTGTGTAGAGGCAGTTCGTCAATTGATGATAGTTTGAAGGTAGGGCATGCAATTCACATTCTGGACAGTTTCGGCATCCCAAATTTTTTATCGGGACTCTCGACATTTCGAGATTGATAAAATTCAACCCATTTTGAGAATAACACAAGTTTCGTCATTACTTCCTGAGCGAACAACCCAAAACTTAATTCTAAAAGAAATGTCGTTTTATGAAAACGGAGGCGCTAAGGGCTCTTTATTACAACTGGCGTATGATTACATGTCGAATATTCCACCAAAAAGTGTAAACATCCGTTATGCTGATTAAATTTCAAGTAGTTTTTAACTAATTTTATAATTAACTATCATGAACAAATGAGGAGGAATTATTGGACGAGGAGATAAAAAGAATTTAGATCATACGATTAAATTAGATGCAATTATAGATTAACGTATTATTTGTTAGCACTCATGTACATATGTGCATTAATTTAACATAATGAACTTAACTTCCAGTTTTATGTATATATATTTGAAATAAAGTTTTAATGGAGTACGAATAAGTCAATGTATCTGTTGAAATTCCCTTAATCTAGTTCTTTTATTAAATCCCGAATTCTCGGGATCCCGAAAACTCTAATCCAGAATTTTCGGGACCTCCAATTCCGGGATCAATCTCGGGGTTAATGCCCTAGTTGAAGGCGATAGATGAGTTGTATGTCGAAGTGATTTTATTAGTTTCGTGGTGATCTGCTGTAATTTTAATTAATCGTTCGCGTAAACTGCAATCATCAATGAATTGTAGTACACCTGTTCCCCTCAATTTGGTTTGCAATGGGTATATCCAGGTGTTTGGATTATGCATTTGTGTCCATGCTATGTGGGTGTTGACTGATTCTATTCTGCAGATTCTCGGGAGAATCGCTGCTTGATTTAGAAGAGACAGTTCGCATTGTTTTTCTGGTTACATATGTAGTGTCCATATTCATTTATGATGCACCCGGCTAACCTAATGTTCAGATAATGTCTAGTACTGGTCTCTGTGAAGAGTCAAAGCTAAAAATTTAGCGCTTGTTTTTATTTGGACAAACTCTGAGGATAGTTTGAATGTGAGAGGAATAATATTGAATAACTGGAAAGTATCTGGAAATATCAGAGGAACAGTGATTTTAAAAATGGGTTTCTCAGGTGTTATTCTAGCTCGAACGTTTAGTAACTTATACAGGTGAATTAGAACATTGGGTATAGATTGACCTGGAATTGTTAGTGAAGCCGGAATGTGTTCCTTTTTTAGACAAATCTATTCCAAAAGTGGGTTGGTGGGATAATCGATGGAGTTACCTTCCCGTCGTTACTATCGGTAGCGATGCTAAATAGTGTTGATTGGGTATGGGCTTAGGCTTTCATTGTTAATGTTAGGTAAAAAGCTAGAGAATTAAATGTTTGAAGGATGTTCTGGTTGTTCAGGATGCGCTTTGTTGAATTTAGTTCATGATGGAAACTTTCAATATATACATTGACGGTCTGGAGCTGCCTGTTAATGAAATCTCTGTCTCGAGAAATAAGATTTATTTTGGAGTCTATTAACGATGTTCGATTTTTGATAAGTAATATTGCATGGTCCTCGTTTAGTCTTATTTTGTTAATTGTGTCTGACATACGATCTGCGTTATCTTGATCTAAGATGCCGAACAATTTGTTGTTGATCATTCCCACAAAATCAAAGGGTGATCTTCTTTTCCGGATGATGATATTTCTTCTATCGAGAAGTAAGTTATTCTTTGCTGACATCGTATCTAAGCGTATTTGAAATTGCGTTGTAGGTATAAAACACTGCTTATGATTTTCCATTAATCGATTTAGGCACATTTCTTTCATTATTTTTATTTGATTCTGAATGTCCCGTAAATCAGTCTAATAGTGCTTCATGTCAAAATAAGCTATGATGTTCCAGTGGTCCGCTATCATTGATGTCTGGGCTACGTCTTCGAAATAGGTAGTTGTCCCTACAACAAAAGGTGTGATTTTTACGACCTGATCAATTGACTGGTTTAATGAAGCACCAACTAAAGGCGAGATCAATAGTACCCATAGTGCGAGCGTAATTGGTGCAATGGAACCTAGTGAAATAAGCTTCTTCTTTGCCGGGCTTGTTGACCGATTGGTGTTGATGGGATGTATGTTTCGTTTTGTAGACTTATTTTTGGTTCTAGTAGCTGTGGCTAACAGTGCCTGCGGAGAATTTTGGTTCGCAGCTATTTGTGATGTTGTCTTATTTGTGCTTGCATCGTCCTCAAATGGCTATGGGCATTAGTTATTAATTGCTTGCCTGAGATTCCGGTTTTGGTTTGCACGTCTACTACTCTGGTCAATCCATCTGAACCCTTGTGTTCCACAACTATTCTTCCAAGCGGCCACTTGAGTGGTGGTGTATTGTCTTCCTTTAAAAGTATGAGTGTTCTCGGAGACAAAGCTGATGTTGGGCTTATCCATTTTGTGGTTATTGGTAGATACTGAAGGTAATCTTTAGTCCACCGTTTTCAAAAGTTCATCTGACAGGCTTCAATTAACTCCTTACTTTTTAATAATGATATATTCTGTTCCTCGGCTCTTGAATTAGAAAGTGTTGACAGCGGTTCTCCGATGAGGAAATGTACAAGGGTAAGAGCCTGTTAATCATTTGGGTTGCTAGAAAGTTGTGTTAGGGGCCTAGAATTCAGGATGGACTCTTCTTCGACAATAATCGTGTGGAGTTTTTTGTATGTTTACGCAACACTATCAGCAACGCGTTTTAGATGAAACGCTGCTCCTTTAACAGCGGCATCCCCAAGACCTCCAAAATGTGGAGACCTGGGATTAATAAAGTTTTACTCTATTTGTTCGTCTGCGCAAAATTTAACGATCTCTTGTTTTGGTTTTGAGTCAGTGAACAAGGCAATTTTATATTGTAATTCATTCTTAGCGCCCACAAAGTTGATGGCATTGTCACAAAATATTTTTGTGAGTTTGTCTCTTCTTGCAATAAACCTTTTTAGGGCGCCCAAGACGGGCTGTTTAGTCAAATCTGACTAAAATGATTATCTGACTTAATTCTAAATGAACCGCCTTCGTACAGAAACAAACAAAGACTGACATGTAAGCCTTTGTGGGGGTCTTTCCTCGAATCCGGTAATGTATGGATATCGGTCTGCAAAAGTCGATACCAACAATTGTGAATAGTCGTGCAGGTTGAAGTCGTTCCTTCGGTAAAGGTCCCATGACTTGTTTCAGCAGTTTTGATTGGGCCTTAAAGCATCGAATGCATTTTTGGACAATTGATGAGGTGAGTTGTTTCCCTTCCAAAAGCGCCAAAAGCCAAAAGCGTTATCGAACCTTTGCTTATAGTGTTTGACGTTCTGCATGTTGTTCTTTTTCGTGGATTTGCTGTACTCTAAGTTGAACGATTTTGTTGGAGTGAGGTAGCAATATTTGGTGTTGTGCTGTGTAACCCACTGCCGATTTTTCTATTCTTCCTCCAACTCGGATAAGATTTTCTTCGTCTACGAATGGTTTAAGAGCGCTTAGTCCATTTTTTTCTGGGAAAGTGCAACCTTTTTTTTAATGTTTTGGCTTCTTCGGTGAATGTGGTGGCTTGAATGGCTCTGCAAATGGCTCTGAATGTTGCAATTTGGCTGGCTGAAGACAGTTGGCTCCATTTTTCAGATTGATCTGTGATATGGGAAATGAGAACGATTTTTTGTTTCCGAATTTCAGTATCGTCTTCACTGTGGTGAATATGAGTCACAAAAGAATATTTTTGTGGGTTTGAGGCTATTTAAATGTCGGCTAGCCATGTACGTTAACCCTGAAAAGGAAAGTCTTCCCGGATGTTTGGTTCAATAAGAAGGCCTTATGTTTGTTTAATCACAATTCATTTTTACTCGGCTTTTATTTTTGACATTTGAATAATTAACTTAACAAAATTACTATTTCTGGGTGAAGATTCAATTAAACGAACAACGCCAAATTCTAGGCGATCGCAACAAGAAATATCGAAGGAAAATCAAACTTCGTATGAGTACGTGGAGGTAATTTCAGAGTAATTTGTCGGATTTCAGTATTGTGTATTGGATTTTATTCTTAAATCTAATCCACTTTGAATCTATATATTATTTATATACGTATATCAATATGATTTCATGTAAATAAAATATATTCGTAAGTTATATATTAGTATAATGGGATAACATTTTTGTTTACCTCTTTGGGTATTAACAGTATTGGTAAAGGGATAATAACTGGCCTATGCATATTCTTACGAATCATCACAAATATTTTTTTAGCGAAACACTTTTACAGTTAAAGCTTATGCAGATCAGCCGTAACTTGTCGATATTCCCAACATATATCTGGCTCAGGATTTGCTCCTTCTCTGCCAAATAAATCAATTTCATTTGAGATTGCTTGAAAAGGTACATTAGCATTTGTGTCCCCACTAGATATGGATAACGCAGCGCTGCGCCGCGCAATTGCGTTGAAGCACTAGCCATGATACCACTGCGCTGATACCGATTGTCGGTATCAGTAGCGCAGTAACGCACTTCGGTATCAATGGTGTTGGCGCTGCTGCTTTGCAATGCCAACACCATTTGGCTTGGCTCTATGCTACGGCGCGGCGCAAAGATATATTCTGTTCAAATAATTGAGCATCGGTTATTCTGCGTAATATATATACCTGCGTAAAGTAAATATATTTACTGTGATAGCATTGGACATCCATTTGTCGCTATACTTGACTATACTTACCTCAAGTCTGTTTGAGTTTGATGCAAAGCAATAGAATTTCATTATGCTTCAATACTACAACTAAATAATACCTTTATGGTATATTAAAGCAATGATGTTAATACTTGTCTAATTTACACTTATCAAAAAGTCAGGCGTACGCACATTTCGAAAGATACCTGAATGGGTACAAGCTGCGCCGCACAATTGCGGTGAAGCTTTAGCCATGATACCACTGCGCTGGTATCGCTTGACGGCATCAGTAGCGGAGTAACGCACTTCGGTATCGATTATGTTGGCGCTGCCGCTTTGCAATGCCAACAACATTTGGCTTGGCGCTATGCTACGGCGCTTATCTCAAGTCTGTTTGATGCAAAGCAATATACCTACGCGTACGCACGTTCGGAAAGATACCTGAATGAGTACATACTATAGCCTATTTTAGGGTATTTTATATCGGAAAATTAGTAAGTTCAAATGTGGGTTGCTCTCGTTCCATACAAGCTTTTTCAATCATGTTTTTTTGAGTGAATCATAGCGTCATGGTATCAGCGCAATGCTACTAGCGCCGTATGTAAGATCATGGTATCATAGCGCAATGCGCTGATACCATACCACCACACAATACCATATAATACCATACCATACAATACCACTGCTGGCGCCGGTATCAGTGTATCAGCGCTTCAAAATTTGCTGCCTTACCCATGTCTAGTCCCCACTACTTAATAAAGTACTTATTCTATAAATGATTACTAATTTGAATGATTACAACAATGATACAAGTAATACGTATCCCAAACATTGATCAGTATTCAAATTAAACAATTTAGTTTATGTACAAGATTATTACTTAATTATCATTTAATAGTTTTAATTATTCTTATGCTCAATAAAATAACGACTTTCTTGTCATTTACGTAATTGCAGTGAAATTCAAACCGCCATTCTATATCATATGCTTCCGAAATTTGACTTAATATCGTTTAAGAAGAAAACAAATATATTTACTGTGATAGCATTGGACATCCATTTGTCGCTGTAAGAATTTAAAACAGTTTCGGTGATTAATTGTTTAAAAGATAAAGGAAAATTCCCCTCTCCTTATCTACTGACAAGTTATAAGATGAAGGAAAATTCCCCTCTCCTTATCTACTGACAAGTTATAAATGTGAACCGTTCAATAGCAACCATTTCTTCTTACACTATGGTATTAGTTAGAAGTCGTTTAGTCATTATGCAAATTAATGGTATTAGTTAGAAGTCATTTTGTAATTATGCAAAGTTCCAGTAAATGGAGAAAGGTTAAATTAACAATGCTTGTTAGTACCAAAACCACAGGAAATTTTGAGTTTGCACAAATTAAAGTAAGACAATTACAATCAACACATTTAAATTGAGGCGGGACTTCCAAAGCCAGCTACAAATCAATGGGCATGGCAGCTACTGAGGCCTGCCATACAACAAATGACTGGTCCAATTCATTTAATTTTCGTAAATTCTACTACAACTTTTATCTAGTAGGATGACAACCGAAAACAGTAACCGATATTTGTAGACAGGTACACACGCATCCGCGTATATTCACTTAGATTACTGGATCAAGTTTACTTAAACTTTCCGTCTTTAAATGCTTCGGAAGCAACACGACGGTACGATGGTGAAGGGATCTAGTTTAGAGCAGTATAATTCTAGATCTAGTTTAGAGCAGTATAATTAACAGCTGGTTTATATAAACCGTTTAAGCGAACACGAGTGTAAAGATCATGTGCGTAAAAATAGATCACAATGTCATCAGGTGTGCTTATTTCATTGCAATCGAATTATAATTTCCCGACTCTAAATTATGACTTGTGGTTTAATGAATAACCGATGCTCAAAAATTGTTGCATTAAATGTTTACTGCACTAGCCAGACTATTTGATTGTCGACTGAGTGTTCGTTTGCACTTCTTTAACTTTCAAACAATAATTTTATTTTTTTTTAAGGGTAACACAATATGATTTCATTTCAAACGAAAATAAGTTTTGATTGAGAGCTTATTAAGTTATGTTGCTCTGTTAGTTAATCACTTACTCCTGCTTAAACTATGGAGCAAACGTTGCGAAATTTCTAACTTCTTCACGGCTTGGGAAATACTGAAGGTATCTGTTTGATTAACGTGCTCGAAGGAAACCTTGACTATTTGTTGCACTGAATTTTTACTTCACACTTCTTAGTTGACGTCTCACATAACTTTAACGTAACACTTGGATGACCTCTTACCAAAATGAGCGTACCTGCCGGGTGTCCAGCCCCAAGACGACTCATTGTCTTTCTGTCAATTTTCCTCCTTTTCGTTTTCCGCTTTCTGCACGTTCGCCGCTTTCGACTTCATCTGAAGGGAACTGGATTCACAGTTAGAATCCTCGGCCATCAATTTCGGTTGTTACTAGCAGGTAGTTGCATGCGCAAGTCAATTCAAAAACTTGTAGGATTTTATGACGTCGTGACGGTTTGTCACCCAAGGTACCGCTAGTTTGCACAACACTGCCTCTACGCGGCTTGATAATGTAGCCGTCCAACGCCGAGGACTCTTGAAAATTCCTGGAACAACCTTAAAGTCGAACGGAAGATGAACTTTATGTTTAACTGCTTCTATTACACTGACAAAGCAAAATAAGATTCTCACCGAAAGGGGGAGGGGGGCTACTAGGATTCCGATTTCCAGGGCCAAGCCAACTCGCTACGCAAACCAAAGCTCCCAACACGTCCGATTCGTTTCGTGGTTTAAGTTGGACCACATGTTCAATTTCTGCCTTGCAGCAAGACGTCAGCTCGGATCGGACTTTACACTCGTAATGTGCCAAATAGATATTGGCCGAGCCCAGGCGAGATCTGGCGAGCCCGAATCTTTGGACGGTCCAGACGAGCGACTTTGACAGGGCTCGCCGGCGCTCGTGCCACATCCGATCGGAATGGATTTTGAGCACGAGTCAATGCGATTTCGAACGAGCTGTCAAATGCCGTCCACATGTTCGCGGGCTCGTCTGACTTCGGCTCGCCTGGTTTCGGCCAATATGTATTTGCCACATAAGAAGTACATAGTCCAATTAATTGATTAGCAATGTAGGTATTTTATATATATCAGCAAAATAGTTAAGAGAGATAATCTCTGGAGTGGCCGATCCGATTGAGCTGAAATTTTTGGAGAACATAGATGCATATAACAAGTAGGTCCATAATTTGGTAGAATTAAGATATCCTGAACCTTTTGGCGGCGGCGAGAATTTAAGCGAATTTTCAGGTGCTCCTATATTTCCAAGCAGTGTACATTTTTGTTCAAAAAAAGTACTAGGAATGAAAACTTTTTAAGTTCTTAGTTTGTTTATGATAAAGAAGTCGAAATTTCAAGCCTTGTGTAGGCGCTGAGTGCCTAAAAGTAGGCAAGGATTGTTTTTCAAAATTCGATTTGCCATAGCTTCTAAGAAAAGCAATTGATCATCTTGAAATTTTTAGAGCGTATTGATATAGATTAAAATTTTACAGACATGTCTTTCAAGACTGTGCAAGCAACTCTGTAGCTACAGCAGGCTCCTGAACAAAAATCCTTCAAATCATCGACCTTCCTGAAAAATTTTTAATTTTTGAAAATAAATTAAAATTATTGATAAATTTTGACTTTAATCCACTAAGTCAAATAAAATATTTCAAAATTCCGCGGTAAACAAGAACGGCAACCCGTGATGAAATTACCTCTATTTTCAGCACTCAAAACTTCTGTTCACGAGAACTGACGATCGAATAATGCGATCAATATGAAATTTACAGGACATGTTGGAATTTGCTAGGACCAGGTCTAATAGAAGTGATTTTGAAAAACAAGCAACACTGAACTGTTTTTTGGCCTATAGCTTCCGATTTAGCCTCTAGATTTTAACGAAATTCACGCAGTAGGTGAACCTTACTCTAAGATAGATTTCATAGAAATTTGGTTGAAAATTTAGTATAGGGCAATTAGCCAGCCAGCTACGGCAATTTTTGTCTCCTAAATATTGTAACTTTGCTCAGGAAAATAAAGCTTTTTTCCCTATTACTTCCGATGCAGTGACGAAATCAAAACGAAATTCACGTGAAAAGCATATCTTGTTGCGATTGTAGTTTTGTAGGAATTTTGTTGAAAACCGTGAAAGGGTTGCCAGCTATGATGAATTTCGTAATTTATTTACATTGCTTTATTGAGCGATGTTGTCATAAAATTTCCAAATGGGAATGATCCCGCAATGACAATTAACAACGAATATTTACGTTTCAAAAATTTAAAAAGTTTGGACGATGGTAACCCTAAAATTTAGTTCACTCCTATAACTAACAGCGCAGCCATTCACTCGAAACGAAATTCATATTTAAATGTTCCGAGTTTTGGAAATTTTATTGTTTGTTACTTTAATCTATAACCAAGTTTATTAGCTTATTCATCTGCATCATCCCCCTTCTATGATAAGCATAATTTATGACAAACGACTTCGATTATATAAAAGCACTAAAAGATTATATAAAAGCAAAGCATCTAAGTTATATATCTATATGCTTTTAGAATCGTCAAAAATTGGTGCAAATGCACCAAAATGTTTATATAATGTTATTTTGTTTGAATAAAGCTCTTTGCCCTATAGCCTCCAGTACAGTCATGGCATCATAACGAAATTCATATGGCAAATTTAAATTATTGTAGACAATATTCAGTAGAAATCTAGTTTGAAAAACAATGATATGGTTGCCAGCTATGATTGTTTTTGTATTTTTTGACATAGCTTTAGAAAGCGATTTTATCATAAAATGTTCAAATCGTAGAGGTCTTGTAGTGAAAATACACACCAAATACTAGGATCTAGAAAGTTTGAAAGCTCTTGCGAATGTTAACCGTAAATTTCTTTTTATCCCTATAACTTCCAATGTAGTAATCGGATCAATACGAAATTCGCAGAGCAGGTTGACTTCAACGTGAGACAGATATGGCTTATTTTTGGCTTCAGTGCTAGCAAAGGAGTGCTAGCACGAGGTGTTTTTGTTATTTTCGTACCAATAAATGCTTGCATTAAGTATTCACTTCGCGAATATACAATATATAACAATATATATGACAATACATACAATATATAATATATAAGACAATAACAACAATATAACAACAATGTATAAAAATACACTCAAAATCTGCACAAATCCTCTACTGTTCTTCGAACATAAGTATTTCTAGCGGTTCTGATGCGCTAGGGTTTTTACTAATGTTCGAAGAACATTAGTATTAAACTCGTTTCGCCGGAAATTCATATTTCTTTCTATATATATATATACAGTGGCTCACAGCTTATTTGATACAGTGACTATTTAAAAATGCAAATCACTGTAACTTTGAAATTAAGAACCCTATCCAAAAAATTTAAACGTATTTGACTAGATGCATGTTCAGCGAATACAATGCAAACAAAAAAGAATTCCAGCAATATTCTTCGGCGTCCGGTAAAAGAGAAATACCACTGGCGTAGAAAAATTGCAGCTCACAGCTTATTTGATACAGACACTTCAATGCGAATAAACTTCTATTTGTCGCGCCGTTAATCTGTATTGTTTTTGTTTCTTGAATTTTTGATTGTGTTAGACATTGGCTTAGGTAATTTTTAGCAAGATCTTGTAAGCTGAAGTGCCAAAATGAGCCAAAATTGTAAAATGGGTCATGGCACCACAATTGAACAGCGCGAGTTGGTATTAAACCACTTTAAAAAAGGACAAAGTGTTCGAAAAATTGCTGAAAGTGAGAGTTTGAGTGTCTCTACAGTGCAGCACATAATTGAGCGCTTCCTTTACGAAAATCGGGTAGAAAATAAGAGGAGAAATGCGCCAAACAATATTTTCACCGTATCTGACGAACGATACATTGTAAGGAAAGTGAAAGCAAACACAGAGATTTCCACACCAAAATTGGTTACTGAGGTTCATCGTGAATTAAGGAAGTCATGTAGTGCTGAATCCGTCCGACGAGTGCTTCGCGACCATGATTTCAGGGTCCGAGTAGCTCGTAGGAAACCTTTCATTTCCAAAAAAAATACAATGAACCCATTTGCCTTTGCCAAAGAGCATGTGGGAAAGCCATCCGCGTTCTGGAATTCGGTTATTTTCGCGGACGAGTTCAAGTTTAACATTTTTGGCTCCAATGGAATGTCATATGTTTGGCGCAAGGCAAACACTGAGCTAAACAAGGAGAACCTCAAAGCTACTGTGAAGCATGGTGGTGGTAATGTGATAGTTTAGGCCTGCATGTCCGCAGCCGGAGTCAGAAATTTAAACTTTATTGAGGAAACAATGAACCAAACAAAGTACCTTGATATACCCAAAAACAATTTGCTGCAAAGTGCTAAAAAACTGGGTGTTCGCGACCAATTTCGGTTGTATCAAGACCACGATCCAAACCACAAGTTGGGAATTGTGCAGTCCTATCCAATTTGGGATTGCCCTCATTTGATGTCTCCGCCGGCACAGTCACCAGATATGAACGTCATTGAGAATCTGTGGACTTTGTTGGATAACAACATTAGAAAACACAAGATTTCTAATAAACAAGACCTGGTGAAAGCACTGCTAGAGGTATGGCAAAAAATTACTCCTGACATCACAAAAAAACTCGTTGATTCAATGCCGAATAGGCTCCAGGCTCTGCTTAAGTCTAAGGACTATCATACAAAGTATTGGAAACAACTGGAAACCTCATAATTCACAACAATTTTAATGATTAATCAAACTGTATCAAATAAGCTGTGACATGAAATTTGTTATTACTTTTAGTTTTTTTGTTTTTTAAGATGCAAAACAGCAACTTTGTAATAAATATAAACTTGTTTAATAAACAACAAACAATTGCCTTCAAAATGGTGTTCAAATTTTTTTGATATTGTTATTATGTATTGAGTTATTGCAACTTAATTTTTTAAAGAAGCACTGTATCAAATAAGCTGTGAGCCACTATATATATATATATATATATATATATATATATATATATATATATACATATATATATATATATATATATATATATATATATATATATATATATATATATATATATATATATATATATACATATATATATATATATATATATATATATTTATATATATATATATATATATATATATATATATATATATATATATATATATATATATATATATATATATATATATACATATATATATATGTATATATATATATATATATATATATATATATATATATATATATATATATATATATATATATATATATATATATATATATATATATATATATATATATATATATATATATGTATATATATATATATATATATATCAGCAAAATGATTTTCCGAGATAATCTCTGGAGTGGCCGATTCGATTGAAATAAAACTTTCGGAGAACGTAGATGTATATAGTAGGTAGGTCCAAAACTTTCTCAAATTCAGATGTCCTAAACCTTTTGGCGGCGGCGAGCGTTTTAGTGAATTTTGAGGAACTCCTATATTTCCAAGCAGTGTAAATTTTCGTTGAAAAAAAGTATCGGGAATGAAAATTAATTATGTTTTAAGCTTGCCTATGATAAAGAATTGAAATTTTTGAGCCGTGTGTGGATGCTAAGTGCCTAAGGGTAGGCAAGGATTTTTTTTTTCAAATTTTGATTTGTCATTACTTGTGATCGAAACATCGGATCATCGTGAAAATCGCAGAGCGTATTGATGTTGATTAGGACTTAGCATATGTGGGTCTGCAAGGTTGTACGGTTAGCTACGGCAAGCTCCTGAAAAAAAATCCTTCAAATCATTGAACCTCCTGAAAAATTTTGATTTTTGGCAAAAGTTTCAAATCATTGATAAATTTTGACCTTTGTCCCTCATGTCAAATTGAAATTTTGAAAATTCCGATTTGCACAAGAACGGCAACCCATCACCAAATTACCTCTATTTTCAGCATTCGAAAGTTCTGTTCACGAGAACTGACGACCGGATTATTCCATCATAGTGAAATTTACAGAACATGTTGGTATTAGCTAGAACCAGGTCTGATAGAAGAGATTTTGAAATGCGGGCAACCCTGTGCCAGTGGTACCATCTTGAAAAATCACTGAGAAAAAAAACCGGTTTTTGGCCTATAACTTCCGATTCAGCCATCAGATTTTAACAAAACTCACACAGTACTTGAACCTTACTCTATGTAACATTTGGTGAAAATTTTATTAAAAATTAAAATAGGGCTGCCAGCTATAGTGATTTTTGTCTCATAAATCTTGCACATTTTCTCAGCAAAATAAAGCTTTTTTCCCTATAGCTTCCGGTCCAGTGCAGAAATCAAAACGAAATTCATGCGGTAAATGGACCTTAATGTGAAGTAAATGTAGTAGGAGTTTCGTACAAAAATCACGAAAGGGCTGCCAGCTCTGACCATTTTTGTATTTTTGTGGAATATCTTTACTGAGCGATTGTGTCATTAGATTTGCAAATGGGAACGATCCTGCAATGAAAATTAACAACAAATATTAACGCGTTAAAAATTTGAAAAGTTTTGAGGGTGGCAACCCTAAAAATCTTTTCACCCGTAAAGCTTCCAGCGCAGTGATTCAATCGAAACGAAATTTACTGGTTGGGTTTAACTTAACGTGAAGCAGATTTGGTATATATTTTGCTCTGCTACTGACACAGGGTAACCAGCATTAGCCATTTTCGTAAATATTGCACCAACAGATGCTTGAAATCATATACTTATATGCAAAGCATTTGCGAACAAATTAAGAAACCAATTTTTAAATTTTCCGAGTTTTGAACATTTTTCGGATGGCAGTCTCAAACAACGTTTAACCGCTGAAATTTTCGATGAAATCCTCCGACTAGAACGAAATTCAAAGGATAGGTTGATTAAGCACGATCATTTTATGGTAGATTTATTGCTGCTTCGTTGGAAAAGTGTTGCCAGTACTGAACATTTTCATCATTTGTATTATAATTGAGTTTTGTTGCTTGAGATAAGGAATGGTTGATATGATTCTACAAAAAAGTGTATTACGTCTTTCCAAATTTTTTGGTCACTCAAAGACAATTTCTTCGAAAATTAGTTTTCTAGTTTTTATTTAGACAAACTCTGAGGAAAGTTTTAATGTGACAGGAATAATGTTGAATAACTGGAAAGTATCTGGAAATATCAGAGGAACAGTGATTTTAAAAATGGGTTTCTCAAGTGTTATTCAAGCTCCAACGTTTAGTAACCTATACAGGAGAACTACAACATTGGGAATAGATTGACCTGGAATTGTTAGTGAAGCCGGAATGTGTTCGCTTATTAGACAAATCTCTTCCAGAAGTTGGTTTGGTGGGATAATCGATGGAGTTACCTTCCCGTCGTTACTATCGGTAGCGATGTTAAATAGTGTTGATTGGGTATGGGCATAGGCTTTCATTGTTAATGTTAGGTAAATAGCTAGAGAATTAAATGTTTGAAGGACGTTCTGGTTGTTCAGGATGCGCTTTGTTCAATTTAGTTCATGATGGAAACTTTCGATACATTCATTGACGGTCTGGAGCTGCCTGTTAATGAAATCTCTGTCTCGAGAAATAAGATTTATTGTGGAGTCTATTAACGATGTTTGATTTTTGATAAGTAATATTGCATGGTCCTCGTTTAGTCTTATTTTGTCAATTGTGTCTGACATACGATCTGCGTTATCTTGATCTAAGATGCCGAACAATTTGTTGTTGATCATTCCCACAAAATCAAAGGGTGATCTTCTTTTCCGGATGATGATATTTCTTCTATCGAGAAGTAAGTTATTCGTTGTAGGTATTAAACACTGCTTATGGTTTTCCATTAATCAATTTAGGCACATTTCTTTCATTATTTTTATTTGATTCTGAATGTCCCGTAAATCAGTCTAATAGTGCTTCATGTCAAAGTAAGCTATGCCGTTCCAGTGGCCCGCTATCATTGATGTCTGGGCTACGTCTTCGAAATAGGTAAAACAACAAAAGGTGTGATTTTTACGACCTGATCAATTGGCTGATTTAATGAAGCACCAACTATAGGCGAGATCAGTAGTACCCATAGTGCGAGTGTCATCGGTGCAATAGAACCTAGTGAAATAAGCTTCTTCTTTTTGACATCCGGTGGTTGAGGTGGATACATTGCCGGGCTTGTTGACCAGGTTGAGTTTGTCTCTTCTTGCAATAAAACATTTTAGGGCGGCCAAGAGAGCCTGTTTAGTCAAATCTGACACCAATTCTAAATGAACTGCCTTCGTACAGAAACAAACAAAGACTGACATGTAAGCCTTTGTGGGGTCTTTCCTCGAATCCGGTAATGTATGGATATCGGTCTGCAAAAGTCGATACCAACATTTGTGAATAGTCGTGCAGGTTGAAGTCGTTCCTTCGGTAAAGGTCCCATGACTTGTTTCACCAGTTTTGGTTGGGCCTTAAAGCATCGAATGCATTTTTGGACAATTGATGAGGTGAGTTGTTTCCCTTCAAGGGCCAAAAGCGTTATCGAACCTTTGCTTATAGTGTTTGACGTTCTGCATGTTGTTCTTTTTCGTGGATTTGCTGTACTCTAAGTTGAACGATTTTGTTGGAGTGAGGTAGCAATATTTGGTGTTGTGCGGTGTAACCCACTGCCGATTTTTCTATTCTTCCTCCAACTCGGATAAGACTTTCTTCGTCTACGAATGGTTTAAGAGCGCTTAGTCCACTTTTTTCTGGGAAAGTGCAACCTTTTTTTTAATGTTTTGGCTTCTTCGGTGAATGTGGTGGCTTGAATGGCTCTGCAAATGGCTCTGAATGTTGCAATTTGGCTGGCTGAAGACAGTTGGCTCCATTTTTCAGATTGATCTGTGATATGGGAAATGAGAACGATTTTTTGTTTCCGAATTTCAGTATCGTCTTCACTGTAGTGAATATGAGTCACAAAAGAATATTTTTGTGGGTTTGAGGCTATTTAAATGTCGGCCAGCCAGGTCATACGTTAACCCTGAAAAGGAAAGTCTTCCCGGATGTTTGGTTCAATAAGAAGGCCTTATGTTTATTTATCACAATTCATTTTTACTCGGCGTTTATTTTTGACATTTGAATAATTAACTTAACAAAATTACTATTTCTGGGTGAAGATTCAATTAAACGAACAACGCCAAATTTTAGGCGATCGCAACAAGAAATATCGAAGGAAAATCAAATTTCGTATGAGTACGTGGAGGTAATTTCAGAGTAATTTGTCAGATTTCAGTATTGTGTATTGGATTTTATTCTTAAATCTAATCCACTTTGAATCTATATAATATTTATATACGTATATCAATATGAATTCATGTAAATAAAACATATACGCAAGTTATATATTAGTATAATGGGATAACATTTTTGTTTACCTCTTTGGGTATTAACAGTATTGGTAAAGGGATAATAACTGGCCTATGCATATTCTTACGAATCATCACAAATATTTTTTTAGCGAAACACTTTTACAGTTAAAGCTTATGCAGATCAGCCGTAACTTGTCGATATTCCCAACATATATCTGGCTCAGGATTTGCTCCTTCTCTGCCAAATAAATCAATTTCATTTGAGATTGCTTGAAAAGGTACATTAGCATTTGTGTCCCCACTAGATATGGATAACGCAGCGCTGCGCCGCGCAATTGCATTGAAGCACTAGCCATGATACCACTGCGCTGATACCGATTGTCGGTATCAGTAGCGCAGTAACGCACTTCGGTATCAATGGTGTTGGCGCTGCTGCTTTGCAATGCCAACACCATTTGGCTTGGCTCTATGCTACGGCGCGGCGCAAAGATATGAGTTGACTATACTTACCTCAAGTCTGTTTGAGTTCGATGCAAAGCAATAGAATTTCATTATGCTTCAATACTACAACTAAATAATACCTTTATGGTATATTAAAGCAATGATGTTAATACTTGTCTAATTTACACTTATCAAAAAGTCAGGCGTACGCACATTTCGAAAGATACCTGAATGGGTACAAGCTGCGCCGCACAATTGCGGTGAAGCTTTAGCCATGATACCACTGCGCTGGTATCGCTTGACGGCATCAGTAGCGCAGTAACGCACTTCGGTATCGATTATGTTGGCGCTGCCGCTTTGCAATGCCAACAACATTTGGCTTGGCGCTATGCTACGGCGCTTATCTCAAGTCTGTTTGATGCAAAGCAATATACCTACGCGTACGCACGTTCGGAAAGATACCTGAATGAGTACATACTATAGCCTGGATATTTTAGGGTATTTTATATCGGAAAATTAGTAAGTTCAAATGTGGGTTGCTCTCGTTCCATACAAGCTTTTTCAATCATGTTTTTTTGAGTGAATCATAGCGTCATGGTATTAGCGCAATGCTACCAGCGCCGTATGTAAGATCATGGTATCATAGCGCAATGGTATCAGCGCAATGCGCTGATACCATACCACCATACAATACCATACCATACAATACCACTGCTGGCGCCGGTATCAGTGTATCAGCGCTTCAAAATTTGCTGCCTTATCCATGTCTAGTCCCCACTACTGAATAAAGTACTTATTCTATAAATGATTACTAATTTGAATGATTACAACAATGATACAAGTAATACGTATCCCAATCATTGATCAGTATTCAAGTTAAACAATTTAGTTTATGTACAAGATTATTACTTAATTATCATTTAATAGTTTTACTTATTCTTATGCTCAATAAAATAACGACTTTCTTGTCATTTACGTAATTGCAGTGAAATTCAAACCGCCATTCTATATCATATGCTTCCGAAATTTGACTTAATATCGTTTAAGAAGAAAACAAATATATTTACTGTGATAGCATTGGACATCCATTTGTCGCTGTAAGAATTTAAAACAGTTTCGGTGATTAATTGTTTAAAAGATAAAGGAAAATTCCCCTCTCCTTATCTACTGACAAGTTATAAGATGAAGGAAAATTCCCCTCTCCTTATCTACTGACAAGTTATAAATGTGAACCGTTCAATAGCAACCATTTCTTTTTACACTATGGTATTAGTTAGAAGTCGTTTAGTAATTATGCAAATTAATGGTATTAGTTAGAAGTCATTTTGTAATTATGCAAAGTTCCAGTAAATGGAGAAAGGTTAAATTAACAATGCTTGTTAGTACCAAAACCACAGGAAATTTTGAGTTTGCACAAATTAAAGTAAGACAATTACAATCAACACATTTAAATTGAGGCGGGACTTCCAAAGCCAGCTACAAATCAATGGGCATGGCAGCTACTGAGGCCTGCCATACAACAAATGACTGGTCCAATTCATTTAATTTTCGTAAATTCTACTACAACTTTTATCTAGTAGGATGACAACCGAAAACAGTAACCGATATTTGTAGACAGGTACACACGCATCCGCGTATATTCACTTAGATTACTGGATCAAGTTTACTTAAACTTTCCGTCTTTGAATGCTTCGGAAGCAACACGACGGTACGATGGTGAAGGGATCTAGTTTAGAGCAGTATAATTCTAGATCTAGTTTAGAGCAGTATAATTAACAGCTGGTTTATATAAACCGTTTAAGCGAACACGAGTGTAAAGATCATGTGCGTAAAAATAGATCACAATGTCATCAGGTGTGCTTATTTCATTGCAATCGAATTATAATTTCCCGACTCTAAATTATGACTTGTGGTTTAATGAATAACCGATGCTCAAAAATTGTTGCATTAAATGTTTACTGCACTAGCCAGACTATTTGATTGTCGACTGAATGTTCGTTTGCACTTCTTTAACTTTCAAACAATAATTTTATTTTTTTTTAAGGGTAACACAATATGATTTCATTTCAAACGAAAATAAGTTTTGATTGAGAGCTTATTAAGTTATGTTACTCTGTTAGTTAATCACTTACTCCTGCTTAAACTATGGAGCAAACGTTGCGAAATTTCTAACTTCTTCACGGCTTGGGAAATACTGAAGGTATCTGTTTGATTAACGTGCTCGAAGGAAACCTTGACTATTTGTTGCACTGAATTTTTACTTCACACTTCTTAGTTGACGTCTCACATAACTTTAACGTAACACTTGGATGACCTCTTACCAAAATGAGCGTACCTGCCGGGTGTCCAGCCCCAAGACGACTCATTGTCTTTCTGTCAATTTTCCTCCTTTTCGTTTTCCGCTTTCTGCACGTTCGCCGCTTTCGACTTCATCTGAAGGGAACTGGATTCACAGTTAGAATCCTCGGCCATCAATTTCGGTTGTTACTAGCAGGTAGTTGCATGCGCAAGTCAATTCAAAAACTTGTAGGATTTTATGACGTCGTGACGGTTTGTCACCCAAGGTACCGCTAGTTTGCACAACACTGCCTCTACGCGGCTTGATAATGTAGCCGTCCAACGCCGAGGACTCTTGAAAATTCCTGGAACAACCTTAAAGTCGAACGGAAGATGAACTTTATGTTTAACTGCTTCTATTACACTGACAAAGCAAAATAAGATTCTCACCGAAAGGGGGAGGGGGGCTACTAGGATTCCGATTTCCAGGGCCAAGCCAACTCGCTACGCAAACCAAAGCTCCCAACACGTCCGATTCGTTTCGTGGTTTAAGTTGGACCACATGTTCAATTTCTGCCTTGCAGCAAGACGTCAGCTCGGATCGGACTTTACACTCGTAATGTGCCAAATAGATATTGGCCGAGCCCAGGCGAGATCTGGCGAGCCCGAATCTTTGGACGGTCCAGACGAGCGACTTTGACAGGGCTCGCCGGCGCTCGTGCCACATCCGATCGGAATGGATTTTGAGCACGAGTCAATGCGATTTCGAACGAGCTGTCAAATGCCGTCCACATGTTCGCGGGCTCGTCTGACTTCGGCTCGCCTGGTTTCGGCCAATATGTATTTGCCACATAAGAAGTACATAGTCCAATTAATTGATTAGCAATGTAGGTATTTTATATATATCAGCAAAATAGTTAAGAGAGATAATCTCTGGAGTGGGCGATCCGATTGAGCTGAAATTTTTGGAGAACATAGATGCATATAACAAGTAGGTCCATGATTTGGTAGAAATTAGATATCCTGAACCTTTTGGCGGCGGCGAGAATTTAAGCGAATTTTCAGGTGCTCCTATATTTCCAAGCAGTGTACATTTTTGTTCAAAAAAAGTACTAGGAATGAAAACTTTTTAAGTTCTTAGTTTGTTTATGATAAAGAAGTCGAAATTTCAAGCCTTGTGTAGGCGCTGAGTGCCTAAAAGTAGGCAAGGATTGTTTTTCAAAATTCGATTTGCCATAGCTTCTAAGAAAAGCAATTGATCATCGTGAAATTTTTAGAGCGTATTGATATAGATTAAAATTTTACAGACATGTCTTTCAAGACTGTGCAAGCAACTCTGTAGCTACAGCAGGCTCCTGAACAAAAATCCTTCAAATCATCGACCTTCCTGAAAAATTTTTAATTTTTGAAAATAAATTAAAATTATTGATAAATTTTGACTTTAATCCACTAAGTCAAATAAAATATTTCAAAATTCCGCGGTAAACAAGAACGGCAACCCGTGATGAAATTACCTCTATTTTCAGCACTCAAAACTTCTGTTCACGAGAACTGACGATCGAATAATGCGATCAATATGAAATTTACAGGACATGTTGGAATTTGCTAGGACCAGGTCTAATAGAAGTGATTTTGAAAAACAAGCAACACTGACGCAGTGCTGCCATTTGGAAAAATCGCTGAGAAAAAAAACTGGTTTTTAGCCTATAGCTTCCGATCAAGCCACTAGATTTTAACGAAATTCACGCAGTAGGTGAACCTTACTCTAAGATAGATTTCATAGAAATTTGGTTGAAAATTTAGTATAGGGCAATTAGCCAGCCAGCAACGGCAATTTTTGTCTCCTAAATATTGTAACTTTGCTCAGGAAAATAAAGCTTTTTTCCCTATTACTTCCGATGCAGTGACGAAATCAAAACGAAATTCACGTGAAAAGCATATCTTGTTGCGATTGTAATTTTGTAGGAATTTTGTTGAAAACCGTGAAAGGGTTGCCAGCTATGATGAATTTCGTAATTTATTTACATTGCTTTATTGAGCGATGTTGTCATAAAATTTCCAAATGGGAATGATCCCGCAATGACAATTAACAACGAATATTTACGTTTCAAAAATTTAAAATTTTGGACGATGGTAACCCTAAAATTTAGTTCATTCCTATAACTAACAGCGCAGCCATTCACTCGAAACGAAATTCATATTTAAATGTTCCGAGTTTTGGAAATTTTATTGTTTGTTACTTTAATCTATAACCAAGTTTATTAGCTTATTCATCTGCATCATCCCCTTCTATGATAAGCATAATTTATGACAAACGACTTCGATTATATAAAAGCACTAAAAGATTATATAAAAGCAAAGCATCTAAGTTATATATCTATATGCTTTTATAATCGTCAAAAATTGGTGCAAATGCACCAAAATGTTTATATAATGTTATTTTGTTTGAATAAAGCTCTTTGCCCTATAGCCTCCAGTACAGTCATGGCATCATAACGAAATTCATATGGCAAATTTAAATTATTGTAGACAATATTCAGTAGAAATCTAGTTTGAAAAACAATGATATGGTTGCCAGCTATGATTGTTTTTGTATTTTTTGATATAGCTTAAGAAAGCGATTTTATCATAAAATGTTCAAATCGTAGAGGTCTTGTAGTGAAAATACACACCAAATACTAGGATCTAGAAAGTTTGAAAGCTCTTGCGAATGTTAACCGTAAATTTTTTTTTATCCCTATAACTTCCAATGTAGTAATCGGATCAATACGAAATTCGCAGAGCAGGTTGACTTCAACGTGAGACAGATATGGCTTATTTTTGGCTTCAGTGCTAGCAAAGGAGTGCTAGCACGAGGTGTTTTTGTTATTTTCGTACCAATAAATGCTTGCATTAAGTATTCACTTCGCGAATGTACAATATATAACAATATATATGACAATACATACAATATATAATATATAAGACAATAACAACAATATAACAACAATGTATAAAAATACACTCAAAATCTGCACAAATCCTCTACTGTTCTTCGAACATAAGTATTTCTAGCGGTTCTGATGCGCTAGGGTTTTTACTAATGTTCGAAGAACATTAGTATTAAACTCGTTTCGCCGGAAATTCATATTTCTTTATATATATATATATATATATATATATATATATATATATATATATATATATATATATATATATTTATATATATATATATATATATATATATATATATATATATATATATATATATATATATATATATATATATATATATATATACAGTGGCTCACAGCTTATTTGATACAGTGACTATTTAAAAATGCAAATGACTGTAACTTTGAAATTAAGAACCCTATCCAAAAAATTTAAACGTATTTGACTAGATGCATGTTCAGCGAATACAATGCAAACAAAAAAGAATTCCAGCAACATTCTTCGGCGTCCGGTAAAAGAGAAATACCACTGGCGTAGAAAAATTGCAGCTCACAGCTTATTTGATACAGACACTTCAATGCGAATAAACTTCTATTTGTCGCGCCGTTAATCTGTATTGTTTTTGTTTCTTGAATTTTTGATTGTGTTAGACATTGGCTTAGGTAGTTTTTAGCAAGATCTTGTAAGCTGAAGTGCCAAAATGAGCCAAAATTGTAAAATGGGTCATGGCACCACAATTGAACAGCGCGAGTTGGTATTAAACCACTTTAAAAAAAGGACAAAGTGTTCGAAAAATTGCTGAAAGTGTGAGTTTGAGTGTCTCTACAGTGCAGCACATAATTGAGCGCTTCCTTTACGAAAATCGGGTAGAAAATAAGAGGAGAAATGCGCCAAACAATATTTTCACCGTATCTGACGAACGATACATTGTAAGGAAAGTGAAAGCAAACACAAAGATTTCCACACCAAAATTGGTTACTGAGGTTCATCGTGAATTATGTAGTGCTGAATCCGTCCGACGAGTGCTTCGCGACCATGATTTCAGGGTCCGAGTAGCTCGTAGGAAGCCTTTCATTTCCAAAAAAAATACAATGAACCCATTTGCCTTTGCCAAAGAGCATGTGGGAAAGCCATCCGCGTTCTGGAATTCGGTTATTTTCGCGGACGAGTTCAAGTTTAACATTTTTGGCTCCAATGGAATGTCATATGTTTGGCGCAAGGCAAACACTGAGCTAAACAAGGAGAACCTCAAAGCTACTGTGAAGCATGGTGGTGGTAATGTGATAGTTTAGGCCTGCATGTCCGCAGCCGGAGTCAGAAATTTAAACTTTATTGAGGAAACAATGAACCAAACAAAGTACCTTGATATACCCAAAAACAATTTGCTGCAAAGTACTAAAAAACTGGGTGTTCGCGACCAATTTCGGTTGTATCAAGACCACGATCCAAACCACAAGTTGGGAATTGTGCAGTCCTGTCCAATTTGGGATTGCCCTCATTTGATGTCTCCGCCGGCACAGTCACCAGATATGAACGTCATTGAGAATCTGTGGACTTTGTTGGATAACAACATTAGAAAACACAAGATTTCTAATAAACAAGACCTTGTGAAAGCACTGCTAGAGGTATGGCAAAAAATTACTCCTGACATCACAAAAAAACTCGTTGATTCAATGCCGAATAGGCTCCAGGCTCTGCTTAAGTCTAAGGACTATCATACAAAGTATTGGAAACAACTGGAAACCTCATAATTCACAACAATTTTAATGATTAATCAAACTGTATCAAATAAGCTGTGACATGAAATTTGTTATTACTTTTAGTTTTTTTGTTTTTTAAGATGCAAAACAGCAACTTTGTAATAAATATAAACTTGTTTAATAAACAACAAACAATTGCCTTCAAAATGGTGTTCAAATTTTTTTGATATTGTTATTATGTATTGAGTTATTGCAACTTAATTTTTTAAAGAAGCACTGTATCAAATAAGTTGTGAGCCACTATATATATATATATATATATATATATATATATCAGCAAAATGATTTTCTGAGATAATCTCTGGAGTGGCCGATTCGATTGAAATAAAACTTTCGGAGAACGTAGATGTATATAGTAGGTAGGTCCAAAACTTTCTCAAATTCAGATGTCCTAAACCTTTTGGCGGCGGCGAGCGTTTTAGTGAATTTTGAGGAACTCCTATATTTCCAAGCAGTGTAAATTTTCGTTGAAAAAAAGTATCGGGAAGGAAAATTAATTATGTTTTAAGCTTGCCTATGATAAAGAATTGAAATTTTTGAGCCGTGTGTGGATGCTAAGTGCCTAAGGGTAGGCAAGGATTTTTTTTTCAAATTTTGATTTGTCATTACTTGTGATCGAAACATCGGATCATCGTGAAAATCGCAGAGCGTATTGATGTTGATTAGGACTTAGCATATGTGGGTCTGCAAGGTTGTACGGTTAGCTACGGCAAGCTCCTGAAAAAAAATCCTTCAAATCATTGAACCTCCTGAAAAATTTTGATTTTTGGCAAAAGTTTCAAATCATTGATAAATTTTGACCTTTGTCCATCATGTCAAATTGAAATTTTGAAAATTCCGATTTGCACAAGAACGGCAACCCATCACCAAATTACCTCTATTTTCAGCACTCGAAAGTTCTGTTCACGAGAACTGACGACCGGATTATTCCATCATAGTGAAATTTACAGAACATGTTGGTATTAGCTAGAACCAGGTCTGATAGAAGAGATTTTGAAATGCGGGCAACCCTGTGCCAGTGGTACCATCTTGAAAAATCACTGAGAAAAAAAACCGGTTTTTGGCCTATAACTTCCGATTCAGCCATCAGATTTTAACAAAACTCACACAGTACTTGAACCTTACTCTATGTAACATTTGGTGAAAATTTTATTAAAAATTAAAATAGGGCTGCCAGCTATAGTGATTTTTGTCTCATAAATCTTGCACATTTTCTCAGCAAAATAAAGCTTTTTTCCCTATAGCTTCCGGTCCAGTGCAGAAATCAAAACGAAATTCATGCAGTAAATGAACCTTAATGTGAAGTAAATGTAGTAGGAGTTTCGTACAAAAATCACGAAAGGGCTGCCAGCTCTGACCATTTTTGTATTTTTGTGGAATATCTTTACTGAGCGATTATGTCATTAGATTTGCAAATGGGAACGATCCTGCAATGAAAATTAACAACAAATATTAACGCGTTAAAAATTTGAAAAGTTTTGAGGGTGGCAACCCTAAAAATCTTTTCACCCGTAAAGCTTCCAGCGCAGTGATTCAATCGAAACGAAATTTACTGGTTGGGTTTAACTTAACGTGAAGCAGATTTGGTATATATTTTGCTCTGCTACTGACACAGGGTAACCAGCATTAGCCATTTTCGTAAATATTGCACCAACAGATGCTTGAAATCATATACTCATATACAAAGCATTTGCGAACAAATTAAGAAACCAATTTTTAAATTTTCCGAGTTTTGAACATTTTTCGGATGGCAGTCTCAAACAACGTTTAACCGCTGAAATTTTCGATGAAATCCTCCGACTAGAACGAAATTCAAAGGATAGGTTGATTAAGCACGATCATTTTATGGTAGATTTATTGCTGCTTCGTTGGGAAAGTGTTGCCAGTACTGTACATTTTCATCATGTGTATTATAATTGAGTTTTGTTGCTTGAGATAAGGAATGGTTGATATGATTCTACAAAAAAGTGTATTATGTCTTTCCAAATTTTTTGGTCACTCAAAGACAATTTCTTCGAAAATTAGTTTTCTAGTTTTTATTTAGACAAACTCTGAGGAAAGTTTGAATGTGACAGGAATAATGTTGAATCACTGGAAAGTATCTGGAAATATCAGAGGAACAGTGATTTTAAAAATGGGTTTCTCAGGTGTTATTCAAGCTCCAACGTTTAGTAACCTATACAGGAGAACTACAACATTGGGAATAGATTGACCTGGAATTGTTAGTGAAGCCGGAATGTGTTCGCTTATTAGACAAATCTCTTCCAGAAGTTGGTTTGGTGGGATAATCGATGGAGTTACCTTCCCGTCGTTACTATCGGTAGCGATGTTAAATAGTGTTGATTGGGTATGGGCATAGGCTTTCATTTTTAATGTTAGGTAAATAGCTAGAGAATTAAATGTTTGAAGGACGTTCTGGTTGTTCAGGATGCGCTTTGTTTAATTTAGTTCATGATGGAAACTTTCGATATATTCATTGACGGTCTGGAGCTGCCTGTTAATGAAATCTCTGTCTCGAGAAATAAGATTTATTGTGGAGTCTATTAACGATGTTTGATTTTTGATAAGTAATATTGCATGGTCCTCGTTTAGTCTTATTTTGTCAATTGTGTCTGACATACGATCTGCGTTATCTTGATCTAAGATGCCGAACAATTTGTTGTTGATCATTCCCACAAAATCAAAGGGTGATCTTCTTTTCCGGATGATGATATTTCTTCTATCGAGAAGTAAGTTATTCTTTGCTGACATCGTATCTAAGCGTATTTGAAATTGCGTTGTAGGTATAAAACACTGCTTATGATTTTCCATTAATCAATTTAGGCACATTTCTTTCATTATTTTTATTTGATTCTGAATGTCCCGTAAATCAGTCTAATAGTGCTTCATGTCAAAGTAAGCTATGCCGTTCCAGTGGCCCGCTATCATTGATGTCTGGGCTACGTCTTCGAAATAGGTAAAACAACAAAAGGTGTGATTTTTACGACCTGATCAATTGGCTGATTTAATGAAGCACCAACTATAGGCGGGATCAGTAGTACCCATATTGCGAGTGTTATCGGTGCAATAGAACCTAGTGAAATAAGCTTCTTCTTTTTGACATCCGGTGGTTGAGGTGGATACATTGCCGGGCTTGTTGACCAAGTTGAGTTTGTCTCTTCTTGCAATAAAACATTTTAGGGCGGCCAAGAGAGCCTGTTTAGTCAAATCTGACACCAAGTCTAAATGAACTGTCTTCGTACAGAAACAAACAAAGACTGACATGTAAGCCTTTGTGGGGGCCTTTCCTCGAATTCGGTAATGAATGGATATCGGTCTGCAGAAGTCGATACCAACATTTGTGAATAGTCGTGCAGGTTGAAGCCGTTCCTTCGGTAAAGGTCCCATGACTTGTTTCACCAGTTTTGGTTAGGCCTTACAGCATCGAATGCATTTTTGGACAATTGATGAGGTGAGTTGTTTCCCTTTAAGGGCCAAAAGCGTTATCGAACTTTCGCTCCTGCATGTTGTTCTTTTTCGTGGATTTGCTGTACTCTAAGTTGAACGATTTTGTTGGAGTGAGGTAGCAATATTTGGTGTTGTGCGGTGTAACCCACTGCCGATTTTTCTATTCTTCCTCTAACTCGGATAAGACTTTCTTCGTCTACGAATGGTTTAAGAGCGCTTAGTCCATTTTTTGCTGGGAAAGTGCAATCTTTTTTTTAATGTTTTGGCTTCTTCGGTGAATGTGGTGGCTTGAATGGCTCTGCAAATGGCTCTGAATGTTGCAATTTGGCTGGCTGAAAACAGTTGGCTCCATTTTGAAGATTGATCTGTGATATGGGAAATGAGAACGATTTTTTGTTTCCGAATTTCGGTATCGTCTTCACTGTGGTGAATATGAGTTGTAGGCCAAAAAAATATGCCTCTGAAGCAGGATGTCATGGTTAATGGTGTCAAAGGCTTTTTTCAGATCCACGAAAATTGCCGTTACATAGTCGCCCCTATCCAATCCACTGTTGACAAAATGTACTGCATCTAAAGTTGCCGCTAGTGTATTACTGTTTTTTTTGAAATCTATACTGAACTGGTGTCAGTATTAAGTTAGTCTTAATAAATTGCAGCAATTGTTTTTGAATGGCTCTTTCGAATATTTTACTAAGGATACTTGTGACAGCTATTGGGCGATAATTTGATGGCTCTGCTGGATCACCACCTTTGAAAATCGGAGTGATTTTTGCTAGTTTAAGGCAATTGGGGAATGTGCCAGCTGCTAGGTGTTTATTTATTATTGTAGTTAGAAGCTCCAAGATATGATTTTTCAGCAATTTAATATCCTTCAGTGTGATACTATCCAGACCGGGAGGAACCTTTGACTTAAGGCTATTGATTATTTCAGATATTTCAACAGGATCAGCGGGACGTAAGTGAATTGAAGTGAACATATTAGGCTCAATATAAAAACTCGAGCGCGATGAAAGTTACAGTTGCTTGGTGACTAGTGTTCCAATGGTAGCGAAGAAGTTGTTTAACTGCTGTGCTACTTCTTCGGGGTCTGTAATGGATATTCCATTTATCAACAGTTCTTTTATGCACGTTGATGATTTGTTTTGTTCTTTAGACAATAGTTCATTTAGTAGTTGGCAATATCTGGAGGTATTCCCGGCTGAAGCTTCAAATTTATTCCTGTAGAAATGTTTTTTGGCCTCCATAATAGCTCGATTCGATTCCTTCTTCATAGCTAAATAGATCTGGTTTTTGGACGTGGAGTTTGAATCCGCTTTGTGTTTTTTGTAAGCAATTTGTTTTCGATTTGAAACATCAATTACATTCTTAGTGATCCAAGATTGTACTCGTACACGAACTTGTTTCGTTATTGTTGCTTTTGCCTTAGCTTTGGTTATCTTCTTAATTAGCTCATCAAAGTCGGAAGTTGGAGACCCTCAAAGACGATCTATGAAGTTCCTTAAGAAATTATTATGATTGGTTGTGCTCATCGAAATTTTTTGAGGCCGCATTTTGGCTTTGACCAAGAGTTTTTGATGGATAAATTGATTGACAGTCATCATCATTGTAAGACATACGTTCACTCATGTTTGGATGTTTTATGATCACATGATCAAGTAGTGTTTTGGACGTCAAAGTGATGCGTGTTGGCTTTGTCTTGTTAAATACAACTCCATTATTTGTCGCAATTATATCGAAATATTCGCTGGATATGGCTGAAGATGTTAAAATATCAATATTTGTATCGGCTACAGTGATTAATTTCTCGATAGTTGAGTAGAATTCGTCGATATGATTGAGAAAGAGATGGTCTTCTTCACTTGGTGCTTTATAAAAGGTGCCGATGCTAATTTTTCCTGAATTAAGTGCAAGCTCAACTACCATAATGTTATATTTATCAAAAATGCTGACAAGCTTTGAGCGAATATATGACTTCACAAGTATTGCTGTGCCTCCTCCACGGCCCGATTGTCTTTCCATTCTGAACCATTTGTGTTTTCCTGAATGAATGATATTCAATTAGCTACAAAGGTTTTGAACTGTGAAGGTGAAACGTTTATAATTCGTGAGTGTGTAATCATTGAGTCAGTTCAATAATATGTTTGGTCGATGAAAATACATAATGATTTTTTGACTTTTCTTGCCAACGTGACCAATATGTAACATGCTGAAATTTCCTTCCGAAATTTCTGCACGGCTTATTTTAGCGCGCACTGTCGTGCCCTTGAATTAGCCAAAATTATTTTTCATTCGGACTAGCGGTATCTTGTTGTTCAATTTGAAAAACAAGGCACAGCAAGTCCGATTTGTCATTGCCTGGCTTGATGCGATACGAAGGCGAGAACCGGTAACGAGATCTTGTTTTCGTGTCGAAGATCAAGCCAGCGCTCGAGACAGTCTTTGGAGTGTCGCTGTGGCGACGAGTTGCTTTTGGCGTGGCGGGACGGATCGAAAATTGTTACCCATTAAAATCGCCTGAATAATTCGAATATTCGATAGTTTTCCGGTGGTGAAAGCATTTTAAAGAAGCAACAGGCTTGCGTGAAATCAATTGAATAAACCCGTCGGTATGTTCAGTGGCATTTGCCTGAAAAGTAAATTATTATTCCAGTGAATTTGTGTTTTAAAACTATTAGAGGCACTGGTGATTTGAATGAAGTGCGTTTTGGAATGAAAAACGGAATAATAACGATGAAACATATATGATTACCGTTAGTTCCACACAAATTTGCTAGACCCACGAAGTGCTTCCATTCTTTGCCTGAGTTGAATAGTGAACCTTCTATACATATCTAACACTGATTATCGTACAGTGACTTGCCGAAATGATAAATTCAAATCTGTGCGGAAAGTGAACGGATCTTTCGATCATTCTCGAACATCGTGGTTACTAGAAATTAAAAATCGCTTCTGTGGGTGACCTGAAAAATAGTGAAAACTCTCGTTGTCGGGTCCTGTTCTGTCCTTGCCGGAAGTGCGATGAGGATGCTATTCGGGCCAGAACGCGCAAGATTTTCTTGAGTACCTGAATTTTCTTTTGATGTGAGTTTCTGGGGGGGGGGGGGGGGGGAATATAGATTGTTGCTACTAAACTGTCTACTAAAATTGTTGCTACTAAACTGTCATTTAACTTGTAGCTAGTAGAGATGGAGAAGGGAGTTTTCTTCTTTTGGCACAAACTGTACAGGATTCGAAAAATAATTTGAAAATTTTCAGTCGCTATTACCCGCAACGTGGCAACATTTTTCTGTCATTGATTTTAGTTTTTTTCACATACTAGTGAGGTGACATGCACTCAATGAACACTTTATATTATTGTTGTTCTCATTTTCACTATTATTTTGGGTTAATTGAAATTGTTTGTCGCAAAATTATCTACATATTCTTATAACATATACTTTGATTTGTATCTTTTTTCAACTTGATTATGATTCTCAAAGGTATTGAATAAATCCATAATGAATTGTTAAATTGAAACCTATAGGCCTTCTTATTGGGCGAAAGCCTGAGAAGTTCTTTCTCGCATTTCAGGGTCTGCGCGTGGCCTGGCTGGCCTATGATTAGTTTTTCGTGATTTTTCGGTGATTTTTCAGCATTTTATAAGGGAGGGATACTGGCCAAACAGATTAGCTTCAGTTTGTTTTGATTTTTTTTTTAGATTTTTGATTGAATTTTGACATTTAATGGCCAGTATCAGAGGGTGGAGGACCCCAGACCATCGGGGTCAGAGCTCCACTACCATTGGGGGCCTGGGGCTGTCTGCCTCACCCGGGTTCCTTAGAAAAGAGAGGTAGTACGTTTTCCTTTTCCCTTTTTTAGATTTTCAATTTTCTGGCTCCGTGTGTTGTCACGAGCACTGGGTCTGCTTAGTCAGCCCATGTTACAGAGCCATGGGTGGTTTCCTTTACGGAACTATGCCCTCTTTTTGGTCCTTGGGTATTTTTATCTACCAGTTTGCGGCTACGAATTCATGACGGATGAATATTACGTAGCATCCCGTTTCTTGGAGAGCCAACCAACTCCATTTTCAAGAACCCACCCCAGCCGCAGCGAGCTAGCAAAGCGGCAAACCAGCATCCGTTGGGGTTGGTTAAAGGGTGCTCCGCTAATGTGGACGAGGGGCCTTCACGACCATTTCTAGGGCACCCTGCTCTCGGGGCAATTCTTCTTCCCTAATAGCCGCAAACATCCTTCCCAATCCTATCCCTTTAAAATCATTCCTTTTAGATTACCTCTTGCGCAGCTTCCTGTTGTGTTGTCCGTTGAGCTTTTTGGCTCTGGGTGCAACCTGGAGGATGGCCGCGGATAACAGGTTTTGGTGGTTTACCGCCATTCCTATCCCGGTCATCCGAAGGGCCCCTGCCCCACTTTATGTTGGGAAGCTGTCCCAAATTTCGATATCCTTGCTGTCTTGACCCAGCTTCGGCTTTTGGCTTGGGTTTGGTTCAAGCTGTGGTGGATTACGTGGGGTTGGCGTGGTGCCGCCTACACGTCCCTGCAGCTTGGCCAGACTTGAACCATTTGCTGAAGTTGAGTCAAGTAGCAACATAGTTATTTTTGGTCCTTTGCTCCTCTCTTTTCGAGGAATTTCGGGTGGGCGAACAGTCCCCCATACTGGGCGATTCCGTTCGGGAATCGACCCTGTTATTTTTCAAACTTAAACAGTATTCCAAAATAAATATTTTTGCACTCGTAAAACATTTCTAAACTTACACCTTCTTTATCAAACTAATTAAACTCACTCATATTTAAAAATTTTCACATCTTGCGTTTTTGATTGGAAAGCCAGCCAGTCAGCGGACCTGAAATGGAGAAGAATGGATCGGGTTTCGTCTAATAAGAAGGCCGATCTTTGAAAGTAAATTTTGATTCTAACTTTGAAAATTTAAAACTTTTGAAAACTTAAAACTTTTGAATTTATATTTTTCAATTCTAACTCTAGCCATCTGGCTTTGATATCTTAATATCATTTAATTAGTTAGTCACACCACAGGTGTGCACACACTTAAACATTTCGAATTTGGCACTTTGGCCTATTAGCTATTAAGTCACTTATTGAAAAGAGCTAGTCACAAATTGCTGTGCACTTGGTTGCTGCATGAACTTCAGCAAACCAATTTAGATTAAGCGTATTAACTCGTCAGTCACGTTAGCGTGCAAAACCCAAATTTGAATTTCTTATCATTCGTAATTTTCACAGACTGACAATGCCACTGCGTCACAGTAGTGAGCATCTGTCTGGCACCACAGTGGAGGCTCAGTGCTCCATATGCCAGCAGTCATTCGCTGCTGCCCAGGTCAGGTATACCACAAAATGTGGACATACATTTCACGAAACGTGCCTGGAGCAATGGCTTAGAAACCATTCGGATTGCCCGCTGTGCCGTGGACCACTGAGTCTCCCCTTAGGAGCCAGACAGGCCCCCACTGCTGCAGCATCAATGCCACGAGGGGCTCGGCCTAAATCACAACGGCCGGGAGTAAAAACCCGAGGCATGCGATCCGATGAAGTAGACATCCGGGACTTCAATCTGCAAGCCGAGTCGGGGGCGGAAGGTTTAATTCAGCCACCTGGCCCGTCATTGAAAGCGTCCCCAATATCTGACGTACAATCCGAAGCCGCCGGAGTGCGCTCTATAGTGCACCAAGAGTAAGGCGGGCTTCAACAACAAATTTCCGATTTACAGAGCGGCATGCGTGCGATGCTGGAGCGCATGGCCCAATTGAACCTTCCGTGCCGGACTGGGAATGCAGAGTCGCCGATACTCAACCCTCGCTCGCAATCGTTCGTACCCGTGCAGCGTTCATACTCACCTCGCACCCCTCGTGGCAACAATGTCCAGTTTTACCACGATAAGGTGGCTAGTATCATTGGTGGGTGGGGCCTTAAATTCTCGGGTCGCGAATCTTCTATGCCCGTTTTCATTTACAGGGTAGTGGCTCTCACCAGAAATACACTGGGCGGAAATTTCAATATCCTATGCCAGCATATTCACCTGCTTTTGACGGAACCTGCCGCTGATTGGTTCTGGAGGTTCCATGGTATAAGACGAGAATTCAATTGGAGAGAACTGGAGTCGGCCCTGAGCGATCATTTCACTGATCGCTTCACGGATGCCGACCTGATGGAGCAAATTCGGAGTAGAAAGCAGCGTCCGAATGAAAGTTTCGACGATTTCAGTGCGGCAATTTATAAACCGGTGCGGCAATTTATTTAGACCGCCTACAGCGCCCCGTTGCTGACGCTCACTTAGCAGATATGCTTAGGCACAATTTACTGCCAGAAATTCGTCGTGGACTGCTCCAAATTCATCTTCATTCTGTCCGACTGCTCCGTCAGGCCGTCATCCGTGCGGAGAATTTTGAAATGGAGCTCGGAGGTCGACGCCGTCCCTCTCAATGGAGAAATACCGTTGAAGAATTACATGAAGAAGACTCGCTGGACCAGTTTGAAAACTCATCTGAAGAGCATGGAGTGGAAGCAGTCGCGGTCCTGCCTACATGCTGGAATTGTAGGAAGGTGGGACACCGTTTTGATGACTGCTTGGAGGCCAGGACTATCTTTTGTTATGGCTGAGGCAAGGTAGACACATACAAGCCAAATTGTGCTAACTGCCAAACAAAAAACTTACAACAGGGAGCGCGGAACAAGATCTCACGCCTCCCCCAGAGCAAACAGTCTTCCCCACGCTCCAGCAAGTAGGTAGGACCGGTGATTTTTCGCCACATTCCTCTGGCCCAGTCACCAATGATACTAGTATTCAGCCGTGTGGGGAATCCACCACCTTATCTATACCACACGTACAGGCTGAGCCTCCTACACCTTTGGCTTTTCTGCCATATCACCTAAGATGGCAGAAATATACGGCGGTCCTAGACCGAATATTTAATTCTGAGATTGCACGACCGAAACATATTCGTTCCAAGCGCTCAACGCTGAGGATGAGAGCATTCTATTCTCGGTTTCGGCATGGGCGCTACCAGCTCAACTGTGCCACTCTGATGGACGTGCCTTCAGGTGACGTCCGTCCATACGCGCAGGTTCTGCTGTTCGACCAACCAATTGCAGGCTTGATCGACACGGGAGCTTCCGTGAGCGTGATGGCGGCTGACTTGGCAAAGTCATTCCTCGAGAGGAACGCTTTTCATTGGAAAAGAGCTTCTCTCGGGTTGAAGACTGCAGACGGCACACAACATCAAGCCGGAGGCCGAGTGTCAGCTGACATCACGTTCAGGGGAGTTACCAAGTCCTTGGCGCTCTGGATAATTCCCACTCTCAGCCAAAACTTATATCTGGGAGTGGATTTCGTGCGTCAATTCGCCTAAGCAGCAGACCTGTTTGCGCCATCCCAACAAGTCAACACCACTAGTAGCCTCGAACAACTCGACGATCACGCCCACCCTCTAACACCGGAGCAGCGTCGCAGACTTACGTCTGTGATTGCTAGCTTTCTGTCGTTCGCCGTAGAGGGTTTAGGAAAAACAGCGCTGATCGAGCACGAAATCGACACTGGCAATCAAAAGCCAATTAAACAGAGGCACTTCTCTGTTTCGCCAGCTGTCGAAAAACTCTTATATAAAGAGATAGATCGTATGCTCGCGCTGGGCGTGATCGAAGAGTCCAAGAGCGCGTGGTCCTCGCCAGTGACCCTAGTGGTCAAGCCCTCCAAGGTACACCTGTGCTTGGATGCGAGAAAGGTTAACTCGGTCACAGTGAGAGACGTTTATCCCTTGCTACTGATACACGGCATCTTAAGCAGACTCCATAAGGCCACTTTTATTACGAGCCTGGATCTAAAAGATGCCTTCTGGCAGATTCCTTTGGAGGAACGGTCAAGGGAGAAGATGGCTTTCACTGTGCCCGGGCGACCCTTGTATCACTTCGTCGTGATGCCGTTTGGTTTGTGCAATGCACCCCAAACGATGTCGCGACTCATGGACAAAGTGATACTCCCGCATCTTAAGCACCAAGTGTTCGTATACTTGGATGACTTATTGGTGATATCCGAGGCCTTCGACGAACACGTGAAGGTACTGCACCAAGTCGCATTCCATCTGCGACAAGCTGGCCTTACCATTAATGTGGAGAAGAGCAAGTTCCTCTTGCGCGAGGTAAAATATCTTGGCCACATTGTTGGTAATGGAACGATCCGGACAGACCCTGACAAGGTGAGATCCATTATGGATTTCCCTCTTCCAACGACTACGAAGCAGCTGCGGAGATTTTTGAGAATCTGCGGCTGGTATCGACGCTTCGTCAGGGAATATGCGTCTTTGTCAACACCACTGACAGACATGCTTTCGAAGAGGACTCAATTTGTGTGGACCGACGAGAGGCTAAATGCTTTCAAGCAATTGAAAGTGAGCCTTGCTTCGGCTCCAGTGTTGCACAGCCCCGACTTCAACAAGCCCTTCTCCATCCAATGTGACGCGAGTCAACATGGAGTAGGTGCCATGCTAGTGCAACGGACGGAAGAAGGAGACGAAGCCCCCGTCGCCTATATGTCCCACAAATTGAATCCCGCTCAGAAAAATTACACCGTCACAGAGCAAGAATGTCTGGCAGCGGTGTTGGCAATCAAAAAGTTCCGTGCCTACGTGGAAGGTCACGAATTTGAAATCGTGACCGAACATGCTTCCCTAAAATGGCTAATGCACCAACCAAATCTAAATGGTCACTTAGCCCGGTGGGCCCTTAAACTTCAAGGGTTCAATTTCACCATCACCCACCGAAAGGGAAGCCAAAACGTAATGCCGGACTCTTTGTCGCGCATGTTCTCTGACGAAGCGTTGACGCCGGCAGAAGGCGAGGAGACTCCAATGGAGCTTGATTTGAATTCGCCGCATTTCAGAAGTGCTTCTTATTTGGAGCTAGCGGCGAAAGTCCAGGCAGAACAACACCAACTGCCGGACCTAAAAGTTGTAAACGGGTTCGTGTACAAGCGGACCGAGTATGCGACCGGAAACGGATTTCAAGACCAGTTGGCCTGGAAGTTGTGGGTGCCGTCAGAAATGACGGCAGAATTAGTGAAGGGAGCTCATGACCCACCCTTGAGTGCGCATGGTGGCGTGGCCAAAACCCTCGGCCGATTACGGCAATGGTTTTACTGGCCACGAATGGCCGCTCAAGTGCGAGAATATGTGGGATCATGCCTCACATGCAAAACCACCAAAGCCCCTTCACACACCCTTCGATCACTAATGACGCTGCAGTCCGTTCCCGAGCGCATATTCCAGCGCTTGTACATCGATATTATCGGCCCCTACCCTAGGTCCAAGTCTGGCAACATTGGAGTGCTCATCGTCCTGGACCATCTTTCGCGATTTCCATTTGTCGAGCCGCTTCGAAAATTCACTGCGAAGGCAGTAGTGGACATCTTAAAGAAGAGGATCTTCCACATTGTCGGAGTTCCAGAAACCATCGTGTCGGATAACGGGGTGCAGTTTCGGTCGCACATCTTTCAGGACGTACTGCAGGAATTCGGAATCGCTCACACGTTTACAGCTGTGTATTCGCCACAGGCAAATTCTTCAGAGCGTCTAAACCACTCAATCCTCGCTGCCATTAGAGCCTACATTGATCCTGCACAGACCACCTGGGACGACAAACTATCGGATATTACTAGTGTCCTACGTTCTGCACCTCACGCAACAATAGGGACTTCGCCCTATCAGGCGGTCTTCGGGCAACCAATGGTCACCCATGGCCGCACCTATGACCTATTGCGGCGACTCCATCTGTTGGATGACCCCGAGACCACTCTGCCACCTCCTGACCACCTGGCGCTTCTACGCCAAACCATCCGCGACCTCACCACCAAAGCTCAGTCTCGCAATGCCAAGGCCTATAACCTTCGTTCCAGATTGGTCACATACCAGCCTGGCGAAGTGGTCTACAGGCGCAACTTCCGGCAAAGTGACGCAGCCGCGCACTACAATGCAAAGCTGGACCGGAAGTTCTTACCTAGTAAGGAAATAAAGAAGATCGGCGGTGCTTATTACCAGCTGGCCGATCAAAATGGACGATCAGTGGGCGTTTTTCATGCGAAAGACATAACTAAGTGATATACCCACTGAGTTCACAGGTTCACGATTTATTTCCAAATTTTAGTTGGAGATCGTCCATTTGCGCATATTTCAGGTGTCACTTCTGTCCCAATTAGAAAGTATCTAGAGATGAACCTGGTTCACCATTTCCTCTGCCAAAGATACTTTCATTCTAACTCAGTATACGTGTTCACGACATCTCTTTTAATTACATTTTTTCCCTTTAATTCGCTCACTTGTTCACGCGATATATAAAGGATTGGATAGTAAACGACCTGACCACCTGTTCACGTCATGGTATTTCACATATTACGTCCATCCTTCAGCTCTTTCCACGCACTTGCCCTTGTGGAAAGACCTGTGTTGTAACATGCAGAAATTTCCTTCCGAAATTTTTGCACGGGTTATTTTAGCGCGCACTGTCGTGCCCTTGAATTAGCCAAAATTATTTTTCATTCGGACTAGCGGTATCTTATTGTTCAATTTGAAAAACAAGGCACAGCAAGTCCGATTTGTCATTGCCTGGCTTGATGCGATACGAAGGCGAGAACCGGTAACGGGATCTTGTTTTCGTATCGAAGATCAAGCCAGCGCTCGAGACAGTCTTTGGAGTGTCGCTGTAGCGACGAGTTGCTTTTGGCGTGGCGGGACGGATCGAAAATTGTTACCCATTAAAATCGCCTGAATAATTCGAATATTCGATAGTTTTCCGGTGGTGAAAGCATTTTAAAGAAGCAACAGGCTTGCGTGAAATCAATTGAATAAACCCGTCGGTATGTTCAGTGGCATTTGCCTGAAAAGTAAATTATTATTCCAGTGAATTTGTGTTTTAAAACTATTAGAGGCACTGGTGATTTGAATGAAGTGCGTTTTGGAATGAAAAACGGAATAATAACGATGAAACATATATGATTACCGTTAGTTCCACACAAATTTGCTAGACCCACGAAGTGCTTCCATTCTTTGCCTGAGTTGAATAGTGAACCTTCTATACATATCTAACACTGATTATCGTACAGTGACTTGCCGAAATGATAAATTCAAATCTGTGCGGAAAGTGAACGGATCCTGCGATCATTCTCGAACATCGTGGTTACTAGAAATTAAAAATCGCTTCTGTGGGTGACCTGAAAAATAGTGAAAACTCTCGTTGTCGGGTCCTGTTCTGTCCTTGCCGGAAGTGCGATGAGGATGCTATTCGGGCCAGAACGCGCAAGATTTTCTTGAGTACCTGAATTTTCTTTTGATGTGAGTTTCTGGGGGGGGGGGGGAAATATAGATTGCTTTGGCAAATCTAAACTCATGCGAATAGCTGTTTACTGCGAATTTTACGTGAGAAGTGCGAATTTGTGACAAGGTGAAAAATTTAGTGTGCGCCGCCAAATTGACAGGAGGGGGCCATCTTGGCTTCAGTTGTTTTCTGTACTTTTTACGTATTCGCGTCGAAATGTGTGACTGGAGCAGTCTTGAGAATTGAGTGTCTAACAGATTGCCGAAGGATATACTTGAAAACGAGTGCATAAGTTGGTCACACATCTAAACTCTGAAGCAAACAAATCCCAGACGGTTTGACTCATGATTAGGAACTTTATGCCTGGGATGGCGAAAACTTTGATATCACGTCGAACATTCTCGCCTTGAAATTGCCATCGAACTCAAAATGCGGATCAAATGTTTTGAAATGAATAATATCTCCAAAGTTCTCAGTAAAGTGTTGTGAAAACAGTAACAAACAGTAAATCATTGCAATAATTTCGAGTTTGTTTGTGACAGTACTTGTGGCATATAGATCGGTAGAGATGCAGCGCAAAAGAAGTTCAAGAATATGAAAGATAGGGTACAGTCTGGTTCCAACGAACAAAAGTTTTAGAAAGTGAAGGTGAAGATAAACCGCTCCCGCTCTAGTCTTGTTCGGTATTTTCATCTGTCGTGTTGATCTTAAACATGTTAATCCTCCCAGAGCTTTGGAACGTGTGTTGGCAGCATCATTAACATAGCAACAGCGACAGAAGTACTGTTTGGATCGCGACCACAACAGTTGCGGTCGAAGGTTAAAGAGGTAAATAGAAGCAGGAATAGGAAGGGGTTTATTTGACTCGGCTCCCAGTAACGAAAGCTGGAATGAGCTTCCAAGGCCGCGTTGATTACCTACAACAGGAACGCTGGGCATTGATTGCCGAGGTCGGAGGTTAACCCAACCGCTCCATATCTTATAGGGTTGCGGATGTGTTAGACGACAAAGTTATGCATACAACTGAGATTCACTGGCTGTCGAAAGCTGCAGTTCAAAGCCATTGTGTCCGTGAACGATTGCCCCAGTCCGGAATGGTTAGCACAACCTATAATTTCTTTCTTGTCATTGTAATCATAATTTAGTGGTGACTTCATATCATCAGATGGCACGTGATTATTCTTACCTTTAACATTCTAGAGGAGTATTTTGTAACAAATAGTTAATTGAAAATACGAGCAGATTCCTCTCTTTCATAAGTTTGAAATTTAATTGTTTGTCAAAAAATTTCAATTGTTGAGAAGTACGAGTAGTATTATATTCCGTAACAATTTAAATGAAAAATCAATCAGCTTTCGAAATAATAGCGATAGAAACTTAGCTGGAAAAAAAAAGAAACGAGTTAGACCAGTCATTAGTTGCTACTCATGCACCCGAATTTGCTATCGATTTTTGAAAGCTCCCCACCAATTTGAAAGGTGTTCATTGTAAATGTCTTACTGTGACTTGTTCAGGCTGGGTAATTCCTGTGGGTTTGGCCATAATAGGCCTTGCAAATTAATTTTCACATTTACTAACATTTGCATGCAACTTAACCGCCTTCTAACTAATATAATTAAGATATGGACAGCGGGAAAGAGAAATTGCAACAATACAATGAGAAATTGTTGCTACTAAACTGTCAACTAACTTGTAGCTAGTAGAGATGGAGAAGGGAGTTTTCTTCTTTTGGCACGAAATGTAAAGAATTCGAAAAATAATTTGAAAATTTTCAGTCGCTATTACCCGCAAAGTGGCAACATTTTTCTGTCATTGATTTTAGTTTTTTTTCACATACTAGTGAGGTGACATGCACTCAATGAACACTTTATATTATTGTTGTTCTCATTTTCACTATTATTTTGGGTTAATTGAAATTGTTTGTCGCAAAATTATCTACATATTCTTATAACATATACTTTGATTTGTATCTTTTTTCAACTTGATTATGATTCTCAAAGGTATTGAATAAATCCATAATGAATTGTTAAATTGAAACCTATAGGCCTTCTTATTGGGCGAAAGCCTGAGAAGTTCTTTCTCGCATTTCAGGGTCTGCGCGTGGCCTGGCTGGCCTATGATTAGTTTTTCGTGATTTTTCGGTGATTTTTCAGCATTTTATAAGGGAGGGATACTGGCCAAACAGATTAGCTTCTGTTTGTTTTGATTTTTTTTATTAGATTTTTGATTGAATTTTGACATTTAATGGCCAGTATCAGAGGGTGGAGGACCCCAGACCATCGGGGTCAGGGCTCCACTACCATTGGGGGCCCGGGCATAGGCGCGCCGTAGGGGGGGCCAGAGGGGGCCGGGACCCCCCCAGACCCTAGGTTGGCCCCTCCCAGAAAAATAAATATTTCCAACAGCAGACACTTAAGTTTTCGCCTGTTAGGTTTTTGTGGTTACAGCAAGAGTTGTGTAGTGCAGTAGTGTAAGCCTATACCAACTTTCACTACTTATAACTTAGAGACTGTGTTATTTGTGGTATTTATTACGATGTTATGGGACTTATTTCGAGATATGGACGGGAATATTTAATTTTGACAAGTTATACGTTAAGAAAAAGACGAAAAGCGCTTCACCAATCATCCTTTTTTTATTAAGATTATCTGTTCATTCCTAGTAGGCAATATACAGGTATTTAGATAAGAAGACTTTTATAAACTGGCGCTTTATGCAATTATGTTTTTCACAAAACATAGTCTGAGTATTAAAATGGTATTAACGTAGAATACAATTTTCGAAGTCATTTGGAGAATAAAAATGATATCGCTGCTACTTTTATGCTATTTTAGAAGTAAATTCTAATTTGGAAGTAAATACTTTCACTAAAAATTTAATTTTAATGTTATCAAGAGAAACACGTCTTGACAGCTTTTTACAAAATATATTATTGATTCTTATTTTTCAATATTTTTATTTACATTTTTCTTAGCCTACTTTATATTATTGTATTGTATAGTGCTGTGTGGATATGTGATTGTGGGTTGTGTTATGTGTTCCCACACTATCTATGACCTACTTGGTTTACACTCAGGTTAAATGTGTGTGAATTTTATTATAATCTGATAACTGCATCAGAAGTTAGAAGGCATAGCACTTCAATTTCACCGAGTGTTTTTCGATAGTGACACAACCACCACATGGTTCTTATCATATTCATTAAACTTTTTTCATACCTGTATCTACTCAAGACCAGTATATAGATATACCGATTGGGCATTTTACAAGTTTAGATTTGACTGTATAAATATAGTATCAAATTCATCAATCGTTTGCATTTTATTCTAAAAATTGTGTGAAAGATTTGTGTTTACGTACTTATGGTAGCTACAAGGTTGCCCATACATTATTTAAAAACTACAGAAACTTATTTTTTATGTCCATTGATGAGTCTTGTAAATTTTGAGATGGTCTGATGACTCGGTGTGAAGCTATCACAATGCGAAATTTTCCATAGAATTTCCATTGTTGCCAAAAATACACCAAAATTTCAGTTCGACCAAACTTCGCGATCCGGATAAATTATCAGGATGGTAAAATTCATACACATTGTGAAAACCCGAATAGTACTTTGAGGACAGTAAGTGATATGGTGCTTGAACAGTCTTGGAATATTGTCAAGATGAACCAAAATTTTTTGGAAAAGGTTATCGACCTTACAACGTATCTCAGTCGCCAAAGATGTGCTTTCAGAGGACATGATGGCAGTGGTGCCAGTGATAACCATGCATTTTTTTTTGGAATTTTGTACATTATTCGCGAAGCATGATTCAACTTTTGCAAATAATTTTAAAAACAAGGTTGCGAATTGCTGTAGTGGCAAAACACAAAATGAATTAATAAAAATAATTGCTGAAATCGTTTGCGAGGATAATACAGCTGAAATATAAGAGTGCGGACTGATATCCATTATGGTAGACGAGCAAGGGTCCACAAAAAGGAACAACTCTCCGTGGTTGTCAGATTTACTAAAGAGCTAGCAGTCGAAGAAAGGATCTTAAGCTTTGTAAACTGTACAGGAGCTAGAAATGTCTCGTATTTAGCAGATATAATTTTCAGCCTCTTAGCCAGCTACGGACTTAGTGAATTGCCAGTTGTTGGACAGTCTTATGATGGTGCTAGTGTCATGTCAGGACAAAAAAGTGGTGTACAAATCTAAATTAAAATGAAACACCTTGCAGCCGCATTTGTACACTGTTTAGCTCATAAAATTATCCTTGTTGTGATGAACACATTTTTCACAATCGAAACGTGTACATTCTTTTCCAATGCCATCAAATCCCTTTAACTATACTTTTCGAAGCCATCACAACACGAATTGTTGAAGCAGCTTGAAGAGGCAGTTGGTCTAAATTCAAGGCGTAGAATGAGAAGTTTAAGCTCGACTCGTTAGTCAATGAGATTTTACAATTGCAAATATGTGGTCGATAGCTATGGGACTATGAAAGAAGCTTTAGAAAAAGAAATGAATGAAGGAAAATACAACGACTCAGTTTATTCATTCAATCTTTCATTCAATCAGTAATCCTAAGTTTGTAGTAAATCTTTTCATCTTTCACTATGTTCTTTTTATAACGAACATGTTAACCCTAGAATGGTACCGATGAGTAAATTTTACTCACATAGGGGGCATTTCACGTGAAGCGGACAACGAAAAAAAGTCGAAGTTCCGGATTTCGTTCATATTATGCATAATGGTACTTCTAGAGGATATGAACGTGGATGCACAATTTTTTCCTTCTATGAGGCTCAGTTGCCGAGTTATGGGCTTGTGAAGAATTGAAGAAGCTGATGCAGGGTTTTTTTGGAAGCCAATTTTGAGATTGAAAAAAAAATATTAAAAACATTAAACATATTGATTGGTGTAGAAAATCAACTGTTCTTTTTAATTTTCAAATTAGATTTGGAATGATTTGCATAATATGAACGATTTGCATAATATGAACGAAATCCGGAACCTCGACTTTTTTTCGTTGTCCGCTTCGCGTGAAATGCCCCATAGGGTATGTATTTCGTCGCGCACCAGCCAGTTGGCCACTCCGACTGCCATGAGGCTAGAAGCTATATAATCTTTTTATGTTTAATGATCAAATAAAAAATTTACATAATACTATTGTTGCCTTTTTTTAGAAAAAACATGTACCTAAAATCATTCAAAAATTTACCGTACCATTCCAGGGTTAAGCACATATTTCCAAACTAAAAATGCAACTCTTAGGGATGGGATAGATCTTGTAAATGGAACAATTAAAACACTACTAAGTGAGAGAGAAGACTTGTATGTAGTTTGTAGTTAATTATTCGCAGAGAAGAAATGTCTCGATCTCACATTTCCCAGAGGATCGCGAAAACGGAAAACAGTAAAACGCACTAGTTTCAAACGTTTTGCTGTTACAGCACTCTTCCATCTTACCAAATTATTTATGCTTTTTCTAGGTTTTCTAGGTAACAAAAGTTTGAAGCAAGAAGTCAATTTTTTCCTTCTAAGCTTAATATATTCCAATTTCTTCAAAGATATTTTGAAACTTAGATATCCTCTTCTTCAAGTATAAGTTGAAATATATTTAGCTTCTAAACGAAAAAATTGTCTTATATTTCTAATTATTTCCATTCTATTCCCATATAATTTGTACAAGCGTTCATTTTTTAGCGATCATAGATAATTCGTGTGTAGTTCGTACCTACCGTTCACATTATATGCATGTCGTTGTAGCTCATACATATTCACAGACATGAAGTTTATTTGATAATGCATTATGCATAAGCAAATAACAAAGTATAAATTAACAAATATGTAATGTATTAATAAATTATGTAAGTTGTATGAACAGTACGTCCTGAACCTTTTGGTCCCTGGCCCCCGCCAGATTTTAGGTCACGGCACGCCTATGGGCCCGGGGCTGTCTGCCTCACCCGGGTTCCTTAGAAAAGAGAGGTAGTACGTTTTCCTTTTCCCTTTTGTAGATTTTCAATTTTCTGGCTCCGTGTGTTGTCACGAGCACTGGGTCTGCTTAGTCAGCCCATGTTGCAGAGCCATGGGTGGTTTCCTTTACGGAACTATGCCCCCTTTTTGGTCCTTGGGTATTTTTATATACCAGTTTGCGGCTACGAATTCATGACGGATGAATATTACGTAGCATCCCGTTTCTTGGAGAGCCAACCAACTCCATTTTCAAGAACCCACCCCAGCCGCAGCGAACTAGCAAAGCGGCAAACCAGCATCCGTCGGGGTTGGTTAAAGGGTGCTCCGCTAATGCGGACGAGGGGCCTTCACGGCCATTTCTAGGACACCCTGCTCTCGGGGCAATTCTTTTTTTTTGTCTTGCCTCTTGAATGGCAAAAGCCATTCCACTTCAGACCTTAGCACTCTTGGTTCTGGACTTTGGTCTGGTTCTAAGTTGTGCTAAGGCCACTCCCATCATCATAATCGCTACAAATAATAGAGCTGAACATAATTCTAGTCTTGGTGTACTGAGTCGGTTCAGTGGTGCTACCTGTGAGCGTGCACATAATAGGTGGCATATGCTATCGCCGTTTTGATTAGTAGACCGTACGTCTGCCACTGCTCCATAAGCGTCATCGCTCGCATCGCAAGAACCATGCAGCTGTATTTCTACGATATTTTCTTGAAGTACAGAACGAGGAATACTGAGGTTGTTTAGGGCTTTGAGCTGTTCACGAAAGGTTGACCACTTGCTTTGAAAATTACTAGTAAAGGCCGCATTCCAGTCCACTTTGGATTAATTAACCACAGGATTAATTAACCCTAGTGGATAATATATGAGTGCAATATCCCGTAGAATGGAATGCTAGGTGATTTCCTTTTGGTTAGATAAATTCACTCGAATCGAATAAGTGTCTGTCTCTGGATACCATATAACCCCGAGGAATTTTGTGTGGGCTTCACTTTCTTTATCAAAGGTAACCATACTCTCCAAATCATCTTTTGGGATTGATTCCAGTAACTTCGAATTATTTGCACACCACTTATGCAGATGAAAACCATGTTTTGCTAGCATGCTTATTAGTTCTGTTTGCATTTGAATGGCTCCTTTAGATTATTTGAGCCCGTAATAATATCGTCTACGTAGAAGTCTTGTTGTGCTGCCTTTGATCCAAACGGATACTGCTTTTTCTGTATTTCCGTCAAATGCTGAGGTACTTTGGTTGCGAGATATGGTGCGCATGTTGTTCCATACGTTACTGTTTTTAGCCAATAATACTGCAGTTTTTTTGTTAGATTATCCCTCCATACGATAAGTCGATAATTTTGGTCTTCACTGACCACTAAAATTTGTCGGTACATTTTAGAGATATCCGCCGGAAACACATAGCGATGTAATCTGGCCACTAAAATTTGTCAGTACATTTTAGAGATATCCGCCGGAAATGCATAGCGATGTAATCTAAAACGAAGTAAAACAGAAAATAATTCATTCTGCACTGTTGGTCCAACCAAAAGTATATCATTAAGTGACTTCTGGTTGGAAGTTTTACACGATCCATCAAATACGACTCTCAACTTTGTCGTTGATGAGGGAGAAAATAATGTACCTTTGGAATTTCAGTGAAATTTATAACCTCCATGTGATCAAATCTCTGCATTTTGTAGCATGTGCCTATTTGAATTTTGTTTCTAAAATTCACGGCAAACGACTTTTGATACGCATTGTATCAAAAGTCCTCTACTTGCCCTCTTACGGCACCTTGTTTTCAACAAATCGAAGCACAAGCGATGTCGCTTCGAAAAATTCATTTTTTTCAAAACTAATTTACCGTATCAACGGTAAATTGTTTATGGCAAATTGCGATGCTGCGGCTGGGCTGTGAGGATGCAGCGCTTGGCTATGGACAGTCGATTGTGGGCCGGCGTGGCGGCGAGAAGGCTACTAGGAGATTTCGCGTGACTGTAGTGTCGCGCGCTGGGCTAGTGCAAAGTGGAGCGTTAGCATAATTTGGAATACCTTGCTTTCGGAATTTTTACGCGGCTGTAATCGTGTTTGGTTTGATTTTGAGGAGTTTCGTAGATAGCGTGATAGCTTCTCGGACGCGAGTTCATTAAGTTTGGCGGTGGCATTGGCGACGAAATTAAAACACATCAGCCAAAGACAAGAAAGAGAACGACGGAAATCCGAGGGTGCTGTGTTAGTGCAAATCGAATTCCGCTCTACCAATCTTTATTGTTTTTACGAATACCGACAGATCAGCGTATTGCAAAATGGTCCGGTGCCCATCAGTGAGCGGACGACACCTTATCGCCTCAAGCCGAAGGCAGTGTCGGTAACGTTTGAGTCGCGAACCCAAGTAATCAGACGGTCTGAACTGAGTCGTAGCGGCGAGGGGTCGTTGATGACCCGTCCGCGAAGAGAAAACGGCGAAAGATTGAAAATCGTCTTGGTGATTGAAACACAAGTGCATTGTGCAAAATTGATAATTATCAATTTAATTAAAGTTTGCCTTGTTTACTAAGCACAGTTCGATAGTCCTTTCTGTTTCGCGGATTTAGAGTGGAAGTGGTGAAATAAATATTAATTGTGGTATCGAAATAAAAGTGAATTATATAGCTTTCGTAGCTACTGACAGCCACACCGGTCCACAACGATCGTACGATCAACATGAAAGAGAAAGTCAGTTTCTGGTGCCTGTGATGTGCTGCTAAACGAGTTCTTGAAGATTATCAATCAATTTAACGACCACCATATAAAATCCGACACAGTTCAAACAATGATCTCGCAAGTTCAAATTAGATAATAAAACAGTGAAATATCAAAATACAACATCAAATATTGAGAGGCGATGTTCTTTCTACGTCACACCTTTGCCATTAAACCATAACCAAACCTTTAATAGAAGATACCATACGAATGACAAGTGGCCAATAAAAAGAACACAAAAATAATACTATCGAAACCTACATTGGAATTTGAAATCGTCGCGTGGAATATACTCTCTCCGATAACAAAGCCAAACCGCAGCTATTGGTCATTCTCCCTAATAAAAAAATATGCTCAAGATAATAAACCATAATGAAAAGCGAATGTCAGATAGTGAATCAAGACAAGCCCAGCAGGAGATTCCTGATGAAATATTTAGAAATAACTACATCGTTGAAGTTTCCTCTAGAGGTACAAGTATTTAACTAGAAGCCTGTCAAGATGATGCGATACGAAGGTGAAGAGAGATTAGCAGACAGTTCGCCATGTGCCGGAATCAGAGCAGATTTGAAGATGTGCTTGTTGAAGAGGGATTGCTGTACATAGGAGTACTCTTAAACACGAAACAGTAATCAAGTTCCTTTCCTGGCAGTCTGAATGCTTTTGGAATCTACAAGCTACTTAGCGTTCTGGTCTCCTGATTACTTATGCATTTTCACCCGGCCAAACCCGTCAAGTACTAAACGTTCAAAACTGGATGTTTTCAAACTGGTAATTTACACGAAAATATGTCAAAGTAATATAAAATGATTAGATGCTAGGGAGAATTATGAAAAACGTTTAAATAGAATCGTAAGTCAACAGTAAAAACAGATCAGCCTTAGTAAAATAAATAATGATAATAATGTGAAATATCTTAGAAAACAAAAGTTCGTTTCGCAACAAGTATAGTACTAGAACAATAGCATTTTTACATGAAAAGTCGAAGGAAGTTTTCGGTAAAGTCGAAACTGTTTCAACAGAATTAATTAATCCTTAGACCAAATGTTACACACACTTGAATCAATGAAACTATAACTAATGGCTAACTGTTCTACATATATATTTGGTCTTTTGACACAGCCAAGACGTTTACGCTTTTACATTGTACTTACATTACTCTCGTATTCTTATCAGCAAACATGTGCATTTCTCTTACCATATTAAATCTAATAGCAAACATATACAAAACTTGAATATCCTCGAAAACTTCCATTCAAGCACAACTTGAAGAGGCTGTTTTCGATGAAAACCATTCATGCTAATTATCGCAGTCGGTATGTGTAGCGATGCTTGAAATCGCCTTTACACACACACACACACACACACACACACACACACACACACACACACACACACGCACAAACATACCCTCGCCCTCATTTCTATTTTAAGGCTGCCGAGAAAATTCGGTGTAGTAAAATATCGACGCGACACAGAAAAGAACATGAATTAACATTGTGATAAAATATCCTTGTTTCGAAACCAACTAAAAAGAAAAATAACAATATATATTTCTTTAGTAGTTTATGGAGAAAGAAAATTGCATTCATATTTAAAGCGCATAATTTTCATTGAGAAAGTAGGTTGAGAAAACTTTATTTACAAAAATTTACAGCTGCATTACTTTTACCGTTAGATAGACGTACGTCACATTGAATTATTGTATTAGAACATTTATTGATAATCACGAGGAGGATTTATTTTAAAAAAAAAGAAAAAAAAACTACAATCGTGAGGAGTATAGTTATGCAGTAGTTGGATATTTGTTTGAAACATATGTAAATAGCATACAAGTTGAATATTTGTTTGAAACATATGGAAATAGCATAGAAGTTGGATATTTGTTTGAAACATATGGAAATAGCATAGAAGTTGGATTTTTTTTGTTGATCAGCAAGTAATAAAGTAAGCATCTAATTACGTGTTGTATGTTGAGAAAGACAAATTAATGGAGAACTTGTTGATAGTTAAAAATAATGAAATGAATTTGTATTAATTATAACATTTGGCCTTCTTATTGGGCGAAAGCCCGAGAAGTTCTTTCTCCTTTTCAGGGTCCGCGCTTGGCCTGGCTGGCCCATAATGAAATAGTTTTCTTTGTGAAATTTTCAGTATTTTACAGCATCTTATAAGGGAGGGATACTGGCCCAACAGTTAGTTTCAGCATTTTTTTGGTTTTTGATTAGATTTTTGAATTTTTGATATGGGGCCAGTATCAGAGGGTGGAGGACCCCAGACCATCGGGGTCAGGGCTCCACTAACATCGGGGGCCCGGGGCTGTCTGCCTCACCCGGGTTCCTTGTAAAGAGAGGTAGCGTTTTTTCCTATTTTTCCCTTTTGTAGAATTTTAATTTTCTGGCTCCGTGCGTTGTCACGAGCACTGGGTCTGCTTAGTCAGCCCATGTTGCAGAGCCTGGGTGGTTTCCTTTACGGAACTATGCCCCCTTTTGGTCCCTGGGTATTTTACATACCAGTTTGCGGCTACAGTATTATGACGGATGAAATAATACGTAGCATCCCGTTTTCTTTGAGAGCAAACTAACCCCATTTTGTTTAAAGAACCCACCCCAGCCGCAGCGAGCTAGCAAAGCGGCACCCCAGCATCCGTCGGGGTTGGTTAAAGGGTGCTCCGCTAATGCGGACGAGGGGCCTTCACGGCCATTTCTAGGGCACCCTGCTCTCGGGGCAATTCTTTTTTTTTGTTTTGCCTCTTGAATGGCATTAGCCATTCTACTTTTTGGACCTTAGCACTCTTGGTTCTGGACTTCGGTCTGGTTCTAAGTTGTGCTAAGGCCACCCCCATCATCATTTTCGCTACAAATGGCGCCCAACGTGGGGCCCGAAACTTGTTTTTGGGCAACCCACACCAAAGTGAGAAAATACTTATGAGTTTCGACTCATACTCCCCTCAAGACTTTACGTCTTAAATCCCAAAATTTCCATTCTCACTAGCAGGTCTTAGAATCGCCTCCTTTGCGATTCGATATATTTCGTTCGAGAGAACAAAACCCTTTTTATTAAGACCTGCATCGCTCGCTCTTTCCTTACTAGCCGCAAACATCCTTCCCAATCCTTTCCTTTTAAAATCATTTCCTAGTTAGCTTACCTCTTGGGCAGCTTCCTGTTGTGTTGTCTTTTGGAGTTTTTTGACTCTGGGTGCAACCTGGAGGTTGGCCGCGGATAACAGGTTGTGGTGGTTTACCGCCGCTCCTGTCGCGGTCAACCGAAGGGCCCCTGCCCCACTTTATGTTGGGAAGCTGTCCCAAATTTTTTATATCCTTGCTGTCTTGACCCAGCTTCGGCTTTTGGCTTGAGTTTGGTTCAAGCTGTAGTGGATTACGTGGGGTTGGCGTGGTGCCACCTACACGTCCCTGCAGCTTGGCCAGACTTGAACCATTTGCTGAAGTTGAGTCAAGCAGCAACATAGTTGTTTTTGGTCCCTTGCTCCTCTCTTTTCGAGGAATTTCGGGTGGGAGAAACAGTCCCACATAATGGGCGGTACCCTTCCGGAACCGACCCAAAGTAATTTTCACTTTTGTACAATTTGTCAATCGTTCATAATTTTCACATTAAATATTCACATCCTTCAATCATTTTACATATAACTTCACACTTAATTAAATTCATCAATAGCTAAAAACCTAATTACCAATTTCTTGCGTTTTTAAAATCAAAAGCCAGCCAGCCAGCGGACCTGAATTGGGGGAGAACGGATCGGGTTCCGTCCAGTAAGAAGGCCATCTCTTGGAAATTATATTTATATTTTTTTCTTGATTCAACTTTGGAAGTTGACAACTTTAGAAAATTGTCTTTCAAACTTTTTGGAAGTTATATATGTTTTTTCTCATTAATTATAGCTTCTTGGCATTCTTTTGCCCTTTAGCTGTTAAGTTTTTTTTTCTCTCTGATAGAGTTAGTCACACCAATGGTGTGCACCTACTTATATATATATATATATTTTTTTATATATTTTTGAATATTTGGCATATTTTGCCTAGTTATCTGTTAAGGTTCTCTGAAAGAGTTAGACACACCCTGTTGTGCACTGGGTTGCATTTGAATTGCAGCAACTCCTTAGTTATAAGCGTAATTATTTCGTTAGTCACGAGTATCGTGCACTTTCTTTGAATTTTCGTCTATAATCAAATTTCACAGTTTAGACATGCCATTGCGACACAGCAGTGAGGATCTGTCTGGCGCCACAGTGGAGGCTCAGTGCTCCATATGCTAGCAGCCATTCGCTGCCGCCCAGGACACGTATACCACAAAGTGTGGACACACTTTTCATGAATCGTGCCTGGAGCAATGGCTCAGAAACCGCACTGATTGCCCGCTGTGCCGTGGACCACTGAGTCTCCCCTTAGGAGCCAGACAGGCCCCCACTGCTGCAGCATCTATGCCACGAGGGGCTCGGCCCAAAACCCAGCGGCCGGGAGTAAGAACCCGAGGCATGAGAAGCAATGAAGATGTGGAAATCAGGGACTTTGATTTACAGGCCGAGTCGGGGGCGGAAGGTTTAGTTCAGCCACCTGGCCCGTCATCAAAAGCGTCCCCAATATCAGATTTGACCTCAGAAGCCGCAGGAGCGCGCTCTATAGTGCCCCAGGATTTAAGCGGACTTCAGCAACAAATTAACGAATTGCAGAACGGCATGCGTATGATGCTGGAGCGCATGGCTCAATTGAACCTTCCGTCCCAGACTCGGAATGTAGAGTCGCCAAGATTGAACCCTCGCGCACAATCATTTGTTCCAGTGCCGCGATCCTACTCACCTCGCACCCCTCGTGGTAATAATGTGCAGTTCCACCACGATAAAGTGGCTAGCATCATTGGTGGGTGGGGACTAAAATTCTCGGGTCGTGAATCCTCCATGCCCGTGGAAGTCTTTATTAACAGGGTAGCGGCTCTCACCAGAAACACCTTGGGCGGAAATTTTAATGTTCTATGCCAGCATATGCATTTACTTTTGATTGGACCTGCCGCTGATTGGTATTGGCGGTTTTACAATTCCAGACGTGATTTCAATTGGAGGGATTTGGAGTCGGCCCTGAGCGACCATTTCGCTGATCGCTTCACGGATGCCGACCTGATAGAGCAGATACGAGGAAGGAAACAGCGACCTCAAGAAACATTCGACGATTACAGTGCGGACGTCTACAAGATTGTCGACCGGCTACAGCGCCCTATTGGCGACGCGGACTTAGCGGACATTCTCAGACGCAATTTAGTGCCAGAAATCCGTCGTGGTCTGCTCCAAATACACCTTCCCTCTGTTCGTCTGCTCCGTCAGGCCGTCATCCGTGCGGAGAACTTTGAAATGGAGCTTGGAGGTCGACGCCGATCCTCCCAATGGAGACATGCTACAGAAGAACTACGTGAGGAATACCCGCTGGACCAATATGAGGATTCCCCGGAAGAACCTGGAGTGGAGGCGGTCACGGTCCTGCCTACTTGCTGGAACTGTTAGCAAGTGGGACACCGTTTCGACGATTGTTTGGAGCCCAGAACAATATTCTGTTATGGCTGCGGAAAGGCAGACACATATAAACCTAATTGTGTGAACTGCCAAACAAAAAACAGACCGCAGGGAGCGCGGAACAAGATCTCACGCCTCCCGCAGGGCAAACAAGCTCCACCCCGTTCCAGCAGGTAGACAGGACTGATGATCTGTCTCCAAATTCCGTGGGCCCAACCACCAATGATGTTAGTATTCAGCCGAGTGGGGACTCTACCACCTTATCAAACCCACTCTTACAGGCAGAGCCTCCTACACCTTTGGCTTTTCTGCCCTACCACCTTAGATGGCGGAAATACACGGCGGTCCGAAACCGAATTTTTAACTCCGAAATTGACACCATTCAAAAACACCTTAAAACACCTAAACGCTCAACGTTGAGAATGAGGCGTTTTTACGCTCAGTTCCGTCGTTGGCGTTATCAATTGGATTGTGCGACTCTGTTGAACGTGCCTCCAGGTGACGTTCGACCGTACGCTCAGGTTCTGTTGTTCGGCCAACTTACATCGGGTTTGATCGACACGGGAGCCAACGTGAGCGTGATGGCGGCTGATCTAGCCCGCTCCTTCCTCGAGAGGAACGCTTTTCCCTGGAAAAGAGCTTCTCTCGGGTTGAAAACAGCGGACGGCACACAACATCAAGCCGTAGGCCGAGTATCAGCCGACATCACGTTCCGGGGGCTCACCAAGACGTTGACGCTGTGGATAATACCCACTCTCAGTCAGAATCTCTATCTGGGAGTGGACTTCGTCCGTCTTTTCGCCCTGGCCACAGACCTGTTTGCGCCACCACCACAGGTCGACACCACCAACAGCCTCGACGCACTCAACGATTGCGCCCACCCTCTCACACAGGAGCAGCATCGCAGACTTCGGTCTGCGATTGCTTGCTTTCCTTCGTTCGCTGTTGAGGGCTTGGGAAAGACTACGCTCATCCGTCATGACATCGACACTGGTGACCAGAAACCCATAAAACAGAGACATTTCTCGGTGTCACCAGCTGTCGAAAAGCTCCTATATCAGGAAATTGACCGGATGTTAGCGTTGGGCGTAATCGAAGAGTCGAAGAGTGCATGGTCTTCACCGGTAACGTTGGTGGTAAAGCCCTCGAAGGTGCGCCTATGCCTGGATGCCCGGAAGGTCAACTCGGTCACAGTGAAGGATGCCTATCCTTTGCCGCTGATTGATGGAATTCTCAGCAGACTTCCTAAGGCAAATTTCATCTCCAGCCTTGACTTAAAGGATGCCTTTTGGCAAATCCCTCTAGAGGAAAAGTCAAAGGAGAAGACAGCCTTCACTGTGCCCGGTCGACCCCTTTACCATTTTGTCGTGATGCCGTTTGGGTTGTGTAATGCACCCCAAACGATGTCACGGCTAATGGATAAGGTAATTCCGCCCCAACTCAAGCACCAGGTATTCGTGTACCTCGACGACCTGTTGGTGATAACAGACGAGTTCGACGCGCACCTTCAGGTACTTCATCAGGTCGCCTTCCATTTGAGACAAGCTGGCCTCACCATCAATGTGGAAAAGAGTAAGTTCCTCTTGCGAGACGTCAAGTACCTTGGCCACATTGTTGGTGGGGGCACCATCCAAACTGATCCTGACAAGGTGAAATCTATTATGGATTTCCCCCTTCCCTCTACCACGAAGCAACTCCGAAGATTTCTAGGAATCTGCGGTTGGTATCGGCGCTTCGTCAGAGAATATGCGTCATTGTCAACGCCACTGACAGACATGCTTTCTAAGCGGAGTCAGTTTGTGTGGACCGATGAGAGGCTAAATGCTTTCAAGCAATTGAAACACAGCCTTGCTTCAGCTCCAGTGCTGCACAGCCCAGATTTCAACAAGCCCTTCTCCATCCAATGTGACGCAAGTCAACATGGAGTCGGTGCCGTGCTGGTGCAGCGCACAGAAGACGGAGCTGAAGCCCCCATCGCCTATATGTCCCACAAACTGAATCCCGCTCAGCGAAATTACACCGTCACTGAGCAAGAATGTCTGGCAGCGGTGTTGGCAATCAAGAAGTTCCGTGCCTACGTGGAAGGTCACGAATTTGAAATCGTGACCGACCATGCTTCCCTAAAATGGCTAATGAACCAACCAGACCTTAATGGACGATTAGCCCGGTGGGCCTTGAAACTTCAAGGTTTCAACTTTAAAATAGTCCACCGAAAGGGAAGCCAGAACGTAGTGCCGGACTCCTTGTCGCGCATGTTCTCTGCCGAGGCGTTGACGCCGGCAGAGGGCGAGGAGACTCCAATGGAGCTAGACTTGACTTCGCCGCATTTCACAAGTGCTTCTTATTTGGAGCTAGCGGCGAAAGTCCAGGCAGGACAAGACCAACTGCCGGACCTAAAAGTTGTAGACGGGTTCGTGTACAAGCGGACTGAGTATGCGACCGGAAACGGACTTCAAGACCAGTTGGCCTGGAAGTTGTGGGTGCCGTCAGAAATGACGGCAGAATTAGTGAAGGGAGCTCATGACCCACCCTTGAGTGCGCATGGTGGCGTGGCCAAAACCCTCGGGCGATTACGTCAATGGTTTTATTGGCCACGAATGGCCGCTCAAGTGCGTGATTATGTGGGTTCATGCCTTACATGCAAAACCACCAAAGCCCCTTCACACACCCTTCGTCCACCAATGACGCTGCAGTCCGTTCCCGAGCGCATATTCCAGCGCTTGTACATCGACATTATCGGCCCCTACCCTAGGTCCAAGTCTGGCAACATTGGAGCTCTCATCGTCCTAGACCATCTTTCGCGATTCCCCTTCGTTGAGCCGCTTCGTAAATTCACTGCGAAAGCAGTCATCGACATCCTGAGGAGAAGGGTATTTCACCTTGTTGGAGTCCCGGAGAGTGTCATAACGGACAATGGTGTACAGTTTCGATCATCCATCTTTCAAACCTTTCTACAGGAATTCGGTGTCGGACATACCTTCACCGCCGTGTATTCCCCTCAAGCCAATGCCTCGGAACGCCTTAACCGCTCCATACTAGCGGCCGTCCGTTCGTACATTGATCCCGCTCAGAAGGAATGGGACGGTAAACTTTCAGAAATAACCTGCGCGCTACGCTCAGCACCTCACGCAACCATAGGAACTTCGCCCTATCAGGCAGTCTTCGGGCAACCAATGATAACTCATGGCCGCATCTATCACCTGCTGCGACAACTCCATCTTCTGGATGACCCCGAGACCACTCTACCACCTCCTGACCACCTGGCTCTTCTACGCCAAACCATCCGCGACCTCACCACCCAAGCCCAGTCTCGCAATGCCAAGGCCTATAACCTTCGTTCCAGGTTGGTTTCATACCAGCCTGGCGAAGTGGTCTACAGGCGCAACTTCCGGCAAAGTGACGCAGCCGCGCACTACAATGCAAAGCTGGACCGGAAGTTCTTACCTAGTAAGGTAATTAAGAAGATCGGCGGTGCTTATTACCAGCTGGCTGATCAAAATGGACGATCAGTGGGCGTCTTTCACGCGAAAGACATCACTAAGTGATATACCCACTAGTTCACCAGTTCACGATCTGTTTCCAAATTTTATTTGGAAGATCGTCCATTTGCGCCTATTTCAGGTGTCACTCCTGCTTCAATTGAAAAGTATCTAGAGATGTTCACCTCGTTCACCATTTCCTCTACCAAAGATACTTTCCTTATTAAGTCAGTATACGTTGTTCACGAAATTTCCTACAATTATATTTACCCCTTTTTATTTGCTCACTAGTTCACGCAATAAATCTAAAAGATTGGATAGTAAAAGACTTGATCACCTGTTCACGTCATTGTCTTTCACACATTACATCCATCCTTCAGCTCTTTCCACGCACTTGCCCTTGTGGAAAGATCTGTGTTGTAGCATGTGCCTATTTGAATTTTGTTTCTAAAATTCACGGCAAACGACTTTTGATACGCATTGTATCAAAAGTCCTCTACTTGCCCTCTTACGGCACCTTGTTTTCAACAAATCGAAGCACAAGCGATGTCGCTTCGAAAAATTCATTTTTTTCAAAACTAATTTACCGTATCAACGGTAAATTGTTTATGGCAAATTGCGATGCTGCGGCTGGGCTGTGAGGATGCAGCGCTTGGCTATGGACAGTCGATTGTGGGCCGGCGTGGCGGCGAGAAGGCTACTAGGAGATTTCGCGTGACTGTAGTGTCGCGCGCTGGGCTAGTGCAAAGTGGAGCGTTAGCATAATTTGGAATACCTTGCTTTCGGAATTTTTACGCGGCTGTAATCGTGTTTGGTTTGATTTTGAGGAGTTTCGTAGATAGCGTGATAGCTTCTCGGACGCGAGTTCATTAAGTTTGGCGGTGGCATTGGCGACGAAATTAAAACACATCAGCCAAAGACAAGAAAGAGAACGACGGAAATCCGAGGGTGCTGTGTTAGTGCAAATCGAATTCCGCTCTACCAATCTTTATTGTTTTTACGAATACCGACAGATCAGCGTATTGCAAAATGGTCCGGTGCCCATCAGTGAGCGGACGACACCTTATCGCCTCAAGCCGAAGGCAGTGTCGGTAACGTTTGAGTCGCGAACCCAAGTAATCAGACGGTCTGAACTGAGTCGTAGCGGCGAGGGGTCGTTGATGACCCGTCCGCGAAGAGAAAACGGCGAAAGATTGAAAATCGTCTTGGTGATTGAAACACAAGTGCATTGTGCAAAATTGATAATTATCAATTTAATTAAAGTTTGCCTTGTTTACTAAGCACAGTTCGATAGTCCTTTCTGTTTCGCGGATTTAGAGTGGAAGTGGTGAAATAAATATTAATTGTGGTATCGAAATAAAAGTGAATTATATAGCTTTCGTAGCTACTGACAGCCACACCGGTCCACAACGATCGTACGATCAACATGAAAGAGAAAGTCAGTTTCTGGTGCCTGTGATGTGCTGCTAAACGAGTTCTTGAAGATTATCAATCAATTTAACGACCACCATATAAAATCCGACACAGTTCAAACAATGATCTCGCAAGTTCAAATTAGATAATAAAACAGTGAAATATCAAAATACAACATCAAATATTGAGAGGCGATGTTCTTTCTACGTCACACCTTTGCCATTAAACCATAACCAAACCTTTAATAGAAGATACCATACGAATGACAAGTGGCCAATAAAAAGAACACAAAAATAATACTATCGAAACCTACATTGGAATTTGAAATCGTCGCGTGGAATATACTCTCTCCGATAACAAAGCCAAACCGCAGCTATTGGTCATTCTCCCTAATAAAAAAATATGCTCAAGATAATAAACCATAATGAAAAGCGAATGTCAGATAGTGAATCAAGACAAGCCCAGCAGGAGATTCCTGATGAAATATTTAGAAATAACTACATCGTTGAAGTTTCCTCTAGAGGTACAAGTATTTAACTAGAAGCCTGTCAAGATGATGCGATACGAAGGTGAAGAGAGATTAGCAGACAGTTCGCCATGTGCCGGAATCAGAGCAGATTTGAAGATGTGCTTGTTGAAGAGGGATTGCTGTACCTAGGAGTACTCTTAAACACGAAACAGTAATCAAGTTCCTTTCCTGGCAGTCTGAATGCTTTTGGAATCTACAAGCTACTTAGCGTTCTGGTCTCCTGATTACTTATGCATTTTCACCCGGCCAAACCCGTCAAGTACTAAACGTTCAAAACTGGATGTTTTCAAACTGGTAATTTACACGAAAATATGTCAAAGTAATATAAAATGATTAGATGCTAGGGAGAATTATGAAAAACGTTTAAATAGAATCGTAAGTCAACAGTAAAAACAGATCAGCCTTAGTAAAATAAATAATGATAATAATGTGAAATATCTTAGAAAACAAAAGTTCGTTTCGCAACAAGTATAGTACTAGAACAATAGCATTTTTACATGAAAAGTCGAAGGAAGTTTTCGGTAAAGTCGAAACTGTTTCAACAGAATTAATTAATCCTTAGACCAAATGTTACACACACTTGAATCAATGAAACTATAACTAATGGCTAACTGTTCTACATATATATTTGGTCTTTTGACACAGCCAAGACGTTTACGCTTTTACATTGTACTTACATTACTCTCGTATTCTTATCAGCAAACATGTGCATTTCTCTTACCATATTAAATCTAATAGCAAACATATACAAAACTTGAATATCCTCGAAAACTTCCATTCAAGCACAACTTGAAGAGGCTGTTTTCGATGAAAACCATTCATGCTAATTATCGCAGTCGGTATGTGTAGCGATGCCTGAAATCGCCTTTACACACACACACACACACACACACACACACACACACACACACACACACACACACACACACACGCACAAACATACCCTCGCCCTCATTTCTATTTTAAGGCTGCCGAGAAAATTCGGTGTAGTAAAATATCGACGCGACACAGAAAAGAACATGAATTAACATTGTGATAAAATATCCTTGTTTCGAAACCAACTAAAAAGAAAAAAAACTCTAGCGCACCTGAACCGCTAGAAAACTAATTTTCGAAGAAATTGTCTTTGAGTGACAAAAAAGTGTGGAAAGACGTAATACACTGTTTTTTAGAATCATATCAACCATTCCTTATTCAAAGCAACAAAACTCAACTAAAACACATATAATTCAGTGCTGACAACACTTTCCGAACGAAGCAGCAATAAGTTTACCATAACAAGCTCATACTCAAATCAACGTATCCTTTGAATTTCGTTCTCTTCGCAGGAATCATATCAACCATTCCTTATCCAAAGCAACAAAACTCAACTATAACACATATAATTCAGTGCTGGCAACACTTTCCGAACGAAGCAGCAATAAGTTTACCATAACAAGCTCATACTCAAATCAACGTATCCTTTGAATTTCGTTCGAAGGTTTCAGCGGTTAAACGTTGTTTGAGGCTGCCATCCGAAAAATGTTCAAAACTCGAAAAATTTAAAAAAGAATTTCTTATTTTTATTGCAAATGCTTTGCATATGAGAACGTTGTTTGAAGCATCTGTTGGTGCAATATTTACGGAAATGGCTAATGCTGGTTAGCCTGTATCAACAGCAAAGCATAATACATAACAATTCTGCTTCACGCTAAGTTAAACCCAACCAGTAAATTTCGTTTCGATTGAATCACTGCGCTGGAAGTTATACGGGTGAAAAAAATTTTAGGGTTACCACCCTCAAAATTTATCAAATTTTCAAAGCGTTAATATTTGTTGTTAATTTTCATTGCAGGATCATTTCCATTTGGAAATCTAATGACATAATCGCTCAGTAAAGAAATTAAACATAATTACAAAAATGGTCATAGCTGGCAGCTCTTTCATGATTTTGGTACGAAATTTCTATGACATTTCGTTCACATTAACATTCATTTACTGCGTGAACTTCGTTCTGATTTTTACACTGAACCGGAAGTTATAGGGAAAAAAGCTTTATTTTGCTGAGCAAATTTGCAAGATTTAGGAGACAAAAATCACCATAGCTGGCAACTCTATTCTAATTTTTCAGCCAAATTTTCATCAAATGTTACATAAAGTTAGATCCAAGTATTGGATGAATCTTGTCAAAATCTGATGGCTGAATCGGAAGTAATAGGCCAAAAACCGGTTTTTTTTCTGGGTGATTTTTCAAGATGGTACCACTGGCACAGGGTTGCCCGCATTTCAAAATCACTTCTATCAGACCTGGTCCTAGCTAATACCAACATTTCCTGTAAATTTCACTATGATCGGATAATCCGGTCGTCAGTTCTCGTGAACAGAACTTTCGAGTGCTGAAAATAGAGGTAATTTGGTGATGGGTTGCCGTTCTTGTGCAAATCGGAATTTTGAAAATTTTAATTTGATATGATGGACAAAGGTTGAAATTTATCAGTGATCTGATTTTTTTGTCAAAAATCAAAAATTTTTCAGGAAGGTCAATGATTTGAAGGTTTTTTATTCAGGAGCCTGCCGTAGCTACAGGGTTACCCGCACTGTCCTAAAAATCCACATGTGCTAAATTTTAGTCAACATTAATACGCTCTGCAAATTTCACGATGATCCATTGTTTTTCTTAGAAGTAATGACAAATCAAAATTTGAAAAAAAATCCTTGGCTACTTTTAGGCACCCTGCACCCACACACGACTCACAATTTCCAATTTTTTATCATAAACGAGCTTAAAACATAATTTGTTTTCATTCCCAATACTTTTCTTTAGCAAAACTTTACACTGCTTGGAAATATAGGAGTACCTCAAAATTCACTAAATGGCTCGCCGCCGCCAAAAGGTTTAGAATATCTGAATTTGAGAAAGTCGTGGACCTACCTACTATATACATCTACGTTCTCCGAAAATTTCAGCTCAATCGAATCGGCCACTCCAGAGATTATCTCCCTTAATCATTTTGCTGATATATATATATATATATATATAAAGAAATATGAATTTTCGGCGAAACGAGTTTAATACTATTGTTCTTCGAACATTAGTAATAACAATATATATTTCTTTAGTAGTTTATGGAGAAAGAAAATTGCATTCATATTTAAAGCGCATAATTTTCATTGAGAAAGTAGGTTGAGAAAACTTTATTTACAAAAATTTACAGCTGCATTACTTTTACCGTTAGATAGACGTACGTCACATTGAATTATTGTATTAGAACATTTATTGATAATCACGAGGAGGATTTATTTTAAAAAAAAAGAAAAAAAAAACTACAATCGTGAGGAGTATAGTTATGCAGTAGTTGGATATTTGTTTGAAACATATGTAAATAGCATAGAAGTTGAATATTTGTTTGAAACATATGGAAATAGCATAGAAGTTGGATATTTGTTTGAAACATATGGAAATAGCATAGAAGTTGGATTTTTTTTGTTGATCAGCAAGTAATAAAGTAAGCATCTAATTACGTGTTGTATGTTGAGAAAGACAAATTAATGGAGAACTTGTTGATAGTTAAAAATAATGAAATGAATTTGTATTAATTATAACATTTGGCCTTCTTATTGGGCGAAAGCCCGAGAAGTTCTTTCTCCTTTTCAGGGTCCGCGCTTGGCCTGGCTGGCCCATAATGAAATAGTTTTCTTTGTGAAATTTTCAGTATTTTACAGCATCTTATAAGGGAGGGATACTGGCCCAACAGTTAGTTTCAGCATTTTTTTGGTTTTTGATTAGATTTTTGAATTTTTGATATGGGGCCAGTATCAGAGGGTGGAGGACCCCAGACCATCGGGGTCAGGGCTCCACTAACATCGGGGGCCCGGGGCTGTCTGCCTCACCCGGGTTCCTTGTAAAGAGAGGTAGCGTTTTTTCCTATTTTTCCCTTTTGTAGAATTTTAATTTTCTGGCTCCGTGCGTTGTCACGAGCACTGGGTCTGCTTAGTCAGCCCATGTTGCAGAGCCTGGGTGGTTTCCTTTACGGAACTATGCCCCCTTTTGGTCCCTGGGTATTTTACATACCAGTTTGCGGCTACAGTATTATGACGGATGAAATAATACGTAGCATCCCGTTTTCTTTGAGAGCAAACTAACCCCATTTTGTTTAAAGAACCCACCCCAGCCGCAGCGAGCTAGCAAAGCGGCACCCCAGCATCCGTCGGGGTTGGTTAAAGGGTGCTCCGCTAATGCGGACGAGGGGCCTTCACGGCCATTTCTAGGGCACCCTGCTCTCGGGGCAATTCTTTTTTTTTGTTTTGCCTCTTGAATGGCATTAGCCATTCTACTTTTTGGACCTTAGCACTCTTGGTTCTGGACTTCGGTCTGGTTCTAAGTTGTGCTAAGGCCACCCCCATCATCATTTTCGCTACAATTTCGTTCATGAACGCTGCATATTCCTTTTTAAGCTGTTGATCTTTTTGGAGACAATATTCTTGGTTAAGTAAACTGCATTCAACAACTTCTCTGGATAGACCCAATTCATTTTGGGCTTGGAAAGTTAGTCGTACATCGAACCGATCTTCTTCATTTCGCGATATGGTCTTGTAGAACAATTCTTCACTGTCTTTCTCTATTTGTGTTAGGGATTTAGATGCATACCTTATTTCCTGTAGCTCCCAAAATCTTTCCAGCTGAGTTTCTAGGGATGGGCTTATGCCGCAAAAAAATGATGTTGCTGGATGCCCATCCAAATACTGAATTCTGCAGCGTGGGCAAGTCTGGTGAGAGTTTAATCTGCCCTACTGATATCAAATTGGCATAAATGTCTGCTGCCAATAACAAGTCTACTCGGCGTGGTGTATTGAACTCTGGGTCAGCTAGTTCAACATTATCTGGCATCGGCCACGACCCTGTATCAAGTGTACAGCTTGGCTGATTCGACGTAATTTCCGGCAGAATCACCGCCTCTATGGGGTGCTAAAGTTCGTGCAGCGAGAAAGTATGGTTAGATTTACACGTCCTCGGCTGTACAATTTTGACTCTCAAATGCCACTAATGTCCACGGGTTGTTCATGTCCAGAGAGACGTAGTTTGTGAAATAACCATTCGGTTATAAAATTGAGCTGTGATCAAGAGTCAAGTATGGCTTGACATACTTTAGCTTGCCCGTCTATACCTTCAGTTTTAATTAAAGCTGTTTCTAGAAATACATAGCTAGCTGTTTCTAAACAGCTAAGAGCCAAATGGCTTACCTCAGTGGCACTAACAACCGGACCAACCTTTCGCTGAAAGCTAGATTCTTGATCCGGTATCTTCTTGTTTTCATGATGTAATAAGGCATGGTGCCGGTTATTGCACTTGAGGCAATTCCTTGAAGGGCAAGTTTTCAAACTGTGACCTCCTTGGAGGCAGTTTATGCACCTTTGTAGCTTTTTTACGGTATCAAATCTTACTTTGGTTGACATCTGAAGAAATTCGGAACATTGTCGTAGATTTATGCATTCTTCTCTGCAACAGTTGCACGCTTGTTCGTCTTGAAGTGTCAGGAATGAAGACTGTTTTTTCCGATTTTCCTGGTATTGCAATCGCCAAGATTTTCTAGTTAATGGAACCTTAACTCAATAAAATTTAGGAATGTGACCAGCTTCGGTACTTCTCGAGGGTCATGAAGCGATTGTTCAAACAAGCGATGAGTTTTTTATCCACTTTTTGGAGCAATAGGTGAACTTTTAATGGATCCCAGCTTGTCGTGTCGGTTCCTAAGTTTCTAATACGAAAAAATGACTCGGTAACAGTATCGTGCATTCTTTTCAAATGTATCGGTGATTCCATAGTTTGAACATGATAGTCCCGCAAAACTGTTTAGAAATGCAGAAACAATAAGGCGTTGAATTTCATATCGATTACAGAAAATTTCCCACGCAGTCTGGTAGTTTTCATCATATACCGGCAAATGCTGAAATAGACGCTTAGCCTCCTCCGCTTAGTTTTATTTTACATAGAAGAATTTCTGAATCTTCGGAAAGTTGGTTCCGTCAATCATTTGCTTAAAGAGTTCCGCAAAGGAACTCCATTTTAAATACTCTCCTGAGAAAGTGGGTATAGTTACCTTCGGCAGTCTGACGGTAAATGAGTTTTCACTACTAGTGGAGTTGTATTTTTCCATGATTTCTAACAGCCTGACCACTGTTGCTTGGTAATCTTCTTTAAGTGAACAAACTTGTGATTCATCTTTGTAGCTAGCAGCTTCCGCAATTAACTCGTGGTGGACCTCGGATATCGCTTGCCAATATTGTTGCAAATTGGTAATATGCTGCTGACAAAATGAACTAAACCTTTCAGGTTGCTGAATTCATAACGATTTCACACTTTCAATGACTCGCTTCAATGATGTGATCAGCGATTTTTGTTTTGTCTTTCGCTTTGCTATGTTCAGAGATATTCCACTAGATGCCATGCTTCTATAAGTACTCTCTTCTGTACTGGTTATATCGACATCTTTTAACCCGTCCACCTATTTCCCTTTGAGATCATCGTAGACTTCCTGCACCTGAGACTTGTAGTCTTCTTTGAAATATGGGTGCTCTTGATTCGCTACCCGAAATGATTGCAGTTCCCTATCTCTTTGAATGAATGCTGACCATTTAATCTCCAATTTCTTCAACCGAATTCCATAATATCGGCGATTCATTCGCGATCTTGAATCTTTGTAGAAATTGGACAGCATTCTGTCTAAACATTGACTTGCAGACACCTGCTGAGCTGCCACCGCTTCCATCTCTCACCGATTTGGTTGCCTTTGCCTGTGAAAGATAAAAATGTTAAATCTGGTTTTCTCAGAAACCCGAAAGTACTTTAAAATAATCTTGGCTCTCCTGGTGCTTTGTAGCGTCGTCTTGTGAACAAATTTGTAAGACTCCTGATGAATTCAGATCTTGGGGTCACCTAAATGTTTATGTAAACTGGACTCTTGATGGAGACGTGAAAATTTCAAAACTATCTTTGCTGCTAAGATACTCATGGGTAACATTTCATCGGAAAACCTTTAAGGTTTATTTGGCCTCAATACCAAGGGTCACAGAATGAGACAAGTCAACATTTTATCTGTCCCTGCCTATCGGACCAATTACGCCTACAATGAGCCCGTTTCGTCCATCAAAAGAAATTTCAACGATGATTACCATGTATTTGGTTTTGGTTTATCTTTACCATCTTTGAAAAGACCTTAGCTAAAAACAGTCCACTTTGACTGATTTGTTGTGAGTTTAAAATCTGTAAATACTACTAGTCTGTATTAGACGAAATTCTTTGAAAATAAATAAATAAATAAAATAAAATAATGTGGCCTCCCATTGAAGAGAAAACGATAAAGGATTGTTTCATCTAAGAGTTTATTGATTACAATGGTTAATGAGAGTATAATTGCAATATTTATATCTTTTTAGTCTGTCCGCAGTTCATTGCAGATTTGCTGGTGAAAAAAACTTATTCTGCAATTCAGCTATGCGATGAACTCGGATCGTACTTAACACTCGTAAGAAGTACATAGTCCAATTAATTGATTAGCAATGTAGGTATTTTAGTACAATGGTTGTGTCGTTGAACTATTGAAATTTTACTTATGAATACAAATTAATGAGTAGAAGAAAGTGCATAGTACACCGTACAGTATAATCTATACATAAGGTGTAATGAATATACGAGTATGTAGTATAATGAATATATGTATAAACATATTCCCCGGCTTTGAAGTGATCAGGTTCACAAAGATCTAGTTCGTTGCGGTCGTAGGTTGTAATTTATTGTTGTTGATTTCAGTTCAACTGTTGGTGGTTTCTTTAATTATCGCTTTTTGCAGTAGTAGACGATGGTAGATAAATGAAAACGATGGCTAGTATTGTGACGGATATACCAGGGGTGGGCAAACCTAATACTGGTATGATCGACAAAAATTTTTACTAATGTTCCAAAAACATTAGTATTAAAATCGATTCGGCCAAAAATTCATATTTCCATCTATATATATATATATCCTCCCATATATATATATATATATATATATATATATATATATATATATATATATATATATATATATATATATATATATATATATATATATATATATATATATATATATATATATATATATATATATATATATATATATATATATATATATATATATATATATATATATATATATATATATATATATATATATATATATATATATATATATATATATATATATATATATATATATATATATATATATATATATATATATATATATATATATATCATCATCAAAAAATTTCAGTGAAATAATCTCGGGAACGCGCCATCCGATTATGCTAAGACTTTCAGGATACATTGGTGTACATGCAGAATAGGTCCAGGTCTCACTAAATTTCAATTATCTTGAACCCTTTGGTACCGGCGACCATTTTAGTGATATTATTAATATACCTATTATTCCGTACACAAATAATTTTTGCAAAAATAAAGTCAACGAAATAAATTTGAAAAGTGTTTTACATGTGAATCGGATAAAGTTTTGGAATTTTTTAACCCCATGTGTGCGCTGGGTGCCTAAAAAGAGAACGGAAAAATTTGAAAATTTTTAAATTGCGATAACTTTTGACAGAGCTATTCAATCATTACAAAATTTTCAAAATCAATTAATATTATTTAGTTGTAGACTTGTGTAGCTTTTAATGAGCGTGCTGGCAACCCTGTAGCCACGGTAGGCACTCAAAGTAAAAACCTCCAAATCATCCTCTCTCTTGAAAAAATGCCGCTTCTTTAAATAAAAGCCACTCATATGTAAACCTTTTGCTTTGTTTACATACACAAAAATAAAATTTGATATGGTATAACGGGCACGCCTGGTAACCCTTGCCCAATTTACCTATATTTTTAGCATCAAAAATTTCTGCTCACGGAAACTCACGATCCGATTAGCAGAATTTATTAAAATTTGGATGGATGTATTGGTCTTTAATAGGACCAGGTCTGATAGAAGTGATTTTGAAATGCGAGCGATTCTGTGCCAGTGGTGCCATCTTGAAAAATCACGAAAAAAGGTAACTGCTTTTAGTCCTGCAAATTCTGATCGAATCGTTCAATTTTAACGAAATTCACACAGTAGCTGGACCTTACTTCAAACCACGTTTAATAGAAATTTGGTTGAAAAATTCGGTTGGACGTGCCAGCTAGAATAATTTTGGTGTCTTAAATTTGAAAAAATAAAAATTTGGAAGTGAGAACATTCAACCATCGAATATCCTAAAAAATGTCCGTTTCTTACAATAAAACCAATCTGTATACAAATTTTATGCTTTATCTACACGTTGAAAGTAAATTTTTGGAAATTTCATGTCGGACAAGAACGGTAACCCTTTCCCAGTTAACCAATATTTTTAGCATTAAAAATTTCTGTTCACTGGAACTCATGAACCAATAATCAGATACAGCTGAAATTTACAGAATATATTGTACTTAAGTAGGACCAGGTCTGATAGAAGCGATTTTGAATTGTGCGCAACTCTGTGCCAGTGGTGCCATCTTGAAAAATTGCAAAGAAAAAAAAACTGCTTTTTGCCCTATGAAATGTGAATAAGTTACCAAATTTTCATGAAATTAACAGTAGCTGAACCTTACTCTAAGCTTTGTTTGATAGAAATTTGGTTGAAAAATTCGATTGGTGCTGCCAGCTATGGTAATTTTTGTGTCTTTGGTTTTGAAAATTCGCTCAGGAAAATAAAACTTTTTGCCCTATAACTTCCTGTGCAGTCATGAAATCAATACGAATTTCATACAATCAATGGAACCTGTTGTAAGCATTATTCAGGCCAAATTTGGTTGAAAAGCCACGATAGGGTTGCCAGCTATTGTTGGTTTTGTGTTTGTTTGCAATATTTTTATTAAGCGGTTTTATCGTAGAATTCAACAGCAAATATTAAGCTTTCGATTATTTGAAAAAACTCGCTGCAGGTAACCCTAAATTTCTTTATACTCCTATAACTGTGAATGTAATATAACAACGTGAAGCAGATGTGATATATTCTTGGCTTTGATACTGGCGAAAGGTTGCCAGCACGAGTCGGTTGTGCTACTTTTGTATCAATAAATGCTTACAGTTAGTATTCATACCGGAAACATTTACAATGAAAATAAATAACCGATGTTTCAATTCCCAAAGTTCTGCAAATTTTTCGGATCGCAGCCAAAAACACCAACTTCAGTTACAGTGCTGCAGGCACTGAGCGATTTCTTCATTGATGTTGTATGAGATGCTGCTTTCAAAATTTTGTGAAATAAGCAACTGATAACGAATATAATTAACCCCTGTTTTGCTCTCATAAACGTTAAAATTCATGCCAGTGGTAATATCTGAAACCTTCCACCATATGAGTTATAATGCATTCTTGAGACCGAAGTAAAACATGGCATTTGAAACAGTTTGGCCGTAATAAGCAGCTCATGTGGTGGAATATGCACTCAAAACCTGCACGATTCTTCTACTGTTCTTCGAACATTAGTGTTTCTAGCGGTTCAGGTGCGCAAGAGTTTTTTTAAGCTAAATTTTCGCCGAAATAAATTTCACGTCAAAATTTGCATGAACATTTAACGTGAAATCGAAAACAGTACTAAGCTTTAGATGGCTTAGCTCAGGATGATTTTTGCAAAGGTTCCTTGGTCACTTCATTAGCACTTTTGTTTTTGACCGGTTGTGCCAAAGCATACTTAGAAAAGGTGTCAATTATTGTGAGAAGAAATTTGTAGTCTCTATTCTCTGATGAGTATGGGCTCATATCAACCAAATTCGCCTGCCATAAATCATCGATACCCCTGATAGTGACCCGACGTCGTTTAAAATTTTTACGAGCAGGTCTGTGTAACTCGTTGACAATTTGCCTTCTACTCATAACGTATTAGTTAAAATGTTAAGAAATATGATTTAAAAAGTCGTAAAACTATTATTAATATTATAAAACTGTAAAACGTCTCTTTGTTAAAGCTAGCATCAAACAAAACAAAAACAAGAAACATATCATGTTTAGCTGTTTAAGTAAAAAGAAATAAATACCGAAAGCAGTGTGAATAATACTCTCATTGTATGATTTTGACCCGCTTCATCAACATGTCGGAGTTTGTTTTTGACGTCCAATTCGTTTGTGGAAATAATGGACAATATTTTGCTAAAGAGCTTGCCATGTTGTGTTTTGATTCAATACAGCCAACAGTTTACCACTTCACACCTCCTTACCCATACGAAAAACTATCTACGCGAGCTCGAAAACAACAGGAATTTGATGTCCACAACATAAATGGCTTACGATGGGATAACGGTGACGTTAATTACAACCAGCTTCCAAAAATCTTGGAAAAGTTCAAAGATTGCACAATATACTTGAAAGGAAATATGAAGGAGAAGTTTCTAAGAAAATATATGCCAAACGCAAACATTATTCAACCCGCAACTCCAAAATTAAGCGAGCTTCGGAATTTCAAAACCATCTGTAATATTCACACGACAGCTCCAAATCCTAGATGTGCTGCTCAAAACTGTGTAAACCTTTTTTTGTATTACCTAACAAATAGTATGTATTATTGCAAATAAAAAGTCATTCATTTTCGTTTTAATTTTTGTATTTTATTTCATAACAGTAAAAAGTAAGTTAAAACCACAAATTATTGGTATTTCGGAAAAAAGTCTTGAATAGTTGATATGTACGTACGATGTTCGAGGCGGTATGAAGAAATCCTCGTTATCCAGCTGAATTTTATCCTTCTCCCTGCATCTGGCACAATATTGATCAAAATATTCCTTCACGCTTTCTCCGGCCAGATTGTTGTGATACATGACAATGTTGAAGAAATCCATCATAGCCAATAGTTTGAATAGTTCCTCATGTTTAAATGTTATACTCTCGTTACCTATAGGCACCTGATATATCTCCAAGAGCCGTAGCTGGTTCGCGAGATATTCTTCCGTTGTAGATTTCAGATGCTTTAGGTGTGTGTGTAGTGAAGTCCATTGGTTGTAATCTATTGCCAGCGGGGGTTGTCCATTATAACGGAAGATTATTTTTGAATGAAAAGTCTGCGGGTCGAAGCCGATTGTAACTTTAAAATTATGACAATCGTCCAGATAGTACGTGTAGTTAAGAAAGACATTTTCACTATCTGCTAGGGATTTTGATAGTTTTTGAGTCGAAGTCTTTTTCCTTTGCTTAACGCTCGGAGATTTGAAAGGAGTAGCCTCTGATGTTGTTTGCGTTGCCTTGTTCCGCTTGCGAGTGGATGACGAATTTTTTTCTGGTGTGCTAGCCATTTTTCAGGAATACGACTGATGAAACGAATGACTCAAATGTTAGTCGACGTACCCTTTTATACTCGCAGCCTTTTACATGACTGGTTAATATATAGCCCCCCCTTTTGTGACGAGGGCTTTACATAAATTTTTCTGTATAAATCAATTATTTCACCATCATTGAAACTATAATCTGTAGAGGAAAATCGGTTCAGGAATTTTCTGAAGCTCTTACCACTGCAGCGAAAATAAAGAAAAACACAGCAATACTGTCCGCATGTAGTTGAGAATGCACTCTGTAGTCTCTGCTTATTATTTGCAAAAACTTTACCATTGAGACGAAGGAATCTTTTGAAGTACTTGTTAGTAGGATATGTACCGAAAGAGTCAAAGTACTCGATAGGACCTTTTCTAGGAATATAAAAGGCCACCCAATGTGTTCCACTTTTATGAGCTGGATCTGTATTCGCAATAATACAAGCAGGTTTCTTTATATGACGGGGTAAGTGATCGCACGGGAAAACGCCCTTGAAAAATCTTTTAGTAACATGATTTCGCTTTAGTGAACTATCAAGTTCGATCGTGTTCATTCCTGTTCTTTAGAGGTGATTGCTTCAAGTTTAATGATCCTAGTACGAGGCGTAACGTAGCTCTGAAGGAATTCCTTTGTTGGCTCCCCATGTACGAAAATAGTTGAAAAATTTGCGAGGGTTTTTATAAGATCCTCATCCAGACGCTTAAGTTCAAGGTTTCCAGACACGCCAGTATGATCTGTAGTGCTAACTGTTGATGTAGGATATTTGTAAACGATCTCCTTCGTATACACTTTATCTGGTGAAATAAAACCTGCAAACGCAATTTTTTTAAAGAAGATAAAGTGCCCCTCTGAAAAATACTCGGTATTTACTAGACAGTGAGTCATCGTACTGTAGTTATCTCCAGCCAAGGTATAGATAAATAATACATACAGAAGTGTTAAACCTCTTTATGTACTTTTTATAGACTCGAGTAAACGTTTCGATTTTTATCGATTTCAATACTCGTATCGTACTCTGCATATGCATGTCACACTATTCTTTAAGGCCTCTTTGAATCTTCCCTCGATTCGCACAACACCCTGACTCAATAAACTACCACAAGTTGATTCGTATGAATTATCCGCTGTCAAGTCAAATGCTAGCAAAAAGCAACCATTGTCGAAGAATTGTTTGGATATCTGATGGCCTTTATCGAAATAATTGATACCAGTACCCTTGAAAAGACTCAAGTACCCCCGGGTGCTCAGTGGTTTTTCTTTTGAATAATCGAATTCTATAGGTTGATTTGGTACTTGTACGCCATTCACTGACAAATTAAATCTCGTGATGTTATTGTGTTTGAAGCTATATGGATTTTTAGTACGTTTTCCGGTATAGGCGTCGTTGTCTACCATCCCGAAAATGAGCAAGTTCGGTAATTGACCAACCACTATATTGTCCAGTGATAGTGTGAATGTATTTGTTGGTAACGTGTATGTTTTCACTTCGACGCGTTTGTACGGGTAAACTGCATTTGAACGTTGCAGTACTGTTTCATGGGCCAGGAGAATATTGGGATTGACGCTTACATGATTCATGTACATTGTTGCTTCCAGTATTTTAATTCGAGGCGAGAATTCATCATCTTTCGAGTACAGGTAGAATTCAGGTTTCTCTAATGATAATATGACGCGTAAATCTACACCATTAATCAATAGTTTTTCTTGGTTAAATATATCGCTATGGATCTTGCCCATTAACTCGACGACATTACTTTTCTCTAATAGCTCTGATCTACTAAAATAACCTTTATTCTCAGACTTTGGGCCAACGCCTTCAATCATTTCCATTTCATTCTGGTCAAGATACCATTCAACCGATTCGAGATGAGTTGTTGCTGCATCTTTCCCGTAATTCAGTAGATTTTCAATGTGTATCCTGTACTGGTAGTTGTTGTCTGTTTAAGCTATATTCTTCCCATTCAGCTGAAATGTACATTGTCTAAAAAGCGAATGCATCAAATTATTTGCGACGCCGATTGGATCAGCTTCTACTTCTCTACCATCAGCACCCTTAATGACTTCAGTCCCTGTGAAAAACATCTCTTTACCATCCTTTATTTTAACCATCTGCACTTTGAGCCGTAGATATATGCTGGATAAATCACGATACGTGTCACCATGGCCGAGAGAGATGAATTCCAGTACAGATGAGTTTTCCAATGAAGCTATCGGCTTGTATGCAACTTCTTCGGTTTTTAAAATGTTGCTTTGAATCGGTGATGTGGAGAAAATGTCCAATTCGGATTTCATGCATTCTTTGTAGGAGGACATGTTAATTACTTATCAAATATGTCCAAGACACGCTTCTTGATAGCTTTTCGTTTACTTTTCACCCTTTTAATCTTTTTACGTGACGCTCTTTTTACACTTTTTTTCAAATTACCAGCTTTACGTCGCTTAGGAGAAGACTTGAATTGAATTGTTGTGAACGGGTTAGCTCTTTTTATAGCCATTCGATTACCTGCTCCATTCATCTTATCAAAAAGTTTGTTTATACCTTTCTGAGCTAACTCCTGTGCTGCAGTTTGTCCGTGTTCTCTTAAGAGTTCTTTAAGAGGTTTGTTCCCAACCTCCTGTATAATAGCCTTACCGGTCTTGACCGCTTGTCGTTTTATAGCTTTTACACCTGACGCAGCCAAAGGTTTAAGATAACGTAATAAACCACTGAAAAAACTTCCTATACCTCTACCGCGCTGATAGATAATTGGGGCTCGATAGAGGTCTCCAATATCTGATAAATTTCCACCACTCTGGACCAAATAATAGCGTGTGTAGTGCGAGTTCATGTCGTTAACATCGGTATTGAATATTAACACTATAACCTTTACATCAATGAATGTGAATATTTATACTTTTTCTTACCGACGTTTGAAGTGAAGCATTATATATGTGGGAGTAAAACTTGGTTCAAAATTTACTGGTTCACCTTGTTGATCTGTGACTTTAATAGAAATGCTTTCGAAAAAAGTTTTTTCCACAGCACAGTACTCTACATGTTTGAATCTGAAAATACTGTCGCAATCTTGCAAAGGAATTGTACGAAGATTTCGCACCAATTTATCAGCTAATATTCTAGGTTTGATAATGTCTGTGTAAACGTGAATTAAATTGGGGGTTTCACAATCGCTAACGGTCTTGGATGTCGTAGCACGACGTGTTCTTTTATCAAACTCATGTAAGTTTTTTTCCAACCGACTTAGACTATCAAGAAATATGGACTTATCGAAAGATTCTTTTATCGAGACATCTATCAGATCTGGATCGCGTTTATCAACAGGTGTTTTTAAAAATGCATCAATGAATAGACCAGCAATATTTTCAGTTTTAGACACTTCAATCGGCACTGGTGTTGTACCCGTTGTTCCATCACTCCTTTTGTATGGAATGTTTAGTATTGTATCTGATTCAGTTTTTGCCCATTCATCAGGTAATATATCGCTACCGGATTCTTTAGCGGCATCACTTATGGATTGACGAATTGATTGACCAATTTTGTAAAATAATTGTTTTCGTACCTGGTACACTGTTCTACCGGAAATTTCAGCTTTCTTTTTTAAATCTTTGTCTGAAAACTCTATTTCACTCAGCAAAAGTGACACAAAATCCGTAATGTTAATCGGTGGAGGTATTGGCAGTTCCACATTTATTTTTACACCATAGTCTTTTAGATGAAACGTATGCGAGGTAGGCTTGATCCCCGCTTTTCTTTCCCACTCACGTCTTAAGCTATGTGCAGGATATATGTATTCGTCAATCATTCTTAATAGCTCTACATGATTTCTTTTCAACCTCGGAATCTGTTCAATTATATAATCAATAAAGTCCTGAAGCGTGTTAAACTTTTTGTTTGAGTTTAAATAAACTTTTTCGGCGATTTTGTCACCTTGGTAAACATGTAAGCAGAAACCTCCAATCTTCTTAGAATCACTGATGTCGGGAATACTTCCTTCATCTCGATCTTTTTCGATATGTTTGAATACCAGTTCCTAAATTGATGTCAAATAGTAGTTAAAGAAGTCAGGTTTAATAACCAAGAAAAATGACGATAGGAATGTTGAAAAATTGATATCGTTTTTTTCATAACAAAGTCTCCGTAAAGTAGCATCACTCCATCTTAAGAAAACAAGATTTTTTTTCAAAGACATGATTTTTACAACTATTTCTGTTACTTCAGGCTTGCTGGATTCTGCTGCAGTTGATCAATGACTTCTTTTCATCCTGCTAGCTTCTTCTTCTCCGATACTGTATTTAGAACGCTTAGAAACACTGCTGGTTGACACTATCTCTCCTTTTTTTCGTTTTGGCAACATTATCTCCATCATTCCAACACACCAACCGCTACCAAGCTTACAAGAAGCAGGAAGAATATTCTCAAAAGATGATAATGTGTTTTCAGGGTAAATGCTCAGGGAACTATTGCTTAAAAGGCATAATTCATCATCTGTTACTGTTACAGGCATTTCAAATTCTTTCCCAAGCCAGATCTGATACACTCGAGCTACTCCCTTTTTTTTCTTTTAGTCTCTCACTCTGTCGAACATGATGTTTTCTGACGGGTTGATCAGACGTGTATTGATTAGGATCGAACCGAGAGGGCCTTAATATAGAGTGACTAGGCAGCTCCTGCATTTCCACATCCGCGATGCTTTCAGAATCTTCTTCACCTTCTTTCTCCATTTTAAAGACATTGGACCCATCATCATCAAGATTGTCTATTTCACCTAGAACGTCTTCTACTTCATCAGGGCTCGTATAAGCAGGTACTGTGTATTGTGTTATTCCGTCATCACCAGTTATTATCCTATAATCTTTGTCAGTTGAAGTTTTCCTAAATTTCGATGGTGGCTTCAGACTTTTGGCTATTCCACTTGCCGATAGACGACGCTTTGCTGCAGCCGATAATACGCTCCTTGGAGGTGTGATTTCACATAATGATTCAAACAATTTTTCCACTCGTACAGGTGTAGTTTGCGTAGGTTTCTCATCTCTAAAAAGATATTTAGTTTATGTCGTGTTGTCTCGCAAGCTCTTCTGTTTCTTGCGTACATGCTCGCTCGATGAAGGCATTTGAGTTTTTCTTTCTAGAAATCCTTTACTTCTACGACGTGTGTTTAAAAATTTTATAAGTTCGTTTCGATATTGATACCATTTGCCTTTATCGCTGAATTGTTCATTTTTCAATATCTTATTCATTGCCTTATCGAACAAGCTCTGGTTAGTAGAACTTTCAATAGTGTCTATCAAATTTGCATATACTTCAGGAGACAGAAGTAGCATTTTATTCAGATTACTGTTCCTATACATATTTCTCAATTAGTGAACCAATCACCCCTGAAAGTACACTGCCCAGTAATACAGGTAGAAATCCGCCTTGTTGAATTAGTACTTTACGTTGCCGCGGAACTGATCGTTTAGCATCGACTAGCTTACGCATACACTTTTTATATTTACAGAGACGATTATATGTCTTTCCACGAGGTCTGTGGTTACCATTCAACGTATTCAATGTGATTTCACAAAGTGTTTTAATTACCTCTGGATCGGCATTCTTAAGTATAGCATTTCTCAAACCCGGTCGAGCATGTCTAAGCACGTATAACATATGCTTGTTGTCCTTTAATCGCTTCATTCGTGACACCATTCTCTTGCTTAAAACTATCCTTCGAGCAATAACACGTTACAAAGTTTTTGTTAAATAAATCAGTACGGAAACGTAATATATCATTCGTATTCTGAGTCAGGTCTATTAATAAATAGCTGTGTGGTGCCTGAGTGATTTTTTTATATATTCTCACAAGCTCCTTGCTATTTTCAGGATAAATCTGTTTAGCAAGATGATGAAATTGAATTTTATCACGCGGATTCTTGAAGCATACCAGATATTTACAGTTCAATGATATGTCACGGCAAAATTTTCCCTGATGAAATACATTTTGTGTTACCAATATCACCGAAAAATTCCTATGATGTGATCCTTTAGTGAACAGTTCGCAAACTTGCCTTGAAAACGCGTTTAACATCATATCGTCCAAAACAATAAGTGTCGGCTCATTTGCATTATTCACAAACTCTTCTGGAATCGTACTTAAGAACTCGATATTTTTAAAACCTACTTTTGTTGGAACAGCTTGAGTTACAGCATTACACCAAATAACCTTCTTCAACCGAGGCTGTATCATAGAGTCATTTCTAAGAAGTGTCTCTATAAAACTCGTCTTGCCACATCCAGATGGACCGGCAACCATCATTGTGAAGGGGTGAATAAAGTGCGTCATTTTTACAAATTTTCACAGATTTCAACATAAAAACAAGTAAACGGCCTATATTTATACATTTAATCGTTATGAGTAGAAGGCAAATTGTCAACGAGTTACACAGACCTGCTCGTAAAAATTTTAAACGACGTCGGGTCACTATCAGGGGTATCGATGATTTATGGCAGGCGGATATGAGCCCATACTCATCAGAGAATAGAGACTACAAATTTCTTCTCACAATAATTGACACCTTTTCTAAGTATGCTTGGGCACTACTGGTCAAAAACAAAAGTGCTAATGAAGTGACCAAGGCGATGGAAACAATTCTTGAACAAAGACGTGTTCCCAGAAATATGCAAACTGATGATGGAAAGGAGTTTTTCAATAAAAAATTTCAACATATCATGAAAAAGTATGAAATTAACCTCTATTCAACATTCAGTGCATTGAAAGCATCGATTGTTGAGCGCTTCAATCGAACTCTTAAAGGTATAATGTGGAAAGAATTCAGTATGAATGGAAATTATCATTGGGTTAGCTTACTCCAAAAATTAATTGGCTGGTACAACAGGACAAAACATCGGGTTATTAAGATGCGATCTATGGATGTAAACGCCACAAATGAGGTTGAATTACTTTCGAAACTTTACAAAAAAGTCAAAGTAACATCAAAACCAAAATTTCAAGCTGGAGATCATGTACGTATAAGTAAACATAAACACGTATTTGAAAAAGGCTACACACCAAACTGGTCTACAGAAATTTTCACAATAAAAGAGGTAAATAAAACACAACCACGAACAAACTCACTGGAAGACTATCAAGAAAATTTGATACAAGGTGGGTTCTTTGAACCTGAGTTAACTAGAGTGAAATACCCTGACGCATACCTTGTTGAGAAAATTATTAGAAGAAGACGAGATCGTGTTTTTGTTAAATGGCTCGGCTTTTCTTCTCATCATAATTCCTGGATAAATATAAAAGACGTGCTCTAAAGTGAACGACTTTCATTCAAGATGTTGTGTTTAAAGCGAGAATATGACCGAGTCAAAACGTTCACCAATCTAAATATTGACGAACGAAAAATACTTAAGCTTGCACGTAGTGGATTCTTTTACACAAACATAAAAGACCAGGTCAGATGTTACTTCTGTTCGGTTACCATGGATGCATTCAACGCACCTGCTGATGTCGAGAGCGAACACTTACGATTGTCCCCAGAATGTTTCTATGCCAACGGAAAAGACGTCTGTGGACCCTACGACACACCGATTGCATCAAAGAAAAATTGCAGAATAGAGCATTGCCTCTACAACTTATTAAAATGTGCTGGATTCGGATTAATTCTTGGTGGAGTTATTTGTGAAGCTGTTTCGATGTACAATTATTTTAAATAAACAAGCAAAACAAAAATATCAAACAACAATTGTATTTTCATTCATATTCAAATAAAATATTACACTTTTACATACAATTCCTTTTTCATTCACACTTGTACTTACTAACATTAATGACCTTAATTCACATTCGAACCGAAGTTATTTTCAACCGCTTTCCTCTTCCATACACATTCACTCATTCAATTTATACCCACATAAATAATCAGTGAAAAAATTATCAGAATTCATGTCTTAACGGTCTCGTTGGAATACATCTCACCGGTATAAAATACAATCTTCCGAAAACGCGAATCATCATCATCATCATGATCTTATAAGAAAAACAAAAGACAAAAATATTCGTAAACTCGTCTTCATCTGACCTACCCCACATACAACTAGCACGTGCTCAGGCAGACTTGCTCTACCAGCCGGCAAAAAACAAAACAAAGCACTACCAAACAAACAAACTCTTGGAACTGGAGATGATTTGTTTACATCGCACCAGTCCGCCTACTCACTCCTACATCCAAGATGCAAAAACGTCGTCATCGAGAGACTGGTACTCATGGTAACTGAATTCTTGCCCCGTAACACACAAAACAGCAAAAAATGCTGGTGTGTTGGGTAGGTGTTTTGGGTAGAGTGAGATGTAACCAGACAGACAATACATTTCTTTCGGAAAATGTTGGAGATCTGCAAACACAAGCCATCTCCTTCAACTCTACGCCTTAACAATTCTACCAAAAACCAAACAGTATAATGCATTCGGCAAAGGTGGCTCTATCATTTGCTCACACGCTATCCCTTACTCGTATAATGCTTTTAAGATACGAAGGTCCCAACCATACTATTCATGACTGCACTGGAAGTTATAGGGCAAAAAGTTTTATTTTCCTGAGCGAATTTTCAAAACCAAAGACACAAAAATTACCATAGCTGGCAGCACCAATCGAATTTTTCAACCAAATTTCTATCAAACAGAGTTTAGAACAAAATTCAGCTACTGTGTCAATTTCATAAAAATCTGGTAACTTATTCACATTTCATAGGGCAAAAAGCATTTTATTTTCTTTGTAATTTTTCAAGAAAGCACCACTGGAACAGAGTTGCCTACAATTCAAAATCGCTTCTATCAGACCTGGCCCTACTTAAGTCCAATGCATTCTGTAAAAGGAGATAAGCTATGAGAGTTCTAGCGCAATTTCCTGTGTATTTTTAAAGGGGCCTCTAAATTCTCAAAAGTGTGTATAAAATTGATAGAAAGACATAGCATTATATAGGTTGCTCTATTTGCCTCCCTCTCACTCTCACACATGGAAGTCGGTATGGTGTCATAGAAGAACCTCTTCAACTATCATCCCCCCCCCCCCAACTTGAAACCGTCCCTCCCCCTAGGTTCAAGAACAACTCACCGCTGCATTATGCAATGTTGCGAAATACCCACACCTATTTCCCTTCAAATTTATTAAAATAAAATTAGACATTTCGCATTCACTTGAATGGCGAACAAACTAAAGGCAAAAACCTGCTACCAGGTGATCAGATTATATCACAAGCAATCAGAATTCAATAGCGGAATCACGATCTTTACAAATCCAAACGAATGACAATCTCCTTATACAAAACTCTTGTGCAGATATTAAGAAAAACTTGTTTTTACCTGTTTATTTAGCTGAAACGTTGCTTCTCTAAAGCGGTCGTTGCATTTATAGCAATTTATGAATGGACGACAATTCCACATGCATAGTTTTCCTTTAACGATATAACTAAGGCGAAGAGTCAATGTGTGTTATGAATATGAGTTAAAAGAAACGGTAAGAGAAGATTATTATTTTATATGACGTCAGGGAATCTCTTGAATATCTTGATTGGATGTTGGTTATTTGCAGGTGCTTGAGATGTGTCTGATTGTATCTTTCATGCATAAGCACGTTGGACTCTGAGTTTGTAAATTAATACAGTAATAAATGCATATGAACAAAAATATACGAATCAAGATGAAATTGATTGCATTCATAGCAATTATTACTCAATTGAGTTACTGCAAACTTTGTGCTCCTGTTATTATAGTATTAGGCTGACCTCAGAAAGGAAGTATTTATAATTATTAAATTTATAGAATTTTGTAGATTAATGCAGTTAATAAGTAAATGTATTCTCAAAACACATATAAACTTTGTATTTTACACTTTTAATTATTAACTGGAAGCTTATAAATAGCATATCTCATCCTGAATCACATCATTCAACAAGTACTTGCCGTGCGATACAGTTCATACAGTGCTATAAACAATAATAAAGTATTAAACATGAATGTGAAAAATTTAGTTGAAGACTTACAAACTGCATTTATCAATGCTAAAAATAACCGCGAATTAATAAGTGCCGTACATAAAAAGCTTAGTAATTCTTTACGTAAGCTCAATAATTCTTTGAGGCAGACCAACAACGTGAGTAAAAGACTCAACTGATGACAGCTATAGGTATATTAAAAGGAATGCGCATTCAACTAAAAGCGCAAAACTTATTGTCAGGAGGTGGACACAGCTTACGCCGTTCTAATTGGGCTTCTTCCCGAGTTAAATGGGAGGATGTACAGTCCGCGTTCAATGATCGCATTAGGACAGGAGCAATTATCAACTTAACACATAAAGAGCCAAAGAAGTTCCTTAAGGACTGTGTTGGACTCTTTCAACGCCGCATAAATAACGCGCTTAAGAAGGAAGCCACTCTCAAAGTCAACACCGTTTTCTGTGCAGAATTTAAGATCGCGCGAGGTGATGAGGAGATATTTGAATTTAAGTATATGAACACAAAGAATGCCCCCATCTACCGTGATACAAATATAAATGCTTTGTTTGAGCAAAACATTCAAGAACCAGTTTTGAAAAAACTGGAGGAGTTCCAGGAAAAAGAAAGTGGGTGGGCGTTATCAGCTATTATTAATCTAACAATCAATATTAACAAATATACTCCACTGCTTGGATCGTCTTATATTGAGCTGCAGCCATTAATAAAACGTCGTAAAGCATGTGTAAATGTTGAAAATAGTGACAATGCATGTTTTGCATGGGCGATAATATCAGCCCTACATCCGGCAAAGAAGGATCCACAACGTGTAACGAAATACCCCCACTACTCTAATATTCTGAATCTTAAGGATATTACGTTCCCGATGACCATCAAACAGATCCCTCGGTTTGAACAACAAAACAATCTTTCAATTAATGTACATGCTTTGGAAAACATGGGTCACACGGTCAAAGAAAACTTTAAAGTTCTACCAACTTATTTAGCCAAGGAGAAAAAGGAGAAGCATGTAAACCTACTTATGATCCAGAACATCTACTTTATCGAAGATAGTGAGCAGGAAAAAAAATCGGCTTATGAGCCCGTCAGATCACACTTTGTTTGGATTAAGAATTTATCTAGACTTCTTTCAATGCAAATTTCCCAACACTATGGCCGAAAATACATTTGTGACCGCTGTCTCCACTACTTTTACTCATCCATTGCACTAGAGCATCACTTGGAAGACTGCAAGGTACTGAATCAATGCAAGATCCGGCTACCATCCGAAGGCCAGAAGCAGCTTAAATTTAAGAATTTTAGGAATAAAATAGAAGCTCCATTTGTAATATACTCGGACTTGGAATGTTTGTTAGTAGAATATAAGACAGAAAATAAGTATCAACAACATGTGCCTTGTAGTATAGCATACTACGTTAAATGCTCTTACGATCCTGCATTATCATTTTTTAAGTCTCATCGTGGCACCGATTGTATCAAGTGGTTTGTGTGCGAATTAAATCAATTTGCTGAAGACGTGGAAACCGTTTTCCTTTGCCCTCTACCCATGAATCAGATGACTGCTGAGGAAATAGCGTTCTTTGAGACCGCCACACTCTGCCATATTTGCGAAAAGCCGTTCACAGAGGATGATAAAAAGGTGCATGATCACTGTCACCTAACAGGTAAATATCGGGGCTCAGCACATGAGGGATGTAATATTAATTTCAAGGATAGCCACACTATCCCAGTGATTTTCCATAACCTTAGCGGCTACGACTCACATTTTATAATTAAAGATATTGCAACTGATTTGGAAGGCCGCGTTGATCTTCTTCCTATAAACAAAGAACGATATATTTCATTTACAAAAACCTTAGTTGAATATTCTATCAAATTCCGTTTTATTGATTCCTTCCGCTTTATGGGATGTAGCTTTGAAACTCTTGCGTCATATCTAACTTCACTACCCATTTAAAGATCCCAGTTCTCAAATTTGGCTGATCCGAAATATAATTTACTAACTCGTAAGGGAGTTTACCCTTATGATTATATTAATGATTTTAATAAATTTTTAGAGTCTTCTCTTGCTAGTATTTCAAACTTTTATAATAAATTGAACGATTCTAATATTAGTTACGAAGATTATAATCATGCTTGCAATGTATGGAATGAATTCGGCATTCAAAACCTAGGTGAATATTCCGATCTGTATTTAAAAACAGATGTACTTCTGCTGGCGGATGTTTTTGAACAGTTTCGATCAAGTTGTCATGTGACTTATGGATTAGATCCTGCACACTACTATACACTTCCAGGTTACACTTGGGATGCTATGCTCAAACATACTGGTATAACTTTGGAACTATTGACTGATATTGATATGTTAATGTTTGTTGGGCGTGGTATCCGAGGCGGCCTCAGTCAGTGCTCTAAACGTTACTCCAAGGCAAATAATAAATATATGGTAGACTATGATCCAAATATATCATCAAAATTCTTACAACACTATGATATTAATAACCAATATGGTTGGGCAATGTCTCAACACTTGCCTTACGGTGGCTTCAAGTGGGTAGATAACGCAAACAACGTTAAGATTGAAGAGGTCTTGGATGATTCACCCACTGGCTACATTTTAGAAGTAGATTTGGAATATCCACAAGAGCTTCATGATCTTCATAAAGATCTACCTTTTTGCCCAGAGCATTGCAGCGCCCCCAATTCAAAACAAAAAAAACTAATGGCCACTCTCCACAATAAGCACAAATATATAATTCATTATCGTAATTTAAAAAAAAAGTCCTGCTACATGGATTAAAATTAACAAAAATCACCGAGCTCTCCAATTGAATCAGTCTATATGGCTGAAATCTTATATTGATCTTAACACGCGTCTTCGAGCATTGGCAAAAAGCGATTTCGAGAAAAATCTCTTCAAATTGTTGAATAATGCCGTTTTTGGAAAAACGATGGAGAACGTCCGGAAACACAGTGTCGTTAAACTGGTTACGAAGTGGTTGGGGCGATATGGAGCCGAAGCCCTCATTTCGAAGCCTGAATTTAAGGCTTCATCAATTTTTAATGAAAACTTAGTAGCCATTGAACTTAACAAGACGGAAATTTATTTAAATAAGCCAATATATGTAGGTATGTGTATTTTGGATTTAGCTAAAACAACCATATATGATTTGCATTACAGCTACATGATCCCTCAATTTAGTTCCAAATGTACTGTTTGTTATGTCGATACAGATTCCTTGATTTATGAAATAGCCTGCCCCAACATATACAAAATAATTAAACGCAATTGCTATACACATTTCGATACCAGTGACTATCCTTCCAATAATATTTGGAGCATACCCCTCGTTAATAAAAAAGTGCTGGGTTTAATGAAGGATGAGAACAATGGTCGCATAATGACTGAGTTTGTTGGTCTAAGATCTAAAATGTATGCACTCAGGGTAGATGGTAAAGATAAATCAAAAAAGTGCAAATGTATTAAAAGAAATATTATAAAAAATAGAATAACCTTTGATGATTATATAGAATGTCTAAACAATAATATTGAAAAAGTAGTTTCACAAAATTTGATTCAAAGTCAAAAACATGGCGTATGTACCATCACTCAGTCGAAAATTGCTCTAAGTTCACATGATGATAAGCGTCATTTATTAAAAAACAGCTATGCGACGTTACCGTGGGGTCATTATAGCATAATGGATGTAGATTTATGTGTGAAATAAATATGTGTATAATATTTTATATGAATTAAATAATAAAAAATAAAAGAATGTTTATACCGTAATGAAATCTGTGTTTTATTTTAAAATCCTAATAATAAGCCCATTTTCAAATCATATCAACATATTGTTAGAAGTACCGCAGCAGAGTGCAACTCAAAAACCAGATTGATGGCTTTTAACATTGCACATGCGCGATAATCGTTTGAAAACGTAAAATGCATTATTTATTTTGATTTTTTACCATGCTCAATTATTTATTATGAATTGGAAAAAATCAAACAAATTATCGTTACCTGCTCTCGTACGAAAAATCAGTTAAGAAGAAAATATAAAAAGTATAAATTTTCTACTTCCAATGCAAAGAGATTTATTAGCAACCACAGAACCAGGCGTACATAGCATGCAGATGGTGAATTCTTCTACGTCCATATGAAATACAAGTTCCCTGCACTGATCTTTGCCAAGAGTACTAGAAGTTAACAGTTGGTTGTACGAGCATTCGTTTTGGTCTCTAGCTATGCATCAAGCATTTATTTCATGACCGAACTACTGAACGATCATTCAACAGAACCAAAGGTAGAATCCATGTGAACTTTTTGCATACATATGTGTATATATTTTTTATATTATTTAAGCCACGCGAACATTTGTAATCCATGCTTTGATTTGGGCGTTTCATTGATAAAATGTTACATGTGTAGAAAAAGCTACGTATTTTCAAATTTTGCTAGCTTCATACTCACCAAACGTAAATCGCATCTCTGTAGTGATTTTAATATGCTCTAATATAATCAATGAATAGTAAGTAACATGATACATGATGCCCTTTTTGCATATTAAGTTATCTATCGATAATCATCGATATTAACATTAATATCAATGGGTTAGTGAAGCTTAAACGGTCATATTTGAAAAAAAACAACTGCTGTCTAACATATTCTGCTTCAGTGTGGCGACATGTACAGGATTTTGTTGCTGTAATCAATATATTTAACAAAATTTTATCTGCTCGGATGTGCAAAAAAAAACGCACCTATTATATTTACTAATTTCTCACGTACGTAGTATCCACATTTAAAATAAATTATGTACTTATTTTTTTCACACATGTCGCCGTTCTAAAAACTGTGCTTAATTATGCACACCAGCAAATATTTTTGTTCTGTTATTCTTTCGTTGTATGTATGTTATATATAAATTTAGGGTGTCCTCTTGGGCCGTTGAGTATTGTCATTTGCATTTCGCTCTTATGTGTTATGTGAATTGCTATGAATGGTACTGATATAACAAATAAATAAATCATTCAATCCAAATTCAATCATCGCGTGCACTTGTACGAACAATTTATTTCAGAAGGAAATACAAAAGATTCATTGCCAGTTTTGGTAGTAAGCATGCGTAAGATACAACAGATGAATGAGATTTTGCTCAACTGCATTGAAACGTGTTTAAAACAGCGTTTGGATGCATGCATGCAAAGCGTAAGTCCGTTTTCAACTGCTTTAGTCACCGCGCATATTAAACCTTTTCTTCAATCTTCACCATAAAGTACTAGAAGTTAACAGCTGACTGTATGAGTGTGCGTCATAAAAAAAACTTCTGTTACTCTATACATCTTAAACATAATATATGCAATGTGTTTCACATGTAAATTCCAATCTAAAAGATTTTCTGCTTATTCGATATGAATTAACACCTCCGCGCTGTTGAAAACATGATTTTTTGAAAATAAATTGTTGTTTATCGGCTAATTTAAGTGAATTATATTATTTTACATTTACAAAAGTATTCAAAACATTTATTTCAAAAATTAAAAACAGTTTAAATTATTTTTTATATTGAAGTGAATTATATTATTTTACATTTACAAAAGCATGCAAAACATTTATTTAAAAAATTTAAAAACTTTCGAAAACCAAACCAATAACTGTAAATAATTACTGTAAATATAAATTGTTATATATTATTTGGTATCGAAATATATTATTTATGCTTAGAGTTTTTATGGAAATAAAAATGAAAATATTTTGTTTTAGTCCCCAATTTTTAAAATAAATTAACATTGACTAGAATTGTGCATAATTTTTATATTCATAAGCTATGCTTAACCTAAATGTCATGTTTTGATTCCAAATAATAGTTCATCTTAAACAGATGTTGATTTGTTTTATTTAAATACTGTTCGAGGAAATCGTTAAGAAATATTTTTAATACAACCTTAGATCTTATATTTATGAGCAATAGAATGCACTAGGCATTTTTCTACGGTTTTTTTTTTCGAGCCGACCATATTAAAATCATTAGATGGAAAACATAGAGCCCCATCTAGTTGATTAGAAAACTGTGAATTTCAGCCTCTATTGGTTTAATATAAATTATATTACAATTGTATTACAAAATTTCTTTCGTTAACATGACAATCATTTACTTAAACTGCACCTTTGTAGTAATAGTACCACCGGCGAAACTGGTTTTCCACCCCTTTTTTAAAAAGCCGTACCACCGGAATAATTGCCCTGTAACGGACGTTCTCCACCTTCATTCTAGCAATCAGCCAACCGCGTCACATGCAAACAAACACTTCTCTCACAACACCCAACTTACAAAACAAACCAACGATCGCGAACCGAGAAAAATACCCGCCAACAGCATTATACCTTTACCACATGCACCTACAACCAACCCAACCTCATTATGCACCCTTGCTCAAAACATCAACCGTGCAAAATTCACACCTAGTCCCTCTCAAAAGCCATCCCAAGCCAAATCAATGCCCCCCTAACACGATCACCTTATGATCAACCACATTATGCACCCTCTCTCAACACCATCCCACGTGCCATCAATTACCAAGCAATTAAACACTATTAACACCAATTACCAAACAATTACAAACCCATTAAAAACTATTAAATTTGCATTTACAACCAATTAACACGCAATTATTATTAATTCATTCCGGTGGTACGGCTTTTTAAAAAAGGGGTGGAAAACCAGTTTCGCCAGTGGTACTATTACTACAAAGGTGCAGTTTAAGTAAATGATTGTCATGTTAACGGAAGAAATTTTGTAATACAATTTATATTAAACCAATAGAGGCTGAAATTCACAGTTTTCTAATCAACTAGATGTGGCTCTATGTTTTCCATCTAATGATTTTAATATGGTTGGCTCGAAAAAAAACCGTAGAAAAATGCCTAGTGCATTCTATTGCTCATAAATATAAGATCTAAGGTTGTATTAAAAATATTTCTTGACGATTTCCTAGAACTGTATTTAAATAAAACAAATCAACATCTGTTTAAGATGAACTATTATTTGGAATCAAAACATGACATTTAGGTTAAGCATAGCTTATGAATATAAAAATTATGCACAATTCTAGTCAATGTTAATTTATTTTAAAAATTGGGGACTAAAACAAAATATTTTCATTTTTATTTCCATAAAAACTCTAAGCATAAATAATATATTTCGATACTAAATAATATATAACAATTTATATTTACAGTAATTATTTACAGTTATTGGTTTGGTTTTTGAAAGTTTTTAAATTTTTTAAATAAATGTTTTGCATGCTTTTGTAAATGTAAAATAATATAATTCACTTCAATATAAAAAATAATTTAAACTGTTTTTAATTTTTGAAATAAATGTTTTGAATACTTTTGTAAATGTAAAATAATATAATTCACTTAAATTAGCCGATAGACAACAATTTATTTTCAAAAAATCATGTTTTCAACAGCACGGAGGTGTTAATTCATATCGAATAAGCAGAAAATCTTTTAGATTGGAATTTACATGTGAAACACATTGCATATATTATGTTTAAGATGTATAGAGTAACAGAAGTTTTTTTTTATGACGCACACTCATACAGTCAGCTGTTAACTTCTAGTACTTTATGGTGAAGATTGAAGAAAAGGTTTAATATGCGCGGTGACTAAAGCAGTTGAAAACGGACTTACGCTTTGCATGCATGCATCCAAACGCTGTTTTACACACGTTTCAATGCAGTTGAGCAAAATCTTATTCATCTGTTGTATCTTACGCATGCCTACTACCAAAACTGGCAATGAATCTTTTGTATTTCCTTCTGAAATAAATTGTTCGTACAAGTGCACGCGATGATTGAATTTGGATTGAATGATTTATTTATTTGTTATATCAGTACCATTCATAGCAATTCACATAACACATAAGAGCGAAATACAAATGACAATACTCAACGGCCCAAGAGGACACCCTAAATTTATATATAACATACATACAACGAAAGAATAACAGAACAAAAATATTTGCTGGTGTGCATAATTAAGCACAGGTTTTAGAACGGCGACATGTGTGAAAAAAATAAGTACATAATTTATTTTAAATGTGGATACTACGTACGTGAGAAATTAGTAAATATAATAGGTGCGTTTTTTTTGCACATCCGAGCAGATAAAATTTTGTTAAATATATTGATTACAGCAAATAAATCCTGCACATGTCGCCACACTGAAGCAGAATATGTTAGACAGCAGTTGTTATTTTTTTCAAATATGACCGTTTAAGCTTCACTAACCCATTGATATTAATGTTAATATCGATGATTATCGATAGATAACTTAATATGCAAAAAGGGCATCATGTATCATGTTACTTACTATTCATTGATTATATTAGAGCATATTAAAATCACTACAGAGATGCGATTTACGTTTGGTGAGTATGAAGCTAGCAAAATTTGAAAATACGTAGCTTTTTCTACACATGTACCATTTTATCAATGAAACGCCCAAATCAAAGCATGGATTACAAATGTTCGCGTGGCTTAAATAATATAAAAAATATATACACATATGTATGCAAAAAGTTCACATGGATTCTACCTTTGGTTCTGTTGAATGGTCGTTCACTAGTTCGGTCATGAAATAAATGCTTGATGCATAGCTAGAGACCAAAACGAATGCTCGTACAACCAACTGTTAACTTCTAGTACTCTTGGCAAAGACCAGTGCAGGGAACTTGTATTTCATATGGACGTAGAAGAATTCACCATCTGCATGCTATGTACGCCTGGTTCTGTGGTTGCTAATAAATCTCTTTGCATTGGAAGTAGAAAATTTATACTTTTTATATTTTCTTCTTAACTGATTTTTCGTACGAGAGCAGGTAACGATAATTTGTTTGATTTTTTCCAATTCATAATAAATAATTGAGCATGGTAAAAAATCAAAATAAATAATGCATTTTACGTTTTCAAACGATTATCGCGCATGTGCAATGTTAAAAGCCATCAATCTGGTTTTTGAGTTGCACTCTGCTGCGGTACTTCTAACAATATGTTGATATGATTTGAAAATGGGCTTATTATTAGGATTTTAAAATAAAACACAGATTTCATTACGGTATAAACATTCTTTTATTTTTGCTAATGTTCGAAGAACATTAGTATTAAAATCGATTCGGCCAAAAATTCATATTTCCATATATATATATATATATATATATATATATATATATATATATATATATATATATATATATATATATATATATATATATATATATATATATATATATATATATATATATATATATATCATCAAAAAATTTCAGTGAGATAATCTCGAGAACGCGCCATCCGATTGAGCTGAAACTTTCAGGATACATTGGTGTATATGCAGAATAGGTCCACGTCTCTTTAAATGTTAGTTATTGTTAACCTTTTGGCGCCGGCGGCCATTTAAGTGATATTTTTAATATATCTATTATTTCGTGCACAAATAATTTTCGCAAAAATAAAGTTAACGAAATAAATTTCTGACGTGTTTTACATATGAATCGGATAATGCTTTGGAATTTTTTAACCCTATGTGTGCGCTGGGTGCCTAAAAAGAGGACGGGAAAATTTGAAAATTTTTAAATTTCGATAACTTTTGACAGAGCTATTCAATCATTACGAAATTTTTAGGACATATTGATATTACATAGTTGAAGATTTGTGTAGTTTTTAAAGAGCGTGCTGGCAACCCTGTAGCTAGAGCAGGCACTGAAAGTAAAAACTTCCAAATCATCGTCTCTCTTGAAAAAATGCCGTTTCTTCAAAAAAAAGCCATTCATATGTAAATCTTGTGCTTTGTTTACATAACCAAAAAAAAAAAAAAAGATATGGTATAACGGGCACGCCTGGTAACCCTTGCCCAATTTACCTATATTTTTAGCATCAAAAACTTCTGTTCACGGAAACTCACGATCCGATTAGCAGAATTATTTGAAATTCACAGAATGTATTGGCCTTAAAAAGGACCAGATCTGGTAGAAGTGATTTTGAAATGCGGGCGATTCTGTGCCAGTGGTGCCATCTTGAAAAACCACTAAAAAAGATAACTGTTTTTAGCCCTATAAATTCTGATTGAATCGTTCGATTTTGACGAAACTCACACAACTGCTGGACCTTACTTTAAGCCACGTTTGGTAGAAATTTGGTTGAAAAATTCGGCTGGAGTTGCCAGCTATGATAATTTTGGTGTCTTCATTTTGAAAAAAAAAAATTGGAAGTGAAAACATTCAAACCATCGAATATTCAAAAAAATGTCCGTTTCTTACAATAAAACCAATCTGTATATAAATCTTATGTTTTATCTACACGTCCAAAATAAAACTTTGGACATTTCATGTCGGACAAGAACGGTAACCCTTTCCCAGTTAACCTATATTTTTAGCATCAAAAACTTCTGTTCACGGAAACTCACGAACCAATAATCAGATACAGCTAAAATTTACAGAATGCATTGGACTTAAGGAGGACCACGTCTGATAGAAGCGATTTTGAATTGTGGGCAAGTCTGTGCCAGTGGTGCCATCTTGAAAACTTACAAAGAAAAAAAACTGCTTTTTGCTCTATGAAATGTGAATAAGTTACCAAATTTTCATGAAATTGACACAGTAGCTAAACCTAACTCTAATCTCTGTTTGGTGGAAATTTGGTTGAAAAATTTGATTGGTGCTGCCAGCTATGGTAATTTTTGTGTCTTTGGTTTTGAAAATTCGCTCAGGAAAATAAAACTTTTTGCCCTATAACTTCCAGTGCAGTCATGAAATCAATACGAATTTCATACAATTAATGAAACCTGTCATAAACATTATTCAGGCCAAATTTGGTTGAAAAGCCACGATAGGGCTGCCAGCTATTGTTGGTTTTGTGTTTAATTGCAATATCTTTATTACGCGGTTTTATCGTAGAATTTTCACAGCAAATATTAAGCTTTCGATCATTTGAAAAAACTCGCTGCAGGTAGCCCTAAATTTCTTTATACTCCTATAGCTTCGAATGTAATGAAACAACGTGAAGCAGATTTGTTATATTCTTGGCTTTGATACTGGCGAAAGGTTGCCAGCACGAGTCGGTTGTGCTACTTTTGTATCAATAAATGCTTACAGTTAGTATACATACCGGAAACATTTACAATGAAAATAAATAACCGATGTTACAATTCGCAAAGTTCTGCAAATTTTTCGGATCGCAGCCCCAAACACCAACTTCAGTTACAGTGCTGCAGGCACTGAGCATTTTCTTCATTGATATTATATGAGATACTGCTTTAAAAATTATGTGAAATAAGCAACTGATAGCGAATATAATTAACCCGTGTTTTCATGCCACTGGTAATATCTGAAACCTTCCACCATATGAGTTATAATGCATTCTTAAGACGAAAGTAAAACGTGGCATTTGAAACAGTTTGGCCGTAATAAGCAGCACATGTGGTGGAATATGCACTCAAAACCTGCACGATTCTTTTACTGTTCTTCGAACATTAGTGTTTCTAGCGGTTCAGGTGCGCTAGAGTTTTTTTATTATTTAATTCATATAAAATATTATACACACATTTATTTCACACATAAATCTACATCCATTATGCTATAATGACCCCACGGTAACGTCGCATAGCTGTTTTTTAATAAATGACGCTTATCATCATGTGAGCTTAGAGCAATTTTCGACTGAGTGATGGTACATACGTCATGTTTTTGACTTTGAATCAAATTTTGTGAAACTACTTTTTCAATATTATTGTTTAGACATTCTATATAATCATCAAAGGTTATTCTATTTTTTATAATATTTCTTTTAATACATTTGCACTTTTTTGATTTATCTTTACCATCTACTCTGAGTGCATACATTTTAGATCTTAGACCAACAAACTCAGTCATTATGCGACCATTGTTCTCATCCTTCATTAAACCCAGCACTTTTTTATTAACGAGGGGTATGCTCCAAATATTATTGGAAGGATAGTCACTGGTATCGAAATGTGTATAGCAATCGCGTTTAATTATTTTGTATATGTTGGGGCAGGCTATTTCATAAATCAAGGAATCTGTATCGACATAACAAACAGTACATTTGGAACTAAATTGAGGGATCATGTAGCTGTAATGAAAATCATATATGGTTGTTTTAGCTAAATCCAAAATACACATACCTACATATATTGGCTTATTTAAATAAATTTCCGTCTTGTTAAGTTCAATGGCTACTAAGTTTTCATTAAAAATAGATGAAGCCTTAAATTCAGGCTTCGAAATGAGGGCTTCGGCTCCATATCGCCCCAACCACTTGGTAACCAGTTTAACGACACTGTGTTTCCGGACGTTCTCCATCGTTTTTCCAAAAACGGCATTATTCAACAATTTGAAGAGATTTTTCTCGAAATCGTTTTTCGCCAATGCTCGAAGACGCGTGTTAAGATCAATATAAGATTTCAGCCATATAGACTGATTAAATTGGAGAGCTCGGTGATTTTTGTTAATTTTAATCCATGTAGCAGGACTTTTTTTTAAATTACGATAATGAATTATATATTTGTGCTTATTGTGGAGAGTGGCCATTAGTTTTTACTAATGTTCGAAGAACATGAGTATTAAAATCGATTCGGCCAAAAATTCATATTTCCATATATATATATATATATATATATATATATATATATATATATATATATATATATATATATATATATATATATATATATATATATATATATATATATATATATATATATATATATGGAAATATGAATTTTTGGCCGAATCGATTTTAATACTAATGTTCTTCGAACATTAGTAAAAACTTATGGCCACTCTCCACAATAAGCACAAATATATAATTCATTATCGTAATTTAAAAAAAAGTCCTGCTACATGGATTAAAATTAACAAAAATCACCGAGCTCTCCAATTTAATCAGTCTATATGGCTGAAATTTTATATTGATCTTAACACGCGTCTTCGAGCATTGGCGAAAAACGATTTCGGGAAAAATCTCTTCAAATTGTTGAATAATGCCGTTTTTGGAAAAACGATGGAGAACGTCCGGAAACACAGTGTCGTTAAACTGGTTACCAAGTGGTTGGGGCGATATGGAGCCGAAGCCCTCATTTCGAAGCCTGAATTTAAGGCTTCATCTATTTTTAATGAAAACTTAGTAGCCATTGAACTTAACAAGACGGAAATTTATTTAAATAAGCCAATATATGTAGGTATGTGTATTTTGGATTTAGCTAAAACAACCATATATGATTTTCATTACAGCTACATGATCCCTCAATTTAGTTCCAAATGTACTGTTTGTTATGTCGATACAGATTCCTTGATTTATGAAATAGCCTGCCCCAACATATACAAAATAATTAAACGCGATTGCTATACACATTTCGATACCAGGGACTATCCTTCCAATAATATTTGGAGCATACCCCTCGTTAATAAAAAAGTGCTGGGTTTAATGAAGGATGAGAACAATGGTCGCATAATGACTGAGTTTGTTGGTCTAAGATCTAAAATGTATGCACTCAGAGTAGATGGTAAAGATAAATCAAAAAAGTGCAAATGTATTAAAAGAAATATTATAAAAAATAGAATAACCTTTGATGATTATATAGAATGTCTAAACAATAATATTGAAAAAGTAGTTTCACAAAATTTGATTCAAAGTCAAAAACATGACGTATGTACCATCACTCAGTCGAAAATTGCTCTAAGCTCACATGATGATAAGCGTCATATATTAAAAAACAGCTATGCGACGTTACCGTGGGGTCATTATAGCATAATGGATGTAGATTTATGTGTGAAATAAATGTGTGTATAATATTTTATATGAATTAAATAATAAAAAAACTCTAGCGCACCTGAACCGCTAGAAACACTAATGTTCGAAGAACAGTAAAAGAATCGTGCAGGTTTTGAGTGCATATTCCACCACATGTGCTGCTTATTACGGCCAAACTGTTTCAAATGCCACGTTTTACTTTCGTCTTAAGAATGCATTATAACTCATATGTTGGAAGGTTTCAGATATTACCAGTGGCATGAAAACACGGGTTAATTATATTCGCTATCAGTTGCTTATTTCACATAATTTTTAAAGCAGCATCTCATATAATATCAATGAAGAAAATGCTCAGTGCCTGTAGCACTGTAACTGAAGTTGGTGTTTGGGGCTGCGATCCGAAAAATTTGCAGAACTTTGCGAATTGTAACATCGGTTATTTATTTTCATTGTAAATGTTTCCGGTATGTATACTAACTGTAAGCATTTATGGATACAAAAGTAGCACAACCGACTCGTGCTGGCAACCTTTCGCCAGTATCAAAGCCAAGAATATATCAAATCTGCTTCACGTTGTTTAATTACATTCGAAGTTATAGGAGTATAAAGAAATTTAGGGCTACCTGCAGCGAGTTTTTTCAAATGATCGAAAGCTTAATATTTGCTGTGAAAATTCTACGATAAAACCGCGTAATAAAGATATTGCAATTAAACACAAAACCAACAATAGCTGGCAGCCCTATCGTGGCTTTTCAACCAAATTTGGCCTGAATAATGTTTATGACAGGTTTCATTAATTGTATGAAATTCGTATTGATTTCATGACTGCACTGGAAGTTATAGGGCAAAAAGTTTTATTTTCCTGAGCGAATTTTCAAAACCAATGACACAAAAATTACCATAGCTGGCAGCACCAATCAAATTTTTCAACCAAATTTCCACCAAACAGAGATTAGAGTTAGGTTTAGCTACTGTGTCAATTTCATGAAAATCTGGTAACCTATTCACATTTCATAGAGCAAAAAGCAGTTTTTTTTCTTTGTAAGTTTTCAAGATGGCACCACTGGCACAGACTTGCCCACAATTCAAAATCGCTTCTATCAGACGTGGTCCTACTTAAGTCCAATGCATTCTGTAAATTTTAGCTGTATTTGATTATTGGTTCGTGAGTTTCCGTGAACAGAAGTTTTTGATGCTAAAAATATAGGTTAACTGGGAGAGGGTTACCGTTCTTGTCCGACATGAAATTTCCAAAGTTTTATTTTGGACGTGTAGATAAAACATAAGATTTATATACAGATTGGTTTTATTGTAAGAAACGGACATTTTTTTGAATATTCGATGGTTTGAATGTTTTCACTTCCAATTTTTTTTTTCAAAATGAAGACACCAAAATTATCATAGCTGGCAACTCCAACCGAATTTTTCAACTTAATTTCTTCCAAACGTGGCTTAAAGTAAGGTCCAGCAGTTGTGTGAGTTCAAAGTAAGGTCCAGCAGTTGTGTCAAAATCGAACGATTCAATCAAAATTTATAGGGCTAAAAACAGTTATCTTTTTTAGACGTTTTTCAAGATGGCACCACTGGCACAGAATCGCCCGCATTTCAAAATCACTTCTATCAGACCTGGTCCTATTTAAGGCCAATACAGTCTGTGAATTTCAAATAATTCTGCTCATCGGATCGTGAGTTTCCGTGAACAGAAGTTTTTGATGCTAAAAATATAGGTAAATTGGGCAAGGGTTACCAGGCGTGCCCGTTATACCATATCTTTTTTTTTTTTGGTTATGTAAACAAAGCACAAGATTTACATATGAATGGCTTTTTTTTGAAGAAACGGCATTTTTTCAAGAGAGACGATGATTTGGAGGTTTTTACTTTCAGTGCCTGCTCTAGCTACAGGGTTGCCAGCACGCTCCTTAAAAGCTACACAAATCTACAACTAAATAATATCAATATGTCCTAAAAATTTCGTAATGATTGAATAGCTCTGTCAAAAGTTATCGAAATTTAAAAATTTTCAAATTTTCCCGTCCTCTTTTTAGGCACCCAGCGTACACATAGGGTTAAAAAATTCCAAAGCATTATCCGATTCATATGTAAAACACGTTAGAAATTTATTTCGTTAACTTTATTTTTGCGAAAATCATTTGTGCACGAAATAATAGGTATATGAAAAATATCACTTAAATGGCCGCCGGCGCCAAAAGGTTAACAATAACTGACATTTAAAGAGACGTGGACCTATTCTGCATATACATCAATGTATCCTGAAAGTTTCAGCTCAATCGGATGGCGCGTTCTCGAGATTATCTCACTGAAATTTTTTGATGATATATATATATATATATATATATATATATATATATATATATATATATATATATATATATATATATATATATATATATATATATATATATATATATATATATATATATATATATATATATATATATGGAAATATGAATTTTTGGCCGAATCGATTTTAATACTAATGTTCTTCGAACATTAGCAAAAATAAAAGAATGTTTATACCGTAATGAAATCTGTGTTTTATTTTAAAATCCTAATAATAAGCCCATTTTCAAATCATATCAACATATTGTTAGAAGTACCGCAGCAGAGTGCAACTCAAAAACCAGATTGATGGCTTTTAACATTGCACATGCGCGATAATCGTTTGAAAACGTAAAATGCATTATTTATTTTGATTTTTTACCATGCTCAATTATTTATTATGAATTGGAAAAAATCAAACAAATTATCGTTACCTGCTCTCGTACGAAAAATCAGTTAAGAAGAAAATATAAAAAGTATAAATTTTCTACTTCCAATGCAAAGAGATTTATTAGCAACCACAGAACCAGGCGTACATAGCATGCAGATGGTGAATTCTTCTACGTCCATATGAAATACAAGTTCCCTGCACTGGTCTTTGCCAAGAGTACTAGAAGTTAACAGTTGGTTGTACGAGCATTCGTTTTGGTCTCTAGCTATGCATCAAGCATTTATTTCATGACCGAACTAGTGAACGACCATTCAACAGAACCAAAGGTAGAATCCATGTGAACTTTTTGCATACATATGTGTATATATTTTTTACTAATGTTCGAAGAACATTAGTATTAAAATCGATTCGGCCAAAAATTCATATTTCTTTATATATATATATATATATATATATATCATCAAAAAATTTCAGTGAGATAATCTCGAGAACGCGCCATCCGATTGAGCTGAAACTTTCAGGATACATTGGTGTATATGCAGAATAGGTCCAGGTCTCTTTAAATGTCAGTTATTGTTAACCTTTTGGCGCCGGCGGCCATTTAAGTGATATTTTTAATATACCTATTATTTCGTGCACAAATAATTTTTGCAAAAATAAAGTTAACGAAATAAATTTCCAACGTGTTTTACATATGAATCGGATAATGCTTTGGAATTTTTTAACCCTATGTGTGCGCTGGGTGCCTAAAAAGAGGACGGGCAAATTTGAAAATTTTTAAATTTCGATAACTTTTGACAGAGCTATTCAATCATTACGAAATTTTCAGGACATATTGATATTATTTAGTTGTAGATTTGTGTAGCTTTTAATGAGCGTGCTGGCAACACTGTAGCTACGGCAGGCACTGAAAGTGAAAACCTCCAAATCATCGTCTCTCTTGAAAAAATGCCGTTTCTTCAAAAAAAAGCCACTCATATGTAAATCTTGTGCTTTGTTTACATAACCAAAAAAAAAAAAAAGATATGGTATAACGGGCACGCCTGGTAACCCTTGCCCAATTTACCTATATTTTAAGCATCAAAAACTTCTGTTCACGGAAACTCACGATCCGATGAGCAGAATTAATTGAAATTTACAGACTGTATTGGTCTTGAATAGGACCAGGTCTGATAGAAGTGATTTTGAAATGCGGGCGATTCTGTGCCAGTGGTGCCATCTTGAAAAACCACTAAAAAAGATAACTGTTTTTAGCCCTATAAATTCTGATTGAATCGTTCGATTTTGACGAAACTCACACAACTGCTGGACCTTATTTTAAGCCACGTTTGGTAGAAATCTGGTTGAAAAATTCGGTTGGAGTTGCCAGCTATGATAATTCTGGTGTCTTCATTTTGAAAAAAAAAATTTGGAAGTGAAAACATTCAAACCATCGAATATTCAAAAAAATGTCCGTTTCTTACAATAAAACCAATCTGTATATAAATCTTATGTTTTATCTACACGTTCAAAATAAAACTTTGGAAATTTCATGTCGGACAAGAACGGTAACCCTCTCCCAGTTAGCCTATATTTTTAGCATCAAAAACTTCTGTTCACGGAAACTCACGAACCAATAATCAGATACAGCTAAAATTTACAGAATGCATTGGACTTAAGTAAGACCAGATTTGATAGAAGCGATTTTGAATTGTGGGCAAGTCTGTGCCAGTGGTGCCATCTTGGAAAATTACAAAGAAAAAAAACTGCTTTTTGCCCTATGAAATGTGAATGAATTACCAGATTTTCATGAAATTGGCACAGTAGCTAAACCTAACTTTAATCTCTGTTTGGTGGAAATTTGGTTGAAAAATTTGATTGGTGCTACCAGCTATGGTAATTTTTGTGTCTTTGGTTTTGAAAATTCGCTCAGGAAAATAAAACTTTTTGCACTATAACTTCCAGTGCAGTCATGAAATCAATACGAATTTCATACAATTAATGAAGCCTGTCATAAACATTATTCAGGCCAAATTTGGTTGAAAAGCCACGATAGGGTTGCCAGCTATTGTTGGTTTTGTGTTTAATTGCAATATCTTTATTAAGCGGTTTTATCGTAGAATTTTCAAATGGTAATGATATTGTAGTGACAATAAACAGCAAATATTAAGCTTTCGATTATTTGAAAAAACTCGCTGCAGGTAACTCTAAATTTCTTTATACTCCTTTAACTTCGAATGTTATATAACAACGTGAAGCAGATGTGATATATTCTTGGCTTTGATACTAGCAGAAGGTTGCCAGCACGAGTCGGTTGTGCTACTTTTGTATCAATAAACGCTTACAGTCAGTATTCATACCGGAAACATTTACAATTAAAATAAATAATCAATGTTGCAATTCGCAAAGCTTTGCAAATTTTTCGGATCGCAGCCCCAAACACCAACTTCAGTTACAGTGCTGCAGGCACTGAGCATTTTCTTCATTGATGTTATATGAGATGCTGCTTTCAAAATTATGTGAAATAAGCAACTAATAACGAATATAATTAACCCGTGTTTGGCTCTGATAAACGGTGAAATTCATGCCAGTGGTAATATCTGAAACCTTCCACCATATGAGTTATAATGCATTCTTGAGACCGAAGTAGAACGTGGCATTTGAAACAGTTTGGTCGTAATAAGCAGCACATGTGGTGGAATATGCACTCAAAACCTGCACAATTCTTCTACTGTTCTTCGAACATTAGTGTTTCTAGCGGTTCAGGTGCGCTAGAGTTTTTTATATTATTTAAGCCACGCGAACATTTGTAATCCATGCTTTGATTTGGGCGTTTCATTGATAAAATGGTGCATGTGTAGAAAAAGCTACGTATTTTCAAATTTTGCTAGCTTCATACTCACCAAACGTAAATCGCATCTCTGTAGTGATTTTAATATGCTCTAATATAATCAATGAATAGTAAGTAACATGATACATGATGCCCTTTTTGCATATTAAGTTATCTATCGATAATCATCGATATTAACATTAATATCAATGGGTTAGTGAAGCTTAAACGGTCATATTTGAAAAAAATAACAACTGCTGTCTAACATATTCTGCTTCAGTGTGGCGACATGTGCAGGATTTTGTTGCTGTAATATATTTAACAAAATTTTATCTGCTCGGATGTGCAAAAAAAAACGCACCTATTATATTTACTAATTTCTCACGTACGTAGTATCCACATTTAAAATAAATTATGTACTTATTTTTTCCACACATGTCGCCGTTCTAAAACCTGTGCTTAATTATGCACACCAGCAAATATTTTTGTTCTGTTATTCTTTCGTTGTATGTATGTTATATATAAATTTAGGGTGTCCTCTTGGGCCGTTGAGTATTGTCATTTGTATTTCGCTCTTATGTGTTATGTGAATTGCTATGAATGGTACTGATATAACAAATAAATAAATCATTCAATCCAAATTCAATCATCGCGTGCACTTGTACGAACAATTTATTTCAGAAGGAAATACAAAAGCTTCATTGCCAGTTTTGGTAGTAGGCATGCGTAAGATACAACAGATGAATAAGATTTTGCTCAACTGCATTGAAACGTGTGTAAAACAGCGTTTGGATGCATGCATGCAAAGCGTAAGTCCGTTTTCAACTGCTTTAGTCACCGCGCATATTAAACCTTTTCTTCAATCTTCACCATAAAGTACTAGAAGTTAACAGCTGACTGTATGAGTGTGCGTCATAAAAAAAAACTTCTGTTACTCTATACATCTTAAACATAATATATGCAATGTGTTTCACATGTAAATTCCAATCTAAAAGATTTTCTGCTTATTCGATATGAATTAACACCTCCGTGCTGTTGAAAACATGATTTTTTGAAAATAAATTGTTGTTTATCGGCTAATTTAAGTGAATTATATTATTTTACATTTACAAAAGTATTCAAAACATTTATTTCAAAAATTAAAAACAGTTTAAATTATTTTTTATATTGAAGTGAATTATATTATTTTACATTTACAAAAGCATGCAAAACATTTATTTAAAAAATTTAAAAACTTTCAAAAACCAAACCAATAACTGTAAATAATTACTGTAAATATAAATTGTTATATATTATTTGGTATCGAAATATATTATTTATGCTTAGAGTTTTTATGGAAATAAAAATGAAAATATTTTGTTTTAGTCCCCAATTTTTAAAATAAATTAACATTGACTAGAATTGTGCATAATTTTTATATTCATAAGCTATGCTTAACCTAAATGTCATGTTTTGATTCCAAATAATAGTTCATCTTAAACAGATGTTGATTTGTTTTATTTAAATACAGTTCTAGGAAATCGTCAAGAAATATTTTTAATACAACCTTAGATCTTATATTTATGAGCAATAGAATGCACTAGGCATTTTTCTACGGTTTTTTTTCGAGCCGACCATATTAAAATCATTAGATGGAAAACATAGAGCCACATCTAGTTGATTAGAAAACTGTGAATTTCAGCCTCTATTGGTTTAATATAAATTGTATTACAAAATTTCTCGAAGACGCGTGTTAAGATCAATATAAGATTTCAGCCATATAGACTGATTAAATTGGAGAGCTCGGTGATTTTTGTTAATTTTAATCCATGTAGCAGGACTTTTTTTTAAATTACGATAATGAATTATATATTTGTGCTTATTGTGGAGAGTGGCCATTAGTTTTTACTAATGTTCGAAGAACATTAGTATTAAAATCGATTCGGCCAAAAATTCATATTTCCATATATATATATATATATATATATATATATATATATATATATATATATATATATATATATATATATATATATATATATATATATATATATATATATATATATATATATATATATATATATATATATATATATATATATTGTTTAGAATTATAAGTGTATATGTAATTTTCATTTACCACAAATACATCATAATTTACGATTGAATAAAATGTAGAATCATAAAGTTGACTCATCATCATACAGCTATTACGATACGAACATGTACTGACCCAATTCCGCAGGTTTATTTGTCGATGTGATTGATTTGCATTTTTTACTCGCGCAATCAATGACTATGGTTTCATGTTCTTACGTTCTCACGATGTAACATCAGCACTATTCACGTAAATATTAATTTGTCATGAATCGCGTGCGCATCGATAAGTAAATATTGACAATCAAGTCAATTACCTTGCATATCAGCATTGTTCGTTTAACTTGTTTTAAATCGTAAATAGGTCGATAAGCAAATATTGTGAGCAAATCGATCACCTCGTATGTCAGCAATTGCAAAGTGCAAATAAGTATGATGATGAGTACACTTTCTTTTTACTATATAAGATCGTACCAAGTGTTAATAAAGTAATTAATCTTAACGAGCACTCAAATCGTTTCAGTTGATTAGTGAAGTTAAGGTGATTCTAGTGGTGCAAACCAGTTCGAATGATCTGGCTGTAAAGTGTTATAGTAAACATTCGAACATTTTTTGGTCCGTCGAGCCGGATATCTTGATCCGTCGATACTAGACAACAGTGGAGAAATTGTTCTTTTCCGTAATCTCTGGTCTCAAGTTTTCCACCGTGTAAATTGAAAATAAATCAATTTGGTGCAAACGAGAATCAGTATTCCGGTGCAGAAAGAATCTAAAGTAACCACTTGTCGGTATTTGTGAACATCTGCGAGATTTCAAGATGACGAAGGGAGTGGTTTTGCTGCAACAGGACAATTTTAGCAGTCTGAGCAGACTTAATCGAAACCACTCGAAAGATAGCAAGGATAGATATTCCCTTGGCTATTTTCAAGCTAGACTGCAGCGATTGGAAGAGGTATGGCAGGCGTGCCAGGAGCGATATGGAGCTGTACTGGACGACCTCTCAGCAGACTCCGACAAAAGGAAGTCCTACTTGGAGGAGTACAAGAAAATCGAGGAAACGTATTTGGATTTGCTCACTCGCTTCAAGTCGGGCATGGTGGAGTATCAGTCCACCTCATCACCCACCGACAACAAAGGTCCATCAGCAACGAATCGGTTGCAGTTGGAACGACTGGCTATCCCAAAGTTCGATGGGAAATATAGTCAGTAGCGCACGTTCAACGACATGTTTAATTCGTTGATTCATAGCAACGAAACGCTTTCTGCTGTGGAAAAGATGCAGTATCTAAAAACGCATGTCCAAGGTGATGCTGCAAGAGTTATTCAGCATTTGGACGTGAACAACGAAAATTACGAGGCAGCACTGCACATGCTGCGAGAGAGATTCGATAATAAAAGAGCGATGGCGTGGAGTTACCTTCATAAATTTCACAAATTGCCAGTGGCAAAGGAAGATTGCGATCTCTCCATTAAGCAAATTATGGATGTCACGGCAGAATTCATCGCCAACATGAATAGTATTGGTGTCAATACTGAACACTGGGACTTGTTGATCATCTACACAACAAGCCAGAAATTGGACCAACAATCTCGACGATTATGGGAGGCGTCATTAGGAGCAAGCTCAGAGCTACCTAGATTGGAATCGTTTTTGGTATTCCTGACGAGTCGGTTCAGGACATTGGAGGCGTTGAACATCCCTTGCAAAGCTGCTAAGATTGAAGCATTAACTACTACCACAGCAACGGGTTGCAGCATATGTGGAAAGGACCACTATATCAACCAATGCGATAAATTCAGGGCAATGGACGTGCAACAACGAAGAAGCGAAGCAAAAAAACAAAATTGGTGCTATAATTGTTTGAAGAAAGGGCATGGCATCAACCAATGTCCATCAAGTAGTAGGTGCCGAACATGTTCCAAGAAACATCATTCGTTGTTACACAGCAATGGAGCCACAAACGGGACACAAAAATTAGCAGCCGATGTTAAGCCTTTCATCCCGAGTGCCCAATCATTATTGGCAGGGAATGGAGCACAGGACCAAGCGATACTATTAGCGACCGCTCGAGTCAACGTGCAAAACAGTTCGGGCAGATGTATGACACTGAAAGCTCTGATAGACTCCGGGTCGCAACGGAGTTTCATTACAGAGTCAGCAGCTCAGTTACTTGATCTGAAGAGGCGATTCGCGAAAGTTCAGATATGTGGAGTAGGAGCAGTCACAAACCTTCAGAGTAAAGGTTGTGTGGTCTTGGCTATTAGAACGAAATATGGAGATTCAACAATCAATGCATCAGCTTTAGTATTGCCGAGCATAACAAACTTGTGCCCGTCAATCACGATGCCAATCAAGCTCCCAGTAGGACTGTCAGCCGACAAGCTAGCTGACCCAAATTACGGAGCTCCGGGACGAATCGACCTACTGCTTGGTGCGGACATGTACGATGAAATCGTGCTACCAGGGTTCAAAAAAGGGTCTCCGTGTGCGATAAATACCAGATTTGGCTGGATTTTACTCGGTCCGACCACTTCTCCAAACAATCAAGAAGGCATACTGTCGCTGATCACTACTGAAGACACCACGGATAAGCTGGTCGAGAGATTTTGGGAGATTAATGAAGCACCTGCGAAACGACCAGTAACAGCTGACGAGCAAGCAGCTATGGACTGGTATCAGCAGACTACCAAGCGAGACGAATCTGGTAGATATGTAGTTCGACTCCCGTTTAAGCAAGATGCTGAGCCCGGGAAAATTTTGTGCAATTCCCAGCAAAAGGCGCATATTCGGTTCTCACAGTTGGAGAAACGATTACACAATGACGATGTTTTGAGAAGCCAATATGTGTCATTCATGGAGGAGTACCTAAGCCTAGGCCACATGGTAGAAGTACCAGCAGCAGAGAAATTTTCGAAGCAGACATACTATTTGCCTCATCACGCCGTACGCAAGGATGACAGCACAACCACGAAACTTCGAGTTGTGTTCAATGCGTCCCAAGCAGCACCAGTAGGCAAGTCACTCAATGATATCTTGCTTATTGGTCCCAGTATCCAGAATAGCATTACGCGAGTACTGATGAAATGGAGAACTCACCGATATGTGGTTGCAGCTGATATAGAGAAGATGTACCGGCAAATACTTGTGCATCCTCAGGATCAAGACTATCAGCGGATACTGTGGCGAAGTCATCCATCAGAACCAATCAAGCATTTCAAGCTTACAACCGTGACATATGGCACTGCCAGCGCTCCTTACCTAGCTATGCGCACGTTACATCAATTGGCGGAAGATGAAAGGTTATATCACCCAGAGGCATGTCGAGCTATTAAAGAGGATTTCTATGTGGATGATGTGTTAACCGGAGGAGAAACGATCGAGAAAGCGCAAAACCTACAACAGGACCTTATTAAAGTACTGCAAAAGGGAGGGTTCAAACTACGAAAATGGGCAGCAAATCACGATACTCTGCTGGAATCTATTCCTATTTCTGATAGAGAGGCAATATCACCGCTAAATATCAATGAGGATGACCATGTCAAGACGCTAGGATTACGATGGCATCCAGCGAAAGATTGCTTCTTCTTTAAGGTCACTTTAGAAGACATCTCAGATGACTTGCTCACAAAACGACAACTGCTTTCTGAGATAGCAAAGTTATTCGATCCAATGGGATGGCTACAACCATGTATTGTAATAGGGAAAATAATGATCCAGCAGCTGTGGTTGCAGCAAACAAACTGGGATGAACCAGTTGCAGAAGATATTGGGGTGAAATGGCGGAACTTTCGCTTACAGTTGCCGGCTCTCCAAGAAATCTCGATCCCAAGGTGGTTACATTGGAGTAATGCAGCAGCAGTTCAAGTTCATGGATTTTGTGACGCCTCAGAAGCAGCATATACAGCAGCCATTTACGTACGCATTGTGGAACGTAACGGCTCCACAATTGTCCGACTCGTAACATCAAAGTCTAAGGTCGCACCGTTGAAGGTTCAATCAATTCCACGATTAGAGCTGTGCAGCGCTGTGCTTCTGTGTGATTTGATGACAACTACACTAGAGGCCCACGGTTGGAAGGATGTACGTCCTTACTATTGGACAGATTCGATGATTGTATTACAGTGGCTCCAAAGTCCAGCAGCAAAATGGAAGGTGTTTGTCGCTAATAGAGTAAGCCACATTCACTCTACATCTGACATCAAGCAATGGCGACATATAAACAGCAAAGCGAACCCAGCAGATGTCGCTTCTCGTGGAATTTTTCCAAGCCTTTTGCAGAACCATGCATTGTGGTGGAACGGTCCAGACTGGTTGAAGGAACAGCAAGATACATGGCCGAAATCGAAATTTGTATGCAACGACGCTATGGCTTGTGTAGAAATACGACCAAGAGCAACGTGCCTGACAACTGTAAAGGTGGAAGAAAAGGAGAACATAGCCCAACGATTCTCCTCATTTACGAAACTCATCAGAGTCATTGCTTACTGTAGAAGATGGAGGTCTAAAATTCGCAGCTCATTTTTGAGAACGGATGAGTTACAGCAGGCTGAGAGCACAATCATTCGTATGATCCAGCAGGAGGCTTTTGCAAATGAAATTAATTCGCTCAAAAGCAACAACAACGTGGAAAAATCGAGTTCATTGATTAGACTAACCCCGTTTCTTGATCAGGACCAGATGCTGCGGGTAGGAGGGAGAATACAGCAGAGTGCTGTAAGTTTCGCTACGAAGCACCCGATACTAATACCCCGAGGACATATGGCTAATCTAGTCATAAAACATTATCATCATATGATGCTACATGGTCCTGCCCAGCTAGTACATGCGACAGTTCGAACAAAGTACTGGATCGTTGATGGGCTCACCGCAGTGAAACAGTTTGGGAGGAAATGTACCCATTGTTTCAAATTGAACGCCAAACCAAGCCATCAGCTGATGGGTATATTGCCTCACGAACGGGTGCGACCAGGAAAACCCTTTGCTCGAACCGGTATGGATTTCGCTGGTCCAATCACAATCAAATGGAGCAATGGTAGAGGAGCGAAGACCACCAAGGCATACATAGTTGTGTTCGTATGCTTATCAACAAAGGCGGTGCATCTTGAATTAGCTAGCGACTTGACATCGAAGACTTGTATCGCAGCTATTCGAAGATTCATAGCAAGGAGAGGTCTGTGTCATACTTTGATAAGTGACAACGGCACCAATTTCGTAGGGGCTGACAAGTTGTTGCGCGAAGCTGCGAAGAAGATGATTGCAGAAACCCAAGAAAACCTTGCTGTCATCAACATCAATTGGAAGTTTATACCTCCGGGAAGTCCTCATTTCGGAGGAATTTGGGAGGCAGCAGTGAAAAGCATGAAGCGGCACTTGATCAAAACTCTCGGTTCGCACTTGCTAAACGTGGAAGAAATGTTCACGTTGCTGGCACAAATCGAAGCCTGCATGAATTCGAGACCATTAACAGCACTGAGTACCGATCCACACGACCTTAATGCGCTGACTCCTGGGCACTTTTTGACAGGAGAACATCTTTTCGAATTACCAGATGGGCATATGGAAGACAACGTTATAAGGAAATGGCAACTAGTGCAGAGACTCAAACAACACTTTTGGCAGCGATGGAGTCTCGAATATTTAACTCAATTGCAACAGCGTGCCAAATGGTTCACTGAGAACAAAAAAATTAGAGTGGATGATTTAGTCCTAATCAAGTATGAGAATCAGGCATCGTGTCAGTGGCCTTTGGGAAGAATTTTAGCAATACATCCTGGAACCGATGGTCTGACTAGGGTAGTGACATTGAAAACGAAGGATAATATCATCAAGCGGCCGATTACGAAAATCTGTCCATTACCAAGCAATGAGGAATGTGGAGTCGAGCGACCATCAGAAGACGTTATCACCCGTCCGAGTACCCACAAAAGGAAGCAAGACGCTAGACCTTCGAAGCGAACATCAAAGATATCTAAACTAATGGTAAATTTGTTCGCTTTACTCGTTTGTGTCACGAATGCCAAAGCCAGCTATACCATCAAGCATCCTGAACCAGGAGTATACGTTGAGCACTTGGGACAAGTACGGCTGATAGAGGGACATTTTCGATTGAATGTTAATGTCTCGAATGAAGAAATCATCGCAGACCTGCAGAATACCCAACAAATATACACTAATATATCGCACCTATGTAAAGAAGGACTCCGACTGCACCCAGATATACGCTGTACAGAACTTGTTGACCAGTTAGGACAAGAAGTCAACAGGACTATGGAGGCGATCAAGCCGTGGGTTCAGGTGAGGAAGCGACGTGGAATTCTGGGAAACATACTGCAAGGAATTTTCGGTGTAAATGATGAAGTTTACACAGATATCGAAAAGTTGGACGAAAATCAAAACCAAATTATCAAGACCATGGAACATCACGGCAATCTATTATTAACCACCACCCAATTGTTAAATGAGACACGAAGAGCATTGAACACTAAAATGAATCTTCTTGCCAGAAAAGTTGATCAGGTTTCCAAAACAATGGCAGAAACTACTTCCTGGTATATTGATCAAAACCGTATCAACATTCAGTTCTTAGCAGCATATCAACTAGCATTTGGTTGGTTGGGACACATCCAAACCCACTATGAAGTGTTTCATAAAATCAAGTCAGGAGTAGGGAGCATCATGGAAGCACTGTCCGCAGCAACCATAACGAATACTCTGTCACGGGCGCAAGACAAATTGGGGGGCACGCTTATTATAGTACCTAAGGAGGTAGGCAAAACTCGCATTGCCACCCTACAAAGCGGAATTACGATATTTGGCAGCTTCCACCTCGTTGAGCCAAAGAAGTTTGAACTGAAGCATTTCACTGGCATACCACACCATTTAGGAAATGGAAATTACTCGGTTCCCGACATCACACAAAATTACTTTGGAGTACGATATGACGACCAGATATACTTCACGCTAACTCCGGAACAGCTCACTCAGTGCGAGAGGATTGACACCATCGAACTTCATTGCTCAGTTAATATTTTGTTGAGCATTGGTGACCATCCGAATTGTGTCTTGGACGAAATCTACGACCGATTCAACAAGCGGCCTTGTCCTCAACACATAATAGAAGTGAAGAGTATAATGTGGAAACAGCTAGTCCGGCCTAACACATGGCTGTTTCTCGCCTCCACTGCGAACCCTGCTGCACTTACGTGTAACGGGCAAAGACAAGATCTCAAAATTGAAGGTGTCGGTATTCTGGAGATGGAACCCTTTTGTAGCCTCACAAGCTCCACCGCTATTTTGCGAACGAATCCAGCAACATTCAACAGCGTTACCGTTCACTACACATATGTTAAACCGATGATCCAACAATTCAACACTACCAACACGACATTTGTATACGTGCCATCAAAGCTGATTCTTGAGCAAGATGACAGTTTTATTCAGAGCATCCAGCATCAGGAGGCCATGCTTCGAACTGATATGACGACTACCTCCTGGCATCACTTGAGACGACAAACCATAATGATCGGGTCTAGTTGTGGACTCGGGTTTCTGGTTATCAGCGCCATTATCGGTGCGCTCTTCTGCAGAATTTACCAACGGGAAACCTGCCAGTCAACACCACAAGCAACAGCAGCTCCGGAGCCCACAAGTCAGTGGTACGATCTCACCAAACGATAGCTCGCTCACGCACTTTGGAAGAACCGTTGGTTCTTGGCGGGCAGAATGTTTAGAATTATAAGTGTATATGTAATTTTCATTTACCACAAATACATCATAATTTACGATTGAATAAAATGTAGAATCATAAAGTTGACTCATCATCATACAGCTATTACGATACGAACATGTACTGACCCAATTCCGCAGGTTTATTTGTCGATGTGATTGATTTGCATTTTTTACTCGCGCAATCAATGACTATGGTTTCATGTTCTTACGTTCTCACGATGTAACATCAGCACTATTCACGTAAATATTAATTTGTCATGAATCGCGTGCGCATCGATAAGTAAATATTGACAATCAAGTCAATTACCTTGCATATCAGCATTGTTCGTTTAACTTGTTTTAAATCGTAAATAGGTCGATAAGCAAATATTGTGAGCAAATCGATCACCTCGTATGTCAGCAATTGCAAAGTGCAAATAAGTATGATGATGAGTACACTTTCTTTTTACTATATAAGATCGTACCAAGTGTTAATAAAGTAATTAATCTTAACGAGCACTCAAGTCGTTTCAGTTGATTAGTGAAGTTAAGGTGATTCTAGTGGTGCAAACCAGTTCGAATGATCTGGCGGTAAAGTGTTATAGTAAACATTCGAACATATATATATATATATATATATATATATATATATATATATATATATATATATATATATATATATATATATATATATATATATATATATATATATATATATATATATACAGCCTTGGCCAAAAGTATTAGGCACCCCTTCAAAACACATGTAATTTGAAACGTATGTTCAAATTGATAATTTCTTTTAATATTTACGATACTGGTTTGTTCAAACAATAATAACAGCGATAAACGATCTTCTTTGAAGAGCCATAAAACATCTGGAGTGCAAATTCCAGGAAATGGGGTATTTGAGAAATTGTTGATAATATTTTGTCAGTCTTCATTTGTTACTTATAGGGTAAGGCTGATTGTTTTTGTGATTGATTTGCAAACTAGACACTCTGTGCAATACAATATGCCAAAAACGAGTGAACTTGGTATTGAAAAACGCTGTAGAATTCAGTTTCTACATGAACAATGTAAATCTCAAGTTGAGATTGCCAAGCTAGTGAAATGTTCTCGGTGCGCAGTGCAATCTGCAATCATGCGGTTTGCGGAGACCAGTTCTCACGAAAATTAGCCAAGAACAGGCAGAAAACACGTAACTTCAAAACGTCAGGACAGAAAACTTGTCCACGACTCTTTGAAGGAGCGTAAAAAAACATCTTCTGCGTTTGCTGCTAGCCTGTCGGAAAACTTGGGGAAAGTAATAAGTGCTCGATCGGTAAGAAGGCGTCTCACAGAAGCAGGCTTGAAAGGTTGTAAAGCTAGAAAGAAGCCGTGGCTTTCAGCAGCCAACAAAAAAAATCGCTTGGAATGGGCTCTTCGGTACCAGCATTTCACAGAAGAGGATTGGACAAATGTTCTGTGGTCCGATGAATCTAGTTTCCAGGTAAGCTTAATTATAACCTTTTTCAAACAACAATAACCGTAATTTTTTACGGAGGCCTTGATTTCAGAAAATTTTTCAAAAAAATTGAAACAGGTTTTTGTATTTTCTAACAGGATTTTTTTTTGTTGGCTGCTGAAAGCCACGGCTTCTTTCTAGCTTTACAACCTTTCAAGCCTGCTTCTGTGAGACGCCTTCTTACCAATCGAGCACTTGTTACTTTCCCCAAGTTTTCCGACAGGCTAGCAGCAAGCGCAGAAGATGTTTTTTTACGCTCCTTCAAAGAGTCGCGGAAAAGTTTTCTGTCCTGGCGTTTTGAAGTTACGCGTTTTCTGCCTGTTCTTGGCTTGTTTTCGTGAGAACTGGTCTCCGCAAACCGCATGATTGCAGATTGCACTGCGCACCGAGAACATTTCACTAGCTTGGCAATCTCAACTTGAGATTTACCTTGTTCATGTAGAAACTGAATTCTACAGCGTTTTTCAATACCAAGTTCACTCGTTTTATGCATATTGTATTGCACAGAGTGTCTAGTTTGCAAATTAATCACAAAAACAAGCAGCCTTACCCTATAAGTAACAAATGAAGACTGACAAAATATTATCAACAATTTCTCAAATACCCCATTTCCTGGAATTTGCACGCCAGATGTTTTATGGCTCTTCAAAGAAGATCTTTTATCGCTGTTATTATTGTTTGAACAAACCAGTATCGTAAATATAAGAAGAAATTATCAATTTGAACACACGTTTCAAATTACATGTGTTTTGAAGGGGTGCCTAATACTTTTGGCCAAGGCTGTGTATATATATATATATATATATATATATATATATATATATATATATATATATATATATATATCATCAAAAAATTTCAGTGAGATAATCTCGGGAACGCGCCATCTGATTTAGCTGAAACTTTCAATATACATTGGTGTAAATGCAGAATAGGTCCAAGTCTCTTTAAATGTCAGTTATTGTTAATCTTTTGGCGCCGGCGGCCATTTAAGTGATATTTTTAATATACCTATTATTTCGTGCACAAATAATTTTCGCAAAAATAAAGTTAACGAAATAAATTTCTAACGTGTTTTACATATGAATCGGATAATGCTTTGGAATTTTTTAACCCTATATGTGCGCTGGGTGCCTAAAAAGAGGACGGGAAAATTTGAAAATTTTTAAATTTCAATAACTTTTGACAGAGCTATTCAACCATTACGAAATTTTCACGACATATTGATATTATTTAGTTGAAGATTTGTGTAGCTTTTAATGAGCGTGCTGGCAACCCTGTCGCTAATGCAGGCACTGAAAGTGAAAACCTCCAAATCATCGTCTCTCTTGAAAAAATGCCGTTTCTTCAAAAAAAAGCCACTCATATGTAAATCTTGTGCTTTGTTTACATAACCAAAAAAAAAGATATGGTATAACGGGCACGCCTGGTAACCCTTGCCCAATTTACCTATATTTTTAGCATCAAAAACTTCTGTTCACGGAAACTCACGATTCGATGAGCAAAATTATTTGAAATTCACAGAATGTATTAACCTTAAATAGGACCAGGTCTGATAGAAGTGATTTTGAAATGCGGGCGATTCTGTGCCAGTGGTGCCAGCTTGAAAAACCACTAAAAAAGATAACTGTTTTTAGCCCTATAAATTCTGATTGAATCGTTCGATTTTGACGAAACTCACGCAATTGCTGAACCTTACTTTAGGCCACGTTTGGTAGAAATTTGATTGAAAAATTCGGTTGGAGCTGCCAGGTATGATAATTTTGGTGTCTTCATTTTGAAAAAAAAAAATTTGGAAGTGAAAACATTCAAACCATCGAATATTCAAAAAAATGTCCGTTTCTTACAATAAAACCAATCTGTATATAAATCTTATATTTTATCTACACGTTCAAAATAAAACTTTGGAAATTTCATGTCGGACAAGAACGGTAACCCTCTCCCAGTTAACCTATATTTTTAGCATCAAAAACTTCTGTTCACGGAAACTCACGAACCAATAATCAGATACAGCTAAAATTTACAGAATGCATTGGACTTAAGTAAGACCAGATTTGATAGAAACGATTTTGAATTGTGGGCAAGTCTGTGCCAGTGGTGCCATCTTGAAAAATTACAAAGAAAAAAAATTGCTTTTTGCCCTATGAAATGTGAATAAGTTACCATATTTTCATGAAATTGACACAGTAGCTAAACCTAACTCTAATCTCTGTTTGATATAAATTTGGTTAAAAAATTCGGTTGGTGCTGCCAGCTATGGTAATTTTTGTGTCTTTGGTTTTGAAAATTCGCTCAGGAAAATAAAACTTTTTGCACTATAACTTCCAGTGCAGTCATGAAATCAATACGAATTTCATACAATTAATGGAACCTATAATAAACATTATTCAGGCCAAATTTGATTGAAAAGCCTCGATAGGGTTGCCAGCTAATGTTGGTTTTGTGTTTAATTGCAATATTTTAATTAAGCGGTTTTATCGTAGAATTTTCAAATGGTAATGATATTGTAGTGACAATAAACAGCAAATATTAAACTTTCGATCATTTGAAAAAACTCGCTGCATGTAACCCTAAATTTCTTTATACTCCTATAACTTCGAATGTAATTAAACAACGTGAAGCAGATTTGATATATTCTTGGCTTTGATACTGGCGAAAGGTTGCCAGCACGAGTCGGTTGTGCTACTTTTGTATCAATAAATGCTTACAGTAAGTATACATACCGGAAACATTTACAATGAAAATAAATAACCGATGTTACAATTCGCAAAGTTCTGCAAATTTTTCGGATCGCAGCCCCAAACAGCAACTTCAGTTACATTGCTACAGGCACTGAGCATTTTCTTCATTGATGTTATATGAGATGCTGCTTTCAAAATTATGTGAAATAAGCAACTGATAACGAATATAATTAACCCGTGTTTAGCTCTCATAAACGTTGAAATTCATGCCAGTGGTAATATCTGAAACCTTCTACCATATGAGTTATAATGCATTCTTGAGACCAAAGTAAAACGTGGCATTTGAAACAGTTTGGCCGTAATAAGCAGCACATGTGGTGGAATATGCACTCAAAACCTGCACGATTCTTCTACTGTTCTTCGAACATTAGTGTTTCTAGCGGTTCAGGTGCGCTAGAGTTTTTTCTGTTTTGAATTGGGGGCGCTGCAATGCTCTGGGCAAAAAGGTAGATCTTTATGAAGATCATGAAGCTCTTGTGGATATTCCAAATCTACTTCTAAAATGTAGCCAGTGGGTGAATCATCCAAGACCTCTTCAATCTTAACGTTGTTTGCGTTATCTACCCACTTGAAGCCACCGTAAGGCAAGTGTTGAGACATTGCCCAACCATATTGGTTATTAATATCATAGTGTTGTAAGAATTTTGATGATATATTTGGATCATAGTCTACCATATATTTATTATTTGCCTTGGAGTAACGTTTAGAGCACTGACTGAGGCCGCCTCGGATACCACGCCCAACAAACATTAACATATCAATATCAGTCAATAGTTCCAAAGTTATACCAGTATGTTTGAGCATAGCATCCCAAGTGTAACCTGGAAGTGTATAGTAGTGTGCAGGATCTAATCCATAAGTCACATGACAACTTGATCGAAACTGTTCAAAAACATCCGCCAGCAGAAGTACATCTGTTTTTAAATACAGATCGGAATATTCACCTAGGTTTTGAATGCCGAATTCATTCCATACATTGCAAGCATGATTATAATCTTCGTAACTAATATTAGAATCGTTCAATTTATTATAAAAGTTTGAAATACTAGCAAGAGAAGACTCTAAAAATTTATTAAAATCATTAATATAATCATAAGGGTAAACTCCCTTACGAGTTAGTAAATTATAATTCGGATCAGCCAAATTTGAGAACTGGGATCTTTAAATGGGTAGTGAAGTTAGATATGACGCAAGAGTTTCAAGGCTACATCCCATAAAGCGGAAGGAATCAATAAAACGGAATTTGATAGAATATTCAACTAAGGTTTTTGTAAATGAAATATATCGTTCTTTGTTTATAGGAAGAAGATCAACGCGGCCTTCCAAATCAGTTGCAATATCTTTAATTATAAAATGTGAGTCGTAGCCGCTAAGGTTATGGAAAATCACTGGGATAGTGTGGCTATCCTTGAAATTAATATTACATCCCTCATGTGCTGAGCCCCGATATTTACCTGTTAGGTGACAGTGATCATGCACCTTTTTATCATCCTCTGTGAACGGCTTTTCGCAAATATGGCAGAGTGTGGCGGTCTCAAAGAACGCTATTTCCTCAGCAGTCATCTGATTCATGGGTAGAGGGCAAAGGAAAACGGTTTCCACGTCTTCAGCAAATTGATTTAATTCGCACACAAACCACTTGATACAATCGGTGCCACGATGAGACTTAAAAAATGATAATGCAGGATCGTAAGAGCATTTAACGTAGTATGCTATACTACAAGGCACATGTTGTTGATACTTATTTTCTGTCTTATATTCTACTAACAAACATTCCAAGTCCGAGTATATTACAAATGGAGCTTCTATTTTATTCCTAAAATTCTTAAATTTAAGCTGCTTCTGGCCTTCGGATGGTAGCCGGATCTTGCATTGATTCAGTACCTTGCAGTCTTCCAAGTGATGCTCTAGTGCAATGGATGAGTAAAAGTAGTGGAGACAGCGGTCACAAATGTATTTTCGGCCATAGTGTTGGGAAATTTGCATTGAAAGAAGTCTAGATAAATTCTTAATCCAAACAAAGTGTGATCTGACGGGCTCATAAGCCGATTTTTTTTCCTGCTCACTATCTTCGATAAAGTAGATGTTCTGGATCATAAGTAGGTTTACATGCTTCTCCTTTTTCTCCTTGGCTAAATAAGTTGGTAGAACTTTAAAGTTTTCTTTGACCGTGTGACCCATGTTTTCCAAAGCATGTACATTAATTGAAAGATTGTTTTGTTGTTCAAACCGAGGGATCTGTTTGATGGTCATCGGGAACGTAATATCCTTAAGATTCAGAATATTAGAGTAGTGGGGGTATTTCGTTACACGTTGTGGATCCTTCTTTGCCGGATGTAGGGCTGATATTATCGCCCATGCAAAACATGCATTGTCACTATTTTCAACATTTACACATGCTTTACGACGTTTTATTAATGGCGGCAGCTCAATATAAGACGATCCAAGCAGTGGAGTATATTTGTTAATATTGATTGTTAGATTAATAATAGCTGATAACGCCCACCCACTTTCTTTTTCCTGGAACTCCTCCAGTTTTTTCAAAACTGGTTCTTGAATGTTTTGCTCAAACAAAGCATTTATATTTGTATCACGGTAGATGGGGGCATTCTTTGTGTTCATATACTTAAATTCAAATATCTCCTCATCACCTCGCGCGATCTTAAATTCTGCACAGAAAACGGTGTTGACTTTGAGAGTGGCTTCCTTCTTAAGCGCGTTATTTATGCGGCGTTGAAAGAGTCCAACACAGTCCTTAAGGAACTTCTTTGGCTCTTTATGTGTTAAGTTGATAATTGCTCCTGTCCTAATGCGATCATTGAACGCGGACTGTACATCCTCCCATTTAACTCGGGAAGAAGCCCAATTAGAACGGCGTAAGCTGTGTCCACCTCCTGACAATAAGTTTTGCGCTTTTAGTTGAATGCGCATTCCTTTTAATATACCTATAGCTGTCATCAGTTGAGTCTTTTTACTCACGTTGTTGGTCCGCCTCAAAGAATTTTGAGCTTACGTAAAGAATTACTAAGCTTTTTATGTACGGCACTTATTAATTCGCGGTTATTTTTAGCATTGATAAATGCAGTTTGTAAGTCTTCAACTAAATTTTTCACATTCATGTTTAATACTTTATTATTGTTTATAGCACTGTATGAACTGTATCGCACGGCAAGTACTTGTTGAATGATGTGATTCAGGATGAGGTATGCTATTTATAAGCTTCCAGTTAATAATTAAAAGTGTAAAATACAAAGTTTATATGTGTTTTGAGAATACATTTACTTATTAACTGCATTAATCTACAAAATTCTATAAATTTAATAATTATAAATACTTCCTTTCTGAGGTCAGCCTAATACTATAATAACAGGAGCACAAAGTTTGCAGTAACTCAATTGAGTAATAATTGCTGTGAATGCAATCAATTTCATCTTGATTCGTATATTTTTGTTCATATGCATTTATTACTGTATTAATTTACAAACTCAGAGTCCAACGTGCTTATGCATGAAAGATACAATCAGACACATCTCAAGCACCTGCAAATAACCAACATCCAATCAAGATATTCAAGAGATTCCCTGACGTCATATAAAATAATAATCTTCTCTTACCGTTTCTTTTAACTCATATTCATAACACACATTGACTCTTCGCCTTAGTTATATCGTTAAAGGAAAACTATGCATGTGGAATTGTCGTCCATTCATAAATTACTATAAATGCAACGTACGCTTTGGAGAAGCAACGTTTCAGCTAAATAAACAGGTAAAAACAAGTTTTTCTTAATATCTGCACAAGAGTTTTGTATAAGGAGATTGTCATTCGTTTGGATTTGTAAAGATCGTGATTCCGCTATTGAATTCTGATTGCTTGTGATATAATCTGATCACCTGGTAGCAGGTTTTTGCCTTTAGTTTGTTCGCCATTCAAGTGAATGCGAAATGTCTAATTTTATTTTAATAAATTTGAAGGGAAATAGGTGTGGGTATTTCGCAACATTGCATAATGCAGCGGTGAGTTGTTATTGAACCAAGGAGGAGGGACGGTTTCAAGTTGGGGGGGGGGGAGTTGAAGAGGTTTTTCTATGACACCATACCGATTTCCATGTGTGAGAGTGATAGGGAGGCAAATAGAGCAACCTATATAATGCTATGTCTTTCTATCAATTTTATACACACTTTTGAGAATTTAGAGGCCCCTTTAAAAATACACAGGAAATCGCGCTAGAACTCTCATAGCTTATCTTCTTGTAAATTTCAATTCTATCTGATTATTGATTCGTGAGTTCCCGTGAACAGAAGTTTTTGAAGCTAAAAATAAAGGTTAACTGAGAAAGGGTTATTGTTCTTGTCCGACATGAAATTTCCAAAGTTTTACTTTGACTGTGTAGATTAAGCATAAGATTTGTATACAGATTGGTTTTGTTGTAGAAACGGACATTTTTTAGGATATTCGATGGTTTGAATGTTTTCACTCCCAAATTTTAAATTTTTCAAATTTAAAGCACCAAAATTATCATAGCCTGCAGCTCCAACCGAATTTTTCAACCAAACTTCTACCAAACGTGGTTTGAAGTAAGATGCAGCTACGGCGTGAATTCAAAATCGAACGATTCAACCAGAATTTATAGGGCTAAAAGCAGTTATCTTTTTAGTGATTTTTCAAGATGGCACCACTGGCACAGAATCACCCGCATTTCAAACTCACTTCTATCAGACCTGGTCCTATTTAAGACCAATACATTCTGCAAATTTCAATAAATTCTGCTAATCGGATCGTAAATTTCGGTGAACATAAGTTTTTGATGCTAAAAATATAGGTAACTTGGGCAAGGGTTACCAGGCGTGCCCGTTATACCATATCAAATTTTTTTTTTTATGTAAACAAAGCACAAAATTTACATATGAGTGGCTTTTATTTAAAGAAGCGGCATTTTTTCAAGAGAGACGATGATTTGGAGGTTTTCACTTTCAGTGCCTGCCCTAGCTACAGGGTTGTCAGCACGCTCATTTAAACGTACACTAATCTACAACTATATAAAACAAACATGTCCTGAAAATTTCGTAATCATGGAATACCTCTGTCAAAAGTTATCGCAAATTAAAAACTTTCAAATTTTCCCGTTCTTTTTTAGGCACCCTGCGCCCACATGGGGTTCAAAAAATTCCAAAACATTATCCGACTCACATGTAAAACTTGTTCGAAATTTATGCCGTCAACTTTATTTTTGCAAAAATGATTTGTGCGGAATAATAGGTATATTGAAAAAATCACTAAATTGGCCGCCAGCGCCAAAGGGTTAAAGATTATTAACTTTTTCTGAGCCCTGGCACTATTCTGCATATACACTAATGTGTCCTGAAAATTTCAGCTCAATCGGATGGCACGTTCCTGGGATTTTTTCACTGAAATTTTGTGATGTTATATATATATATATATATATATATATATATATATATATATATATATATATATATACATATATATATATATATATATATATATATATATATATATATATATATATATATATATATATATATATATATATATATATATATATATATATATATATATATATATATAGAAATATGAATTTTTGGCCAAAGTGATTTTAATACTAATGTTTTTCTTCGAACATTAGTAATAAGCAAGAGTTGTACTCACTTTTAACGGTTAAAAATTTGCTTGGAACATGCTTTCGCTTTGAAAATGCGAATAGCTTTGGCACATGTCTCCAATCATTTCACGCCAATTTAGTAGGTGCAGTTCATTTTTTTTTTGTTCTTCGAACATTAGTATTAAAATCGCTTCGCCAAAAATTCGTCATATATATATATATATATATATATATATATATATATATATATATATATATATATATATATGTATATATATATATATATGTATATATTTATAAATATATTTATATATATATATATATATATATATATATATATATATATATATACACATATATATATATATATATATATATATATATATATATATATATATATATATATATATATATATACATATATCAGCAAAATGGTTAAGAGAGTTAATCTCTGGAGTGGCCGATCCGATTGAGCTGAAATTTTTGGAGGACATAGATGTATACAACAGGTAGGTCCATGTTTAGCTAGAAATCAGATATCTTCAACGTTTTGGCAGCGGCGGGCATTTAAGTGAATTTTCAGGTGCTCCTATATTTCCAAGCAGTGTTCATCTTTGTTCAAAGAAAGTACTAGAGATGAAAACTTATTATGTTTTAAGTTTGTTTATGATAAAGAAGTTGAAATTTTGAGCCTTGTGTAGGCACTGAGTGCCTAAAAGTAGGCAAGGATTATTTTTCCAAAATTCGGTTTGTCATAACATTTAAGAAAAACAATGGATCATCGTGAAATTTTTAGAGCGTATTGATATAGACTAAAATTTTACACATATGGACTTCCAAAACTGTGCGGACAACTCTGAAGCTACAGCAGGCTCCTGAACAAAAATCCTTCAAATCATCGACCTTCCTGAAAATTTTTTGATTTTTGAAAATAATTTCAAATTATTGATAAATTTCGACCAAGGCAAATAAAATATTTCAAAATTCCGCAGTAAACAAGAACGGCAGCCCGTGATGAAATTACCTCTATTTTCAGGACTCAAAACTTCTGTTCACGAGAACTGACGATCGCATAATCCGATCATAATGAAATTTACAGAACATGTTGGTATTAACTAGGCCCAGGTTTGATAGAAGTGATTTTGAAATGGGGACAACCCTGTGGCAGTGGTGCCATTTGGAAAAATCGCTGAGAAAAAAATGGTTTTTGGCCTATAGCTTCCGATTTAGCCACCAGATTTCAACGAAATTCACGCAGTAGGTGAACCTTGCTCTAAAGTAGATTTCTAAGGTAGAAATTTGGTTGAAAAATTAGTATAGGGACGCCAGCTACGGCAATTTGCGTCTCCTAAATATTGTTAATTTGCTCAGGAAATAAAGATTTTTTCCCTATAACTTCCGATGTAGTGACGAAATCAAAACGAAATTCATGTGAAAAGCATATCTTGTTGCGATTGTAATTCTGTAGGAATTTTGTTGAAAAACCGTGAAAGGGTTGCCAGCTATGATGAATTTCGTAATTTATTTACATTGCTTTATCGAGCGATGTTGTCATAAAATTTCCAAATGGGGATGATCCTGCAATGACAATTAACAACAAATATTTACGTTTCAAAAATTTAAAAAGTTTGGACGATGGTAACCCTAAAATTTAATTCACTCCTATAACTTACAGCGCAGCCACTCAATCGAAACGAAATTCATAGGCTGGGTTTAACACAACGTGAAGCAGCTATGGTGCTAGCACATGATTGCCAGCACCGGGCAATTTCGTAAATATCGCACTAACAGATGCTTCCATTTTCTATTCATAAGCAAACCATTTACAATAAAATAAGCAACCGATATTGAAATGTTCCGAGTTCTGGTAATTTTTTTGTTTGTTATTTGAATCTATAACCAAGTTTATAAGCTTATTCATCTGCATCATCCCCCTTCTATGGTAAGCATAATCTATGACAAACGACTTCGATTATATAAAAGCACTAAAAGATTATATAAAAGCAAAGCATCTAAGTTATATATCTATATGCTTTTAGAATCGTCAAAAATTGGTGCAACTGCACCAAATTGTTTATATAATTTTATTTTATTTGAATAAAGCTCTTTGCCCTATAGCCTCCAGTACAGTCATGGTATCATAACGAAATTCATATGGCAAATTTAAATTATTGTAGACAATATTCAGTAGAAATCTAGTTTGAAAAACAATGATAGGGTTGCCAGCTATGATGGTTTTTGTATTTTCTGACATAGCTTTAGTAAGCGATTTTATCATAAAATTTTCAAATCGTAGTGGTCTTGTAGTGAAAATACACACCAAATACTAAGATCAAGAAAGTTTGAAAGTTCTTGTGAATGGCAACCCTAAATTTCTTTTTATCCCTATAACTTCCAATGCAGTAATCCCCAAGCGTAGGTAATAGTTTCCTTCAGCTGGTTTATTTCGTTGGTCTTGTTGAATATGTTGATTTCGGAAATTGTTGTCCAAAGGTGTGTAGAGGAAGTTCGTCAATTGATGATAGGTTGAAGGTGGGGCATGCAATCCACATTCTGAACAGTTTTGGGATCCCGAATTTTTTATCGGGACTCCCGAGATTTCGGGATTGATAAAATTCAACCCATTTTGAGAATTACACAAGTTTCGTCATTACATCATGAGCGAACAACCCAAAACTTTATACTAAAAGAAATATCGTTTTATGATAACGGAGGCGTTAAGGGCTCATTATCAAAACTGGCGTATGATTACATGTCTAATATTGCACCAATAAGTGTAGAACCCGAAATATCTCTTTCAGCAGCTGGATATATGTGCAGCAAAATCAGGTCTAGTTTAAATTTTGAAACTCTTGACGAATTATGTTTATTAAGAGCATGCATACTTTCAAAACGAATCAACAGTTTGAGCCAATCGATATTATTACTTATCACTTGTTTCATAGAGAAGCAATACTATTTTGTAATTGATATGTAAACGAATAAAACGGATATTTTGATTATAATATAGTAACATCCGTTATGCTGATTGAATTTCAATTCGTTTTCAACTAATTTTACAATTAACTATCATGAACAAATAAGGAGGAATCATTGGACGAGGAGATAAAAAGAAATTAGGTCATACGATTAAATTAGATGCAATCATAGATTAACGTTTTATTTGTTAGCACCCATGTACATATGTGCATTAATTTAACATAATGAACTTAACTTCCGGTTTTATGTATATATATATTTGAAATAAAGTTTTAATGGAGTACGAATAAGCTAATGTATCTGCTGAAAATCCCTTAATCTAGTTCTTTTATAAAATCCCGAAATCTCGGGACTATCTCGGGATCTCGAAAACTCTAATCCCGAGTTTTTGGGACCTCCATATTCGGGACCAATCTCGGGGTTAATGGCCTAGTTGAAGGCGATAGATGAGTTGAATGTCGAAGTGATTTTATTGGTTTAGTGGTGATGTGCTGTAATTTTAATTAATCTTTCACGTAAACTGCAATCATCAATGAATTGTAGTACACCTGTTCCCCTCAATTTGGTTTCCAATGAGTATATCAAGGTGTTTGGATTATGCATTTGTGTCCATTCTATGTGGGTGTTGACTGATTCTATTCTGCAGATTCTCGGGAGAATCGCTGCTTGATTTAGAAGAGACAGTTCGCATTGTGTCGGTCCATCATTTTTAATATACACTGTATGTTTCTGGTTACATATGTAGTGTCCATATTCATTTATGATGCACCGACTAACCTAACCTGTTCAGATAATGTATAGTACTGGTCCTTGTGATGAGTCAACGCTAAAAATTTAGCGCTTGTTTTTATTTGGACAAACTATGAGGATAGTTTGAATGTGACAGGAATAATGTTGTATAATGGGAAAGTATCTGGAAATATCAGAGGAACAGTGATTTTAAAAATTGGTTTCTCAGGTGTTATTCTAGATCGAACGTTTAGTAACTTATACAGGTGAATCAGAACATTGGGGATAGATTGACCTGGAATTGTTAGTGAAGTCGGAATATGTTCCCTTATAAGACGAATCTCTTCCAGAAGTTGGTTTGGTGGGATAATCGATGGAGTTACCTTCCCGTTGTAACTATCGGTAGCGAAGTTAAATAGTGTTGATTGGGTATGGGCATAGGCTTTCATTGTCAATGTTAGGTGAATAGTTAAAGTATTAAATGTTTGAAGGACGTTCTGGTTTGCGGTTTGTTGAATTTATTTTATGATGGAAACTTTACATATATTCATTGACTGTGTGGAACTGCCTGTTAATAAAATCTCTGTCTCCAGAAATAAGATTTATTGTGGAGTCTATTAACGATGTTTGATTTTTGATAAGTAATATTGCATGGTCCTCGTTTAGTCTTATTTTGTCAATTGTGTCTGACATACGATCTGCGTAATCTTGATCTAAGATGCCGAACAATTTGTTGTTGATCATTTCCACAAAATCAAAGGGCGATCTTCTTTTCCGGATCATGATACTTCTTCTATCGAGAAGTAAGTCATTCTTTACTGACATCGTGTCTAAGCGTATTTGAAATTGTGTTGTAGGTATAAAACACTGCCTATGATTTTCCATTAATCGATTGAGGCACATTTCTTTCATTATTTTTATTTGATTCTGAATGTCCCGTAAATCAGTCAAATAGTGCTTCATGTCAAAATAAGCTAGGATGTTCCAGTGGTCCGCTATCATTGATGTCTGGGCTACGTCTTCAAAATAGGTAGTTGTTTCTACAACAAAAGGTGTGATTTTTACGACCTGATCAACTGGCTGGTTTACTGAAGCGCCAACTATAGGCGAGATCAATAGTACCCATAGTGCGAGCGTTATCGTTATCAGTGCAATGAAACCTAGTGAAATGAGCTTCTTGTTTTTGATATCCGGTGGTTGAGGTGGATACATTGCCGGGCCTGTTGACCAATTGGTGTTGATGGGATGTATCTTTCGTTTTGTAGATTTATTTTTGGTTCTAGCAGCTGTGGCTTACAGTGCCTGCGGAGAATTTTGATTCGCAGCTATTTGTGATTTTGCCTTATTTGTGCTGGCATCGTCCTCTTATGGCAATGGATATAAGTTCTTAATTGCTCGCCTGAGAATGCCGGTTTTGGTTTGCACGTCTACTACTCTGGTCAATCCATCTGAACCCTTGTGTTCCACAACTATTCTTCCAAGCGCCCACTTGAGTGGTGGTGTATTGTCTTCCTTTAATAGAACGAGTGTTCTCGGAGACAAAGATGATGTTGGGAATCTCCGTTTTGTGGTTATAGGTAGATGCTGGAGGTATTCTTTAGTCCACCATTTCAAAAGTTCATCTGACAGGCTTCAATTAACTCCATTCTTTGTAATAATGATATATTCCGTTCCTCGGCCCTTGAATTAGAAAGTTTTGACAGCGGTTCTCCGATGAAGAAATGTCCAAGAGTAAGAGCCTGTCAATCATTTGGGTTGCTAGAAAGTTGTGTAAGGGGCCTAGAATTCAGGATGGCCTCTGTTTCGACAATAATCGTGTGGAGTTTTTTGTATGTTTACGCAACACTACCAGCAACGCGCTTTAGATGAAACGCTGCTCCTTTAACAGCGGCATCTCCGAGACCTCCAAAATGTGGAGACCTGTGATTAATAAAGTTCCACTCTATTTGTTCGTCTGCGCAAAATTTAACGATCTCTTGTTTTGTTTTTGAGTCAGTGAACAAGGCAATTTCATATTGTTATTCATTCTTAGCGCCCACAAAGTTGGTGGCATTGTCACAAAATATTTTTGTGAGTTTGTCTTTTCTTGCAATAAACCTTTTTAGGGCGCCCAAGAAGGCCTGTTTAGTCAAATCTGACACCAATTCTAAATGAACTGCTTTCATACAGAAACAAACAAAGACTGATATGTAAGCCTTTGTGGGGGGCCTTTCCTCGAATTCGGTAATATATGGATATCGGTCTCCAGAAGTCGATACCAACATTTGTGAATAGTCGTGCAGGTTGAAGCCGTTACTTCGGTAAAGATCCCATGACTTGTTTCAGCAGTTTTGGTTTGGCCTTACAGCATCGAATGCATTTTTGGACTATTGATGAGGTGAGTTGTTTTCGTATAAGGGCCAAACGCGGTATTAAACCTCTGCTTATAATACTTTACGTCCTGCATGTTGCTCTTTTTCGTGGATTTGCTGTACTCTAAAATGAACGGTTTTGTTGGAGTCAGGTAGCAATATTTGGTGTTGTGCGGTGTATTCCACTGTCGATTTTTCTATTCTTCCTCCAATTCGGATAAGACTTTCTTCGTCTACAAATGGTTTAAAGCGCTTAGTTCATTCTTTTGTGGCAAAGTGCAACCTTTTTTTAATGTTTTGGCTTCTTCGGTCAATGTGGTGGCTTGAATGGCTCTGCAAATGGTGTGAAGAGAATGTTGCAATTTGGCTGGCTGAAGACAGTTGGCTCCATTTTTCAGATTGATCTGTGATAAGGGAAATGAGAATGATTTTTTGTTTCCGAATTTCGGTATCGTCTTTACTGTGGTGAATATGAATTGAAGGCCAAAAAAATATTTTTGTGGGTTTAAGACTATTTAAATATCGGCCAGCCAGGTCATACGTGAACCCTGAAAAGGAAAGTCTTCCCAGGTGTTTGGACCAATAAGAAGGCCTTATGTTTGTTTAATTATAATTCATATTTACTCGGCGTTTATTTTTGACATTTGAATAATTAACTAAACAAAATTACTATTTCTGGGTGGGGATTCAATTAAACGAACAACGTCAAAGTCTAGGCGATCTCAACAAGAAATATCGAAGGAAAATCAAATTCCGTATGAGTACGTGGATGCAATTTGAGAGTAATTTGTCAGATTTCAATATTGTGTTCGCATTGGATTTTATTCTTAAATCTAATCCACTTTGAATCTAATCATTATTTATATACGTATATAAATATGATTTCATGTAAATAAAATATATTCGTAAGTTATATGTTAGTAGAATGGGATAACATTTTTTTTTATCTCTTTGGGTATTTACAGTGTTGGATTCAAAATCAACTGGTTTCAATAACCAACCAGGAGGACCGGTTTTGGGCAGCGACCGGAAAAGTTGCAGTTCAGTTCCAATTTAACAGTCAGACCACCAGCATCGCAAACTTAAAATTACCTGATATATTGTTCGATAGTTTAGTAGTTAATTGATTGATAAAGAAATAAAATTGTCAAGTACTACTTTCAAACAAAACAGAGAAGAAGAAATATAATATGTCGTAAGATCAACGTAAAACATTCAAAATTAATTTCTAAATCTGGCTCGACGGACCAAGTAAGCACGAGGTGATACCAGCACGAGCCTAGCGTTATAGCGATACCCAAAGCGGCAGTACACCATAACCGTACGGTAAACCTTTTCTTTATCAGTATTTCTCATCCTTTGCTTTTTCCTCATACGCGCCACCATCCCACAAACAAACATAATTTTGGTGCCGAAACCCGGGAATACAACACGTGTATTACAGGTACGCTTTGTAAATTACTTTAGATACACATATTTTAAAATACACGGGCGTGAAAAATGAGTGAAAGTGATACCGCGGTAGAAAGATCCGATGTCTCGTAAGTCGTGCACGTATTACGTAGCGAATTTCTTTTATCGCTGCAGAATTTCACGAAAATTATAGGAAGCTTATAATGAGCGGTATTTCGGATAGTGATGATTATTTAAAAAACGGTACAAATGACATGTTCGAGGAGACGTATTTGGAAACGGTTTGTGTGATAGAAGAATCTAAAATTGATCTAAAATTTCCTTGCTCAAAGCCGCCGTTGCCTAAAACTGCCCCAGAGATCACAGCAGTAGAGCAGGCAATAGTGGGACATTCAAACCCAATTCAACTTAATAAAATCAATTTACCTACGTTTGAAGGTAGATATACCGATTGGCCCTGCTTTCGAGATTTGTTTTTTTTCTCTCGTTCATAGTAAAAACGGTTTAGGTAACATCGAGAAATTTTGGTATATGAAAGGTAGTTTGAAAGGTGAGCCATTCGATATGATGAAACACGTATTAACTACCGACGGAAATTACGACGCGGCTTGGTCACTTCTATCAGCCCACTATGAAAACCCCCGGGAGCTCTTCAAATCTCATGTAATACGTTCAAGATTCTCATGTAATACGTTCGTTTCTGAATATTGCCCGAGAATGTGGACAAGCTCTACAAATCTTTGGACTGGATCTAGTGCACTGTGATCCTCTTCTGGTATATTTTATGGCAAAGAAGCTGCCACCACAAACTGCAGGCCTTTGGGAAACTAAGCTGGGAGATACTTCTACACTTCCTATGTTTGCTATGATTGAAACCTTTTTAGTCACACGTGCTAAAACGTTAGATGCTATTATGGAAAGTAAGACTGCAACCCCTACTGTTTCTAAAACGAAACACGCTACTTACAGTAACAAACACACTAAATCATTTCATGTGCAGTTCTACGGGAAACATAGGTCCCAACGTACGGACAGTTCACCACAGTGCTGCATTTGCTCGGGAAACCATTACGTACGACGTTGTGCTCGGTTCCTGGGTATGACCACTGCAGCGCGGCGGAGTATAATTCAAGGTAAACGAGTATGCTTCAATTGCCTCGCTAATGACCACTTAGTTGCAAATTGTTCAAGCAAACGCAATTGCCATTGTGGCGCAAGACATCATATTGCACGATGAACCTTCTCAATCATCTAAATGGCAACAAACGCCAAGCTCAGATCCACTAAGATCGCATACTGCGAGAGTGTTTCAACACCGGGTGCTATTATCGACAGTAGTAATTAAAGTGAGAAGTTCTAATGGAAAACTTATACGAATGAGAGCCCTCCTTGACAGTGGTAGTGAGGCTTCACTTATATCTGAACGTGCTGTAACCTTGTTAAAGTTACCCACATCACCGGACAAAACCTACATTACAGGCGTAGGTAATAACGTCGCAAAGTCTTGTGAGCAAGTAGCTGAGTTTACAGTTCAATCTTATGTGAGAGATTACCAAATTGACGTATTGGCATACGTCATCAAAACGCTCACAGGTATTCTTCCTTCATGACCCCTGACCCCATACCAAATGGCCCCACATATCGAAAATTTGTGCCTGGCTGATCCTCATTTTCATCAACCGGAGCAGATTGATCTTCTTCTGGGGGCAGACGTATATGTAGACGTTGTCATTAACGGGCTTGAAAAACGAAGAGGGTTCCCAACAGCGCAGAATACGTTGTTTGGGTGGATTCTGTTGGGCTCCATCATATACGAGCAGCAGATCCCAAGACAAATATTTTCCATGGTCACACGCGTCGAAGTGGACAGGCTCTTGCGTCGTTTCTGGGAAATCGAAACACTGCAAGAAGCACGAGCGCTGAGTTCAGAGGATAAATGGTGCGAACAATTTTATATCGACACTCTTTCTAATTCTAATGGTCGATATAAGGTTCGACTACCATTTAAAAGCTATACAGATCCGCAGCGGGTGCTGGGCGAGTCGCGGGAAATAGCTATCAGAAAGTTTGCCCAGCTCGAAAGGAAATTTGTTCGTAACGCAAAATATCATATGAAATGTTCTAAAGCATTCAACGAATATATAAATGGTGATCAGGTAGGGCTAGTTACTGAATCAGAGGATGATATGACTGCGTATCAAAATGGGCAAATTGATGTGAAATGTTGCTATTTACCGCATCATGCGGTATTTAAGAACTCCAGCACCACTAATTTACGTATAGTGTTTAACGCTGCGAGAAAGACAACTAACGGCAACTCCTTAAACGACATCTTACACGCAGGTCCGGCCTTGCAGAATGACTTACCATCAATTCTGAACAACTGGCCTTTCTATCAAATTGCGTTCGCCGGAGATCTGAAAAGAATGTTTTTACAAATTCTAGAACATATAAATAATGCGCAGTTTCAGAGGGTTATATGGCGTAACCACCAGTCCGAGCCAATCAAGAAATTTTTCTTAAAAGCCGTTTCCTTTGGCACTACATACGCTCCCTTTCTAGCCATACGTACGATACAGCAATTGGCGGAAGATTTCCAATCGGAATATCCACTGGCCTACCATTTTCTAATGCATTGGATTTACGTCGACGACATCTTCGCGGGAGCAAGCACTATTAGCAGTGCACTAGAGTTACAACGGCAGCTAGTGGGAATATTCCAAAAGCGTGGATTTCATTTGCAAAAGTGGGTAAGCAATCATGAAAAAATTCTACAAGCAGTCGCTCCAGATGACAGAGAAGTTCAATCATATATGTCATTAAACTATGACGATACCGTCAAGACTCTTGGAATTTATTGGCAACCCAATGAAGACACATTTAGATTCCAATTCAACTTTGATACCTCACAGCCATCGGAATTACCCTTAACAAAAAAGAAGGTTTTATCCATTATATCTCGCTTATTTGACCCTAGGGTATTTATCGCACTAACGATTATCAGGGCTAAGCTGCTTATGAGAGAGCTTTGGCTTGCAAACTTGGATTGAAACGATCCAATCGCTGATGACTTTGTAGAGAAATGAGAAACGTACAAAAAGCAGCTCCAACTCCTGTCACAACTGAAAATCAGAAGATGGCTAGGAACATCAGTAGATACTCAACCGATAGAGTTGCATGGATTTTGCGACGCTTCGCAGGAAGCATACGCTGCCTCTCTTTATATTAGGCTGCACGATCAAGAGGGAAACTATCATTGCCATTTATTGACATCAAAAACACGGCCGGCACCCGTCAAACCGACAACAATACCTCGCTTGGAGCTTTTAGGAGCGGTTTTATTGTCGTAGCTAGTGCAAAGGGTTCTGTTGAATTGGAAATGTTCACCAATCCCGACCAACGTAAATTGGACGGACTCCGAAATAGTTCTTTACTGGTTGCAAGGAGATCCCAAGAGATGGGAAACCTTTGTTGCTAATATAGTGCAAAAAATCAAGGACACTAGCCCCGTATGTCGATGGCGACCTTCAGGGGAGAATCCTGCCGACCTTGCCAGCCGAGGTATCTCGGTATCTGAGCTGCTCGTTAATTCTCTTTGGTGGCTCGGACCCCAACTTTTGCAGGAAAAGAAACAATTTTGGCCCAAGATCACTTTAGCCGCACAAAATGTTAGTAACCTTGGGCTTCGAGGAGTGAATGTCTATCAAGTACGTATTAACTCATCTCTGCTTGATATTTTGAACAGATTCTCGTCCTTCAATCGATTGATAAGAACAACAGTAGTAATTCAAAAGATACCCGGAAAAATTCTCCACAGAGTTCTTATTTTTCCGTTGACTACAAGGGATTTATTGCAAGCTCGAAAATTTTGGATTCGAGTGGTACAATCGCAGGTCTTTTCAAAGGAATTTCGGGCTTTGCAAAACAAATATACCATCTCGCACAAGAGTAAAATCATTAATCTTAATCCCTTTTTCGACACAGACAACCTAATGAGAGTCGGGGGTCGCCTGGAGAATTCACACCTATCATATGATGGAAAGTTTCCTATTATACTTCCTGCGTCACATCACTTTACCACCATGCTGATCAAAGAATATCATTTGATTACACTACATGGCGGTTGTCAGTTAGTCTTAAGTTGGCTTTGTAGAAGATATTGGACTTTGAGAGCTCGTAATACTGTAAGATTTGTAATTTTAAAGTGCATTACTTGTTTTAAAGCTAGAGCTCAAACTGGCGAGCAAAGGATGGGGACACTCCCTTCACCACGCGTGGTTCCTTCTTTAGTATTTGCTTCGACGGGGGTTGATTTTGCAGGACCAATTGAAGTGAAGGCTTCCAAATGTCGGGGTACAGTAGCATACAAGGGCTACATCACTCTTTTCGTTTGCTTTTCAACTCGCGCAATACATTTAGAACTAGTGGGTGACTTAACTACACCCACTTTCCTAGCCGCACTAAAACGTTTTTTAGCATGGCGTACAGCTTGCCAGAATATCTATAGTGATAATGGTAAAACGTTCGTGTTAGCAGCCGCTAGACTGGAATCGCAAGAAGCGGTCTGGTTGCGTGAGATTAGGGAGCATATTATCCCGTACCTCACAAATCGGTCTATTAATTGGCATTTTATTCCACCCCGAGCCCCAAACTTTGGAGGGCTATGGGAAGCCGGAGTGAAATCCGTAAAACACCACATTAAGCGTAATTGTGGGACGCGTTCATTCACCTTTGAAGAATGGTCGACGGTGTTGACGGAAATAGAAGGAATTCTAAATAGCAGACCACTCTGTCCGTATAGCACCAATCCAAACGGTCTTACTCCCATCACGCCAAACCATTTTCTAAACGGTGAAATAGCTCATCCTTTACCTGAACCGGATGTTAATAATGATGAAATAAAACTTCCTTATCGTTTACGTGATCTCATTCAGATAAAGCAGTCATTTTGGAAACGTTGGAGCGCAGAATATCTTAATCAATTGCAAACACGTCCGAAATAGTTTAAAACTTCACCGAACTTAGAAGTAAAACGATGTAGTTTTAATTAACGAAGGTAACTTGCCATCGTCGAACTGGCTAACTGGTCGCGTAGTTAAGATTCATCCCGGTAAAGATGGACTTGTTCGTGTTGCTTCTGTTCAGACTCTCACCGGAACGTTAACGAGACTAATAACAAAGCTTTGCCGGCTACCAATTGATCGAACTGATTAAATGCATTCCAACCAAATGGGTTCCAAACGTTTGTTTGTTTTGTTTGTTTCGTACCACCTGTATCGAATCCACATCATCTACTCCCTATCCCCTTAACCCTCGAAGAGAATATTTGGTTCAAAGAAAAAAGCAAGCCATACTCGCCAACGACGTCAAAGGCCGTTATTGTCGCCATCAAGCAGTATTGTACACAGCCAACAAGACCATCAGATTTAACTTGGTTTAATCTATGTCGGACAAAATTGACAGCTTTTCTGAGCTATCAACGGGGCCGCTATGTTGGATTCAAAATCAACTGGTTTCAATAACCAACCAGGAGGACCGGTTTTGGACAGCGACCGGATAAGTTGCAGTTCAGTTCCAGTTTAACAGTCAGACCAACAGCATCGCAAACTTAAAACTACCTGATATATTGTTCGATAGTTTAGTTTTTAATTGATTGATAAAGAAATAAAATTGTCAAGTACTACTTTCAAACAAAACAGAGAAGAAGAAATATAATATGTCGTAAGATCAACGCAAAACATTCAAAAATAATTTCTAAATCTGACTCGACGGACCAAGTAAGCACGAGGTGATACCAGCACGAGCCTAGCGGTATAGCGGTACCCAAAGCGGCAGTACACCATAACCGTACGGTAAACCTTTTCTTTATCAGTATTTCTCATCCTTTGCTTTTTCCTCATATGCGCCACCATCCCACAAACAAACATAATTTTGGGGCCGAAACCCGGGAATACAACACGTGTATTACAGGTACGCTTTGTAAATTACTTTAGATACACATATTTTAAAATACACGGGCGTGAAAAATGAGTGAAAGTGATACCGCGGTAGATATTGGCGCGTTGGTTAGTCGGCAGAATGCCTTGTTAGAGTTTCTTTCGAGAGTCATTACTAATTTCAAGAAAGATCCCGTGTCTCGTAAGTCGTGCATGTATTATGAAAAGCGTCTTAAGCGAATTTTTTTTATCGCTGCAGAACTTCGCGAAAATGATAGGAAGCTTATAATGAGCGGTATTTCGGATAGTGATGATTATTTAAAAAACGGTACAAATGACATGTTCGAGGAGACGTATTTGGAAACGGTTTGTGTGATAGAAGAATCTAAAATTGATCTAAAATTTCCTTGCTCAAAGCCGCAGTAGAGCAGTAGAGCAGGCTGTAGTGGGACATTCAAACCCAATTCAACTTAATAAAATCAATATACCTACGTTTGAAGGTAGATATACCTATTGGCCTTGCTTTCGAGATTTGTTTTTTTCTCTCGTTCATAATAAAAACGGTTTAGTTTAACATTGAGAAATTTTGATATCTGAAAGGTAATTTGAAAGGTGAGCCATTCGATATGATGAAACACGTATTAACTACCGACGGGAATCACGAAGCGGCTTGGTCACTTCTATCAGCCCACTATGAAAACCCCCGGGAGCTCTTCAAATCTCAGATGAATTTGTTTTCATCTCAACCTAAGATCGAGAAGGAAGATTCTTATTTCATACGTTCGTTTCTGAATATTGCCCGAGAATGTGGACAAGCTCTAGAAACCTTTGGACTGGATCTAGTGCACTGTGATCCTCTTCTGGTATATTTTATGGCACAGAAGCTGCCACCACAAACTGCAGGCCTTTGGGAAACTAAGCTGGGAGATACTTCTACACTTCTTACGTTCGCTATGATTGAAACCTTTTTAATCACACGTGCTAAAACGTTAGATGCTATTATGGAAAGTAAGACTGCAACTCCTACTGTTTCTAAAACGAAACACTCTTCTAACAGTAACAAACACACTAAATCATTTCATGTGCAGTTCAACGGGAAACATAGGTCCCAACATACGGACAGTTCACCACAGTGCTGCATTTGCTCGGGAAACCATTACGTACGACGTTGTGCTCGGTTCCTGGGTATGACCACTGCAGCGCGAAACTGACCAGCACAGAGACTGACATTGAATAAGATTGCTAAAGGGACGCAAAGTGAAGAAGCAAGATTTTTTACAAAGGAATTGGAAATTCCATCCGGGCCCGGGGAACAGTTTGAGTCAAGAGAGGACAAAAGCAATTCAACCTGTACTGGGTTAGTTACGACTGAGGAGAGGCAAGCAGGGAAATCAAAGGAAAAGCAGTCAGTAGCAGGAATCAATGGAATAGTGTAAACAGAAGAAAAAAATAAAGCAAAGAGATTGCAAATGTCAGAAGGGTTGGAAGCAGTAAAGGCATTAAACACTAAGGAGTCAGGAAGAGAGGAGGAAGCTTTGAAGGAGCGTTCAAAACACCAGAAAAATTTAGGGTTGTTCGAGTTTAAAGAAGATTCAACAGACGAGGAATAATTGAGTAGTGCTGGCAGAGGCACGTAAACGGGAGAAGATAGCATAGTCTTCACCCGACCGAGATATCAAAAATTTGAAACGCGCTGAATTTTTATCTCTAAGAGCACACTTTATCCTCGCAGTAAACCAAGGGAGGTCACGGGAGCGACGAGAACTGAAGACAGGAGTATACGACGAAATCAATTCAGTGAGAATACCGTAAAATTTGGATACAGCGGAATCAATATCAAGACCACGGAAACAATTAAACCAATTAATTGAATTCAAATCATTTGACAAGCAGTCAAAATTAGTTTTTTTAAAGTTAAACCGGCGCGCAGTGGATGATTTAATACGATTCGAAAAGCTAACAGACAAATTAATTGAAACGGGAGGATGATGGGGATCAGGGTGCGTGTAGGGTATTGGAACAGAGGATAGAGAAATCGAAGAGGACTCAACATTAGAAAGGATGAGGTCAAGGATCTTGTTATTAGCGTTAGGGAAACAGTTAAATTGAGAAAAAGAACAGGAAGAAAGAAAAGAAGATAAGGCAATAGAAAGGTTTTTGGTGGACATAATACGAAGAAAATAAGAGTCCCATTGAACAGAAGGCAGATCAAAGTCGCCACAGATAATGATTGAGGACGAGGGATAGTTGCTATTGAGGTAACTGGAAAGTTTAGAAAAGAACTTATCATAAGTCGAGAAGGACAAGTTACAGGGAATATATAAGGACTCAACAAACAAAGAGGATGTAAGCGACAAAGAGATGGAAACACATTCAACAGGTGGACTAGGGATAAAATCAGCGCAAAGTTTAGTGTTGAGAGCCCTAAGCACAGCAATAAGCACGCCACCACCATCAGCCTTATTAGATACCAAACGATTGCGATCAAGACGATAAACATTGTATGCAGGGAAGAACTCGGAGCTAAAAATGTCGTCAGTCAGCCAAGTTTCCGACAAGCAAATCTGGTGACCATTTTCAAGAATAGCAGCAGTTTTAAAGTCTTTAATTTTAGTCCCCATGCCACGAACATTTTAGTAATACAGAGATAATTGTTTACGCTTAAGAACTACTCCGGTTGTTTGGTGATCGAAAATTTCGCCGGTTTTCAAAAATTTTGACTTTGAAACTATTTGACCATGAACGGCCACTCTTCTTAGCAGGGGATCTCAATGAACTACACAGTGACTGGGGTGCGAGAAGAAATAGCAGAGCTGGGACCATGCTATGCAAGTTTGTTGCAGACAATCACTTGGCCTTACATACCCCTAGTGAACCAACACGCTTTGGGCCACATTCAAGGGCAAATAGCAATATCAAAAGATATGCATTACCACGTATCCATAGCAGTGCTCGATGAGTTACCTTCAGACCACAAGCCAGTTCTCTTCACTATTCAAGAGATTCACATCGACAACCCCCTAAGACTCCGAAAATCCACAAATTGGGAAAGCTTCCATAACACACTGGCTAACATATCCTGTCCACTAGGTGCAGAAAACACTAACATAGACGCCATGAACAGCACATTAACTGGAAAAATACAACAGGTCCTTCAAGAAAATACCTCAACCACAACGGTAACAGGAAACAGTCCATATGAGCTTCCAGGGTATATAAAAAATCTGATTCGAAAAAGAAATAGAATTCGAAGGAGATCTAGAAGTTCAGGAGATCCAAACCTCAGAAGAGAGTCCAATCGAATCACGAACCTCATCCGGCTGAAAATATATGAATTCCAAAACGAGCAATGGGGCAACTTCCTAGAAAGTCTTGAGCCAGGGGACAATAATTTCTGGAGGCTAACGAAATATTTCCGAAAAAACTCTAAAGTAGCCAAGGTACCTATTCACGGTACACAGGGACTCCAGTACTACAAGGAAGGAAAAGCGGAAGCCTTTGCAGACAAACTAGAGCTACAGTTCCGTGAAAACATCTTTTCAGACGAAGATTCAGAAGAGGGATTATTCGAGAATAGAGTACTTAGGGTCAGTAATAGTATTCTAAATTCGACAGCCCCCCCCCCCAACTACATCATTTCAGAAACTAGTACTCAGGAGGTCAAGGACACAATAAATGGGCTCAAACGCCGCAAAGCTCCCGGCCGAGATGGCATTAATAATGACTGCCTAAAACGCCTACCCGATAATATTATTCAAGCCATTGCTGATCTCATAAATACAATGTTCGAAAAACAAGAGTACCCTACAGTCTGGAAAATGGCAACAATTACAGTCATCCCCAAACTTGGGAAGGACCTTACTTTTCCACAAAACTGGCGACCTATTAGTCTACTCAGCTCTATAAAAAAATTGCGGAGAGAATCCTTCTCTCGCACCTGTGTCAGGAAATCTCCAACAGGAATATAATCCCTGCCGAACAGTATGGTTTCAGACCGAATCATTCCTGTGAGCTCCAACTTGCAAGAGTAGCGCAAGGCATTATAACTGGATTCAACCAGACAAAATCAACGGGGCTTATTATGTTCGA
>OZ022264.1:156726850-156734350 GCA_963978885.1 Nemotelus pantherinus | reverse complement strand
CTTCTGCTGTGCTTCCTTCCTCTAGAATCAGTTTGCGTGAGTTTTGTTAGGTGCAAACACCACGGTGTCGCCTTTGTGGTTTTGACCACGTGGGTGTTGCGGTACCGTACAGGTTGGTTGTTTTCGCCTTCTTGGTTTTGAGATACAGCTAACTTGTCCGATTCTGTATGCGACAAAGCTCCGATTAGAGTACATTTGTGTTATCATCGGCCTCCATCTATGGATTTTCGGTTTCATAACTTTGAACCATAGATGGAACAGCGGATGATCGCACAAATTCAATTTTGTAAATTAACAGTTATTCTCTTTTGTCTTTCTATCCTTTTCGAACTCGCGAAATTGAACATCGTTTTGATTCGTTGTCGTGCGTCGTCGTTTCTGGGGGGAGATGATTGCACACAGACACAATATATAATCACACATTAATAAACACAGAAAATAAAAATTTAAAAATAATTTATTTCGTTTGGAATAATAAAAATTAGAATTCTAAAGCAATCTTTTTCTATACATACATTTTCGTTGAGAAAATAAAATAATAAGACTAAGTATTTGGAAATTAAAAAAGAATTGACAAAAATCAATCAAATACATATTATATAAATATACTATATATAAGAAATAGAGTTAAGAAAAATTTGGTAAAACATTGTAATCACACACACTACACACTCATTTTGATCGCAAGTAAATTTTTTTAAAGTTTCGAAATTTCCTAACGTAAAATCATGGCTAATAACAGTAAAACAAATTTTAATGAGGCTCATAACGAAATTTGAAAATCACAATTTGCATCGCATGCTTCTTCAACCCCAAGTGGGTCCCCATGTGCTGCACGCACCGGTCTTGTGTCCAGAGACACGGGAATCTCTTTCCAGATCCCGGAACAAGCATCACGGCCACCTTGCGCGCTACTTAATACTACAAATCATTTCCTGAATGACATTGAATCCGTTCCGCCGCAAGAAGCTATTGACACGGCCGAATTATTTACATCGCCACCACGTTTGTCCACTCACTCTATACCACCCCATAATCCGTGGTAAAAAAATTTTATCGAAAAATATATAATAAAATTAAGCTCGTGACATGAATTTGACATTTTCGTTCAGGACAAAGAGTTGATTTGCGGTGAGACACATAACTAATGACTGGATCATCGTAAACAAAAAAACCGAAAATAATTCGTTAGTTTAGAAGTTTCTTGAGGTAACGCTGTCAAGTTTTTCCAAATATCTAGATTATTTAATTTTTGGTATAAGTTTGAAGTCAAAAAAACGAAAAAAAACGGAAATTTTTTTTTCGAAATTTCTGTTTTCAGTTGTAAAAAATTCCATAAATAAAAAAAAAGCAAAAAATAAAAAATATCTCGACAGCGTTACCTAGTAAATTGCCTACAAAAATAGTGTGCCAAATTTCAGAAAGATCGGTCGAGTAGTTTTCGAGTTACATGTCTCACCGACTTGAAATATAAAATTCCTCAAAAACCGCGTTTTAAAATTTTAACTGTGCAACAAAAGTGCGTGAAAAATTACGAAACACGTGTATCGTAACTGCTCGATGAAATGAATGTATACTACTACAAGGCACATATATTGTGTTTTTACACAAATATAGCACATACAGGTGTGGATAGAGTGGGAAGACTCTACTATTACGTATTTGAGAGCTGCGCAAATGACATGTTCGAGGAGACGTATTTGGAAACGGTTTGTGTGATAGAAGAATCTAAAATTGATCTAAAATGTCCTTGCTCAAAGCCGCCGTTGCATAAAACTGCCCCAGAGATCACAGCAGTAGAGCAGGCTGTAGTGGGACATTCAAACCCAATTCAACTTAATAAAATCAATATACCTACGTTTGAAGGTAGATATACCTATTGGCCTTGCTTTCGAGATTTGTTTTTTTCTCTCGTTCATAATAAAAACGGTTTAGTTTAACATTGAGAAATTTTGATATCTGAAAGGTAATTTGAAAGGTGAGCCATTCGATATGATGAAACACGTATTAACTACCGACGGGAATTACGAAGCGGCTTGGTCACTTCAATCAGCCCACTATGAAAACCCCCGGGAGCTCTTCAAATCTCAGATGAATTTGTTTTCATCTCAACCTAAGATCGAGAAGGAAGATTCTTATTTCATACGTTCGTTTCTGAATATTGCCCGAGAATGTGGACAAGCTCTAGAAACCTTTGGACTGGATCTAGTGCACTGTGATCCTCTTCTGGTATATTTTATGGCACAGAAGCTGCCACCACAAACTGCAGGCCTTTGGGAAACTAAGCTGGGAGATACTTCTACACTTCTTACGTTCGCTATGATTGAAACCTTTTTAATCACACGTGCTAAAACGTTAGATGCTATTATGGAAAGTAAGACTGCAACTCCTACTGTTTCTAAAACGAAACACTCTTCTAACAGTAACAAACACACTAAATCATTTCATGTGCAGTTCAACGGGAAACATAGGTCCCAACATACGGACAGTTCACCACAGTGCTGCATTTGCTCGGGAAACCATTACGTACGACGTTGTGCTCGGTTCCTGGGTATGACCACTGCAGCGCGAAACTGACCAGCACAGAGACTGACATTGAATAAGATTGCTAAAGGGACGCAAAGTGAAGAAGCAAGATTTTTTACAAAGGAATTGGGAATTCCATCCGGGCCCGGGGAACAGTTTGAGTCAAGAGAGGACAAAAGCAATTCAACCTGTACTGGGTTAGTTACGACTGAGGAGAGGCAAGCAGGGAAATCAAAGGAAAAGCAGTCAGTAGCAGGAATCAATGGAATAGTGTAAACAGAAGAAAAAAATAAAGCAAAGAGATTGCAAATGTCAGAAGGGTTGGAAGCAGTAAAGGCATTAAACACTAAGGAGTCAGGAAGAGAGGAGGAAGCTTTGAAGGAGCGTTCAAAACACCAGAAAAATTTAGGGTTGTTCGAGTTTAAAGAAGATTCAACAGACGAGGAATAATTGAGTAGTGCTGGCAGAGGCACGTAAACGGGAGAAGATAGCATAGTCTTCACCCGACCGAGAAATCAAAAATTTGAAACGCGCTGAATTTTTATCTCTAAGAGCACACTTTATCCTCGCAGTAAACCAAGGGAGGTCACGGGAGCGACGAGAACTGAAGACAGGAGTATACGACGAAATCAATTCAGTGAGAATACCGTAAAATTTGGATACAGCGGAGTCAATATCAAGACCACGGAAACAATTAAACCAATTAATTGAATTCAAATCATTTGACAAGCAGTCAAAATTAGTTTTTTTAAAGTTAAACCGGCGCGCAGTGGATGATTTAATACGATTCGAAAAGCTAACAGACAAATTAATTGAAACGGGAGGATGATGGGGATCAGGGTGCGTGTAGGGTATTGGAACAGAGGATAGAGAAATCGAAGAGGACTCAACATTAGAAAGGATGAGGTCAAGGATCTTGTTATTAGCGTTAGGGAAACAGTTAAATTGAGAAAAAGAACAGGAAGAAAGAAAAGAAGATAAGGCAATAGAAAGGTTTTTGGTGGACATAATACGAAGAAAATAAGAGTCCCATTGAACAGAAGGCAGATCAAAGTCGCCACAGATAATGATTGAGGACGAGGGATAGTTGCTATTAAGGTAACTGGAAAGTTTAGAAAAGAACTTATCATAAGTCGAGAAGGACAAGTTACAGGGAATATATAAGGACTCAACAAACAAAGAGGATGTAAGCGACAAAGAGATGGAAACACATTCAACAGGTGGACTAGGGATAAAATCAGCGCAAAGTTTAGTGTTGAGAACCCTAAGCACAGCAATAAGCACGCCACCACCATCAGCCTTATTAGATACCAAACGATTGCGATCAAGACGATAAACATTGTATGCAGGGAAGAACTCGGAGCTAAAAATGTCGTCAGTCAGCCAAGTTTCCGACAAGCAAATCTGGTGACCATTTTCAAGAATAGCAGCAGTTTTAAAGTCTTTAATTTTAGTCCCCATGCCACGAACATTTTAGTAATACAGAGATAATTGTTTACGCTTAAGAACTACTCCGGTTGTTTGGTGATCGAAAATTTCGCCGGTTTTCAAAAATTTTGACTTTGAAACTATTTGACCATGAACGGCCACTCTTCTTAGCAGGGGATCTCAATGAACTACACAGTGACTGGGGTGCGAGAAGAAATAGCAGAGCTGGGACCATGCTATGCAAGTTTGTTGCAGACAATCACTTGGCCTTACATACCCCTAGTGAACCAACACGCTTTGGGCCACATTCAAGGGCAAATAGCAATATCAAAAGATATGCATTACCACGTATCCATAACAGTGCTCGATGAGTTACCTTCAGACCACAAGCCAGTTCTCTTCACTATTCAAGAGATTCACATCGACAACCCCCTAAGACTCCGAAAATCCACAAATTGGGAAAGCTTCCATAACACACTGGCTAACATATCCTGTCCACTAGGTGTAGAAAACACTAACATAGACGCCATGAACAGCACATTAACTGGAAAAATACAACAGGTCCTTCAAGAAAATACCTCAACCACAACGGTAACAGGAAACAGTCCATATGAGCTTCCAGGGTATATAAAAAATCTGATTCGAAAAAGAAATAGAATTCGAAGGAGATCTAGAAGTTCAGGAGATCCAAACCTCAGAAGAGAGTCCAATCGAATCACGAACCTCATCCGGCTGAAAATATATGAATTCCAAAACGAGCAATGGGGCAACTTCCTAGAAAGTCTTGAGCCAGGGGACAATAATTTCTGGAGGCTAACGAAATATTTCCGAAAAAACTCTAAAGTAGCCAAGGTACCTATTCACGGTACACAGGGACTCCAGTACTACAAGGAAGGAAAAGCGGAAGCCTTTGCAGACAAACTAGAGCTACAGTTCCGTGAAAACATCTTTTCAGACGAAGATTCAGAAGAGGGATTATTCGAGAATAGAGTACTTAGGGTCAGTAATAGTATTCTAAATTCGACAGCCCCCCCCCCCAACTACATCATTTCAGAAACTAGTACTCAGGAGGTCAAGGACACAATAAATGGGCTCAAACGCCGCAAAGCTCCCGGCCGAGATGGCATTAATAATGACTGCCTAAAACGCCTACCCGATAATATTATTCAAGCCATTGCTGATCTCATAAATACAATGTTCGAAAAACAAGAGTACCCTACAGTCTGGAAAATGGCAACAATTACAGTCATCCCCAAACTTGGGAAGGACCTTACTTTTCCACAAAACTGGCGACCTATTAGTCTACTCAGCTCTATAGCAAAAATTGCGGAGAGAATCCTTCTCTCGCACCTGTGTCAGGAAATCTCCAACAGGAATATAATCCCTGCCGAACAGTATGGTTTCAGACCGAATCATTCCTGTGAGCTCCAACTTGCAAGAGTAGCGCAAGGCATTATAACTGGATTCAACCAGACAAAATCAACGGGGCTTATTATGTTCGATGTATCCAAGGCATTTGATAAAGTCTGGCATGCAGGACTTATCTTCAAAATGCATGAACTCCAAATCCCTCTCCCACTTTTTAAGACTATTGCGTCTTTTCTCACAGGCAGAAAATTTCAAGTTCGAGTTGACGATCACCTCTCGAACGAGTGGCTAATTGAAGCAGGCGTCCCACAAGGATCTCCACTCTCACCCATATTATACACATTGTATACAGCAGACATACCCACCCAACCGAACAGGAATACTAAACTAGCCCTATTCGCAGACGATACGTGTATATTTCATACATCCCGATCAGCACAGATCATCTCGTCGAGTCTACAAAACTCAACTAATCTACTCTTAAACTATTTTCGAAAATAGCAGAGACCCACTCTACTATATGGTAGCTCAATAATTCAACAAACATGTAGAACCCAGAAACACCAGCTCCACATCTGCCAAAACATTTCCCTTCGTAGGATCTTTCAATTTCCATGGTACGTAAGAAATAAAGACATTCACAAAGACTTAAGAATTGATACAATAGACAAATACATACGAGATAAAGCACTGAAACTTTATGACACAATAGACCGACACTCAAACCCCACCATGAACCATCTTCAGCTCAGGAATGACACAAACAAAACTCACCCCGACCTAAGGGATCTTATTTAATTACAATGTTAAACGTTTAACCAAATTTTGTTGAGATGCTAGCCGAGTGAATAAAACACTCGCCCAGAAAAGGGAGCAAAGGTGTTCAGCACCAGCTCCAGGAAAACAAAGTTCTCAGTCAGCCGTTCAGACGCATCCTCATGCATTCACATTGAGCCTGTGACTGAGGCGAAGAAACAAAAAAAAAAAGTGAATAGTATATGTCTCATTGGTAATAGTAGTTCTCGAAAGAATTAATTGTATATCCGCGCCCATTTCGTATTTGGTGCAAATTTCTTGAATTTATTACATTTAAAAGTCGGGTATCTGATAGTCTGGTTATCTGAGGTATTCCAGCAAGTGCAAAGTTTAGTGAGTAAATATTGACCGATTTGCGAACCCAATAAATTCTTCGACGAAACATTGTGTGGTGCCTGTGGCGTTTGATTCATTGTAACCCGTCAATTATAATTGTTTTCTTCGTGTCCACATCTTCATATTGCTCGGACTTCCCGTATACATAGGATATGAATAATGTAAGCTTCCTTGAGATTCAAACGTGGTTCGTTTATCAGCGTGTTGCTATGGATTGTGCTGGATGCTTGTAATTTATTATTTTGAACCATTTCAACACCAAGATTATTAGTTTCAAGCGTTCATTTGAAACTTTTACTACATTTAATTTAGACGTTATCGTTCAACGAAGACATCGAAGCGCACATTTTCGTTCTTGTTGTTCCCGTTTTCAATTTTTCATTTCATATTTCCGATGATCGAGAGAGTCATGACCGATAATGCAAGATGAAATTAACAAAAAAACTTGTGAAGCCGTCATCAGTTCATCACTAAACAAATAGATTCCTGGCAGAACAGATATTTTTGGATAATAGTGATTTAGTGTAGGTATTTTTTTTATTAAGAAATTGTAGCACCTACGTTTTACAGTGGACTCGGCTAATAATATTAATGTTAAATCGGAATGGTTTTTAAAGAACATGTTTTTGTTTTGGGAAAAAAAATTGATTAGTTTGAATAAAATGTGTGAAATAAACAACTAAATCGTTATTATTGTGTGTGTGTGCGTGTGTGCGAGAGTTTTCCCTAGGGATGTCGGCGTGCGGTATCACGCCTTAACGGTGCTCGGTGTCGCGAGTGTTTCTTGCGATCTCCTGTTTATTTTTACTTCCGCTATGTAAATGTGGTTACCTCCGGTGACCTAGTCCGGGATTTCAAAAAAATAGTTTTTTTCTTTCGATCGCCACTATGCGATCATAGTTATTTTGCTGCCTGCGATGACGCACGCTCGGCAGGCTTCACGCGCAGTTTTTATAACAAAAGGCGCCCAAAGGCTTTTTTTACTAATGTTCGAAGAACATTAGTATTAAAATCGATTCGGCCAAA
>OZ022264.1:156716850-156721850 GCA_963978885.1 Nemotelus pantherinus | reverse complement strand
ACGGCCACCTTGCGCGCTACTTAATACTACAAATCATTTCCTGAATGACATTGAATCCGTTCCGCCGCAAGAAGCTATTGACACGGCCGAATTATTTACATCGCCACCACGTTTGTCCACTCACTCTATACCACCCCATAATCCGTGGTAAAAAAATTTTATCGAAAAATATATAATAAAATTAAGCTCGTGACATGAATTTGACATTTTCGTTCAGGACAAAGAGTTGATTTGCGGTGAGACACATAACTAATGACTGGATCATCGTAAACAAAAAAACCGAAAATAATTCGTTAGTTTAGAAGTTTCTTGAGGTAACGCTGTCAAGTTTTTCCAAATATCTAGATTATTTAATTTTTGGTATAAGTTTGAAGTCAAAAAAACGAAAAAAAACGGAAATTTTTTTTTCGAAATTTCTGTTTTCAGTTGTAAAAAATTCCATAAATAAAAAAAAAGCAAAAAATAAAAAATATCTCGACAGCGTTACCTAGTAAATTGCCTACAAAAATAGTGTGCCAAATTTCAGAAAGATCGGTCGAGTAGTTTTCGAGTTACATGTCTCACCGACTTGAAATATAAAATTCCTCAAAAACCGCGTTTTAAAATTTTAACTGTGCAACAAAAGTGCGTGAAAAATTACGAAACACGTGTATCGTAACTGCTCGATGAAATGAATGTATACTACTACAAGGCACATATATTGTGTTTTTACACAAATATAGCACATACAGGTGTGGATAGAGTGGGAAGACTCTACTATTACGTATTTGAGAGCTGCGCAAATGACATGTTCGAGGAGACGTATTTGGAAACGGTTTGTGTGATAGAAGAATCTAAAATTGATCTAAAATGTCCTTGCTCAAAGCCGCCGTTGCATAAAACTGCCCCAGAGATCACAGCAGTAGAGCAGGCTGTAGTGGGACATTCAAACCCAATTCAACTTAATAAAATCAATATACCTACGTTTGAAGGTAGATATACCTATTGGCCTTGCTTTCGAGATTTGTTTTTTTCTCTCGTTCATAATAAAAACGGTTTAGTTTAACATTGAGAAATTTTGATATCTGAAAGGTAATTTGAAAGGTGAGCCATTCGATATGATGAAACACGTATTAACTACCGACGGGAATTACGAAGCGGCTTGGTCACTTCAATCAGCCCACTATGAAAACCCCCGGGAGCTCTTCAAATCTCAGATGAATTTGTTTTCATCTCAACCTAAGATCGAGAAGGAAGATTCTTATTTCATACGTTCGTTTCTGAATATTGCCCGAGAATGTGGACAAGCTCTAGAAACCTTTGGACTGGATCTAGTGCACTGTGATCCTCTTCTGGTATATTTTATGGCACAGAAGCTGCCACCACAAACTGCAGGCCTTTGGGAAACTAAGCTGGGAGATACTTCTACACTTCTTACGTTCGCTATGATTGAAACCTTTTTAATCACACGTGCTAAAACGTTAGATGCTATTATGGAAAGTAAGACTGCAACTCCTACTGTTTCTAAAACGAAACACTCTTCTAACAGTAACAAACACACTAAATCATTTCATGTGCAGTTCAACGGGAAACATAGGTCCCAACATACGGACAGTTCACCACAGTGCTGCATTTGCTCGGGAAACCATTACGTACGACGTTGTGCTCGGTTCCTGGGTATGACCACTGCAGCGCGAAACTGACCAGCACAGAGACTGACATTGAATAAGATTGCTAAAGGGACGCAAAGTGAAGAAGCAAGATTTTTTACAAAGGAATTGGGAATTCCATCCGGGCCCGGGGAACAGTTTGAGTCAAGAGAGGACAAAAGCAATTCAACCTGTACTGGGTTAGTTACGACTGAGGAGAGGCAAGCAGGGAAATCAAAGGAAAAGCAGTCAGTAGCAGGAATCAATGGAATAGTGTAAACAGAAGAAAAAAATAAAGCAAAGAGATTGCAAATGTCAGAAGGGTTGGAAGCAGTAAAAGCATTAAACACTAAGGAGTCAGGAAGAGAGGAGGAAGCTTTGAAGGAGCGTTCAAAACACCAGAAAAATTTAGGGTTGTTCGAGTTTAAAGAAGATTCAACAGACGAGGAATAATTGAGTAGTGCTGGCAGAGGCACGTAAACGGGAGAAGATAGCATAGTCTTCACCCGACCGAGAAATCAAAAATTTGAAACGCGCTGAATTTTTATCTCTAAGAGCACACTTTATCCTCGCAGTAAACCAAGGGAGGTCACGGGAGCGACGAGAACTGAAGACAGGAGTATACGACGAAATCAATTCAGTGAGAATACCGTAAAATTTGGATACAGCGGAGTCAATATCAAGACCACGGAAACAATTAAACCAATTAATTGAATTCAAATCATTTGACAAGCAGTCAAAATTAGTTTTTTTAAAGTTAAACCGGCGCGCAGTGGATGATTTAATACGATTCGAAAAGCTAACAGACAAATTAATTGAAACGGGAGGATGATGGGGATCAGGGTGCGTGTAGGGTATTGGAACAGAGGATAGAGAAATCGAAGAGGACTCAACATTAGAAAGGATGAGGTCAAGGATCTTGTTATTAGCGTTAGGGAAACAGTTAAATTGAGAAAAAGAACAGGAAGAAAGAAAAGAAGATAAGGCAATAGAAAGGTTTTTGGTGGACATAATACGAAGAAAATAAGAGTCCCATTGAACAGAAGGCAGATCAAAGTCGCCACAGATAATGATTGAGGACGAGGGATAGTTGCTATTAAGGTAACTGGAAAGTTTAGAAAAGAACTTATCATAAGTCGAGAAGGACAAGTTACAGGGAATATATAAGGACTCAACAAACAAAGAGGATGTAAGCGACAAAGAGATGGAAACACATTCAACAGGTGGACTAGGGATAAAATCAGCGCAAAGTTTAGTGTTGAGAGCCCTAAGCACAGCAATAAGCACGCCACCACCATCAGCCTTATTAGATACCAAACGATTGCGATCAAGACGATAAACATTGTATGCAGGGAAGAACTCGGAGCTAAAAATGTCGTCAGTCAGCCAAGTTTCCGACAAGCAAATCTGGTGACCATTTTCAAGAATAGCAGCAGTTTTAAAGTCTTTAATTTTAGTCCCCATGCCACGAACATTTTAGTAATACAGAGATAATTGTTTACGCTTAAGAACTACTCCGGTTGTTTGGTGATCGAAAATTTCGCCGGTTTTCAAAAATTTTGACTTTGAAACTATTTGACCATGAACGGCCACTCTTCTTAGCAGGGGATCTCAATGAACTACACAGTGACTGGGGTGCGAGAAGAAATAGCAGAGCTGGGACCATGCTATGCAAGTTTGTTGCAGACAATCACTTGGCCTTACATACCCCTAGTGAACCAACACGCTTTGGGCCACATTCAAGGGCAAATAGCAATATCAAAAGATATGCATTACCACGTATCCATAACAGTGCTCGATGAGTTACCTTCAGACCACAAGCCAGTTCTCTTCACTATTCAAGAGATTCACATCGACAACCCCCTAAGACTCCGAAAATCCACAAATTGGGAAAGCTTCCATAACACACTGGCTAACATATCCTGTCCACTAGGTGCAGAAAACACTAACATAGACGCCATGAACAGCACATTAACTGGAAAAATACAACAGGTCCTTCAAGAAAATACCTCAACCACAACGGTAACAGGAAACAGTCCATATGAGCTTCCAGGGTATATAAAAAATCTGATTCGAAAAAGAAATAGAATTCGAAGGAGATTTAGAAGTTCAGGAGATCCAAACCTCAGAAGAGAGTCCAATCGAATCACGAACCTCATCCGGCTGAAAATATATGAATTCCAAAACGAGCAATGGGGCAACTTCCTAGAAAGTCTTGAGCCAGGGGACAATAATTTCTGGAGGCTAACGAAATATTTCCGAAAAAACTCTAAAGTAGCCAAGGTACCTATTCACGGTACACAGGGACTCCAGTACTACAAGGAAGGAAAAGCGGAAGCCTTTGCAGACAAACTAGAGCTACAGTTCCGTGAAAACATCTTTTCAGACGAAGATTCAGAAGAGGGATTATTCGAGAATAGAGTACTTAGGGTCAGTAATAGTATTCTAAATTCGACAGCCCCCCCCCCAACTACATCATTTCAGAAACTAGTACTCAGGAGGTCAAGGACACAATAAATGGGCTCAAACGCCGCAAAGCTCCCGGCCGAGATGGCATTAATAATGACTGCCTAAAACGCCTACCCGATAATATTATTCAAGCCATTGCTGATCTCATAAATACAATGTTCGAAAAACAAGAGTACCCTACAGTCTGGAAAATGGCAACAATTACAGTCATCCCCAAACTTGGGAAGGACCTTACTTTTCCACAAAACTGGCGACCTATTAGTCTACTCAGCTCTATAGCAAAAATTGCGGAGAGAATCCTTCTCTCGCACCTGTGTCAGGAAATCTCCAACAGGAATATAATCCCTGCCGAACAGTATGGTTTCAGACCGAATCATTCCTGTGAGCTCCAACTTGCAAGAGTAGCGCAAGGCATTATAACTGGATTCAACCAGACAAAATCAACGGGGCTTATTATGTTCGATGTATCCAAGGCATTTGATAAAGTCTGGCATGCAGGACTTATCTTCAAAATGCATGAACTCCAAATCCCTCTCCCACTTTTTAAGACTATTGCGTCTTTTCTCACAGGCAGAAAATTTCAAGTTCGAGTTGACGATCACCTCTCGAACGAGTGGCTAATTGAAGCAGGCGTCCCACAAGGATCTCCACTCTCACCCATATTATACACATTGTATACAGCAGACATACCCACCCAACCGAAAAGGAATACTAAACTAGCCCTATTCGCAGACGATACGTGTATATTTCATACATCCCGATCAGCACAGATCATCTCGTCGAGTCTACAAAACTCAACTAATCTACTCTTAAACTATTTTCGAAAATAGCAGAGACCCACTCTACTATATGGTAGCTCAATAATTCAACAAACATGTAGAACCCAGAAACACCAGCTCCACA
>OZ022264.1:156706850-156711850 GCA_963978885.1 Nemotelus pantherinus | reverse complement strand
ATTAAAAAAGAATTGACAAAAATCAATCAAATACATATTATATAAATATACTATATATAAGAAATAGAGTTAAGAAAAATTTGGTAAAACATTGTAATCACACACACTACACACTCATTTTGATCGCAAGTAAATTTTTTTAAAGTTTCGAAATTTCCTAACGTAAAATCATGGCTAATAACAGTAAAACAAATTTTAATGAGGCTCATAACGAAATTTGAAAATCACAATTTGCATCGCATGCTTCTTCAACCCCAAGTGGGTCCCCATGTGCTGCACGCACCGGTCTTGTGTCCAGAGACACGGGAATCTCTTTCCAGATCCCGGAACAAGCATCACGGCCACCTTGCGCGCTACTTAATACTACAAATCATTTCCTGAATGACATTGAATCCGTTCCGCCGCAAGAAGCTATTGACACGGCCGAATTATTTACATCGCCACCACGTTTGTCCACTCACTCTATACCACCCCATAATCCGTGGTAAAAAAATTTTATCGAAAAATATATAATAAAATTAAGCTCGTGACATGAATTTGACATTTTCGTTCAGGACAAAGAGTTGATTTGCGGTGAGACACATAACTAATGACTGGATCATCGTAAACAAAAAAAACGAAAATAATTCGTTAGTTTAGAAGTTTCTTGAGGTAACGCTGTCAAGTTTTTCCAAATATCTAGATTATTTAATTTTTGGTATAAGTTTGAAGTCAAAAAAACGAAAAAAAACGGAAATTTTTTTTTCGAAATTTCTGTTTTCAGTTGTAAAAAATTCCATAAATAAAAAAAAAGCCAAAAATAAAAAATATCTCGACAGCGTTACCTAGTAAATTGCCTACAAAAATAGTGTGCCAAATTTCAGAAAGATCGGTCGAGTAGTTTTCGAGTTACATGTCTCACCGACTTGAAATATAAAATTCCTCAAAAACCGCGTTTTAAAATTTTAACTGTGCAACAAAAGTGCGTGAAAAATTACGAAACACGTGTATCGTAACTGCTCGATGAAATGAATGTATACTACTACAAGGCACATATATTGTGTTTTTACACAAATATAGCACATACAGGTGTGGATAGAGTGGGAAGACTCTACTATTACGTATTTGAGAGCTGCGCAAATGACATGTTCGAGGAGACGTATTTGGAAACGGTTTGTGTGATAGAAGAATCTAAAATTGATCTAAAATGTCCTTGCTCAAAGCCGCCGTTGCATAAAACTGCCCCAGAGATCACAGCAGTAGAGCAGGCTGTAGTGGGACATTCAAACCCAATTCAACTTAATAAAATCAATATACCTACGTTTGAAGGTAGATATACCTATTGGCCTTGCTTTCGAGATTTGTTTTTTTCTCTCGTTCATAATAAAAACGGTTTAGTTTAACATTGAGAAATTTTGATATCTGAAAGGTAATTTGAAAGGTGAGCCATTCGATATGATGAAACACGTATTAACTACCGACGGGAATTACGAAGCGGCTTGGTCACTTCTATCAGCCCACTATGAAAACCCCCGGGAGCTCTTCAAATCTCAGATGAATTTGTTTTCATCTCAACCTAAGATCGAGAAGGAAGATTCTTATTTCATACGTTCGTTTCTGAATATTGCCCGAGAATGTGGACAAGCTCTAGAAACCTTTGGACTGGATCTAGTGCACTGTGATCCTCTTCTGGTATATTTTATGGCACAGAAGCTGCCACCACAAACTGCAGGCCTTTGGGAAACTAAGCTGGGAGATACTTCTACACTTCTTACGTTCGCTATGATTGAAACCTTTTTAATCACACGTGCTAAAACGTTAGATGCTATTATGGAAAGTAAGACTGCAACTCCTACTGTTTCTAAAACGAAACACTCTTCTAACAGTAACAAACACACTGAATCATTTCATGTGCAGTTCAACGGGAAACATAGGTCCCAACATACGGACAGTTCACCACAGTGCTGCATTTGCTCGGGAAACCATTACGTACGACGTTGTGCTCGGTTCCTGGGTATGACCACTGCAGCGCGAAACTGACCAGCACAGAGACTGACATTGAATAAGATTGCTAAAGGGACGCAAAGTGAAGAAGCAAGATTTTTTACAAAGGAATTGGGAATTCCATCCGGGCCCGGGGAACAGTTTGAGTCAAGAGAGGACAAAAGCAATTCAACCTGTACTGGGTTAGTTACGACTGAGGAGAGGCAAGCAGGGAAATCAAAGGAAAAGCAGTCAGTAGCAGGAATCAATGGAATAGTGTAAACAGAAGAAAAAAATAAAGCAAAGAGATTGCAAATGTCAGAAGGGTTGGAAGCAGTAAAAGCATTAAACACTAAGGAGTCAGGAAGAGAGGAGGAAGCTTTGAAGGAGCGTTCAAAACACCAGAAAAATTTAGGGTTGTTCGAGTTTAAAGAAGATTCAACAGACGAGGAATAATTGAGTAGTGCTGGCAGAGGCACGTAAACGGGAGAAGATAGCATAGTCTTCACCCGACCGAGAAATCAAAAATTTGAAACGCGCTGAATTTTTATCTCTAAGAGCACACTTTATCCTCGCAGTAAACCAAGGGAGGTCACGGGAGCGACGAGAACTGAAGACAGGAGTATACGACGAAATCAATTCAGTGAGAATACCGTAAAATTTGGATACAGCGGAGTCAATATCAAGACCACGGAAACAATTAAACCAATTAATTGAATTCAAATCATTTGACAAGCAGTCAAAATTAGTTTTTTTAAAGTTAAACCGGCGCGCAGTGGATGATTTAATACGATTCGAAAAGCTAACAGACAAATTAATTGAAACGGGAGGATGATGGGGATCAAGGTGCGTGTAGGGTATTGGAACAGAGGATAGAGAAATCGAAGAGGACTCAACATTAGAAAGGATGAGGTCAAGGATCTTGTTATTAGCGTTAGGGAAACAGTTAAATTGAGAAAAAGAACAGGAAGAAAGAAAAGAAGATAAGGCAATAGAAAGGTTTTTGGTGGACATAATACGAAGAAAATAAGAGTCCCATTGAACAGAAGGCAGATCAAAGTCGCCACAGATAATGATTGAGGACGAGGGATAGTTGCTATTAAGGTAACTGGAAAGTTTAGAAAAGAACTTATCATAAGTCGAGAAGGACAAGTTACAGGGAATATATAAGGACTCAACAAACAAAGAGGATGTAAGCGACAAAGAGATGGAAACACATTCAACAGGTGGACTAGGGATAAAATCAGCGCAAAGTTTAGTGTTGAGAGCCCTAAGCACAGCAATAAGCACGCCACCACCATCAGCCTTATTAGATACCAAACGATTGCGATCAAGACGATAAACATTGTATGCAGGGAAGAACTCGGAGCTAAAAATGTCGTCAGTCAGCCAAGTTTCCGACAAGCAAATCTGGTGACCATTTTCAAGAATAGCAGCAGTTTTAAAGTCTTTAATTTTAGTCCCCATGCCACGAACATTTTAGTAATACAGAGATAATTGTTTACGCTTAAGAACTACTCCGGTTGTTTGGTGATCGAAAATTTCGCCGGTTTTCAAAAATTTTGACTTTGAAACTATTTGACCATGAACGGCCACTCTTCTTAGCAGGGGATCTCAATGAACTACACAGTGACTGGGGTGCGAGAAGAAATAGCAGAGCTGGGACCATGCTATGCAAGTTTGTTGCAGACAATCACTTGGCCTTACATACCCCTAGTGAACCAACACGCTTTGGGCCACATTCAAGGGCAAATAGCAATATCAAAAGATATGCATTACCACGTATCCATAACAGTGCTCGATGAGTTACCTTCAGACCACAAGCCAGTTCTCTTCACTATTCAAGAGATTCACATCGACAACCCCCTAAGACTCCGAAAATCCACAAATTGGGAAAGCTTCCATAACACACTGGCTAACATATCCTGTCCACTAGGTGCAGAAAACACTAACATAGACGCCATGAACAGCACATTAACTGGAAAAATACAACAGGTCCTTCAAGAAAATACCTCAACCACAACGGTAACAGGAAACAGTCCATATGAGCTTCCAGGGTATATAAAAAATCTGATTCGAAAAAGAAATAGAATTCGAAGGAGATTTAGAAGTTCAGGAGATCCAAACCTCAGAAGAGAGTCCAATCGAATCACGAACCTCATCCGGCTGAAAATATATGAATTCCAAAACGAGCAATGGGGCAACTTCCTAGAAAGTCTTGAGCCAGGGGACAATAATTTCTGGAGGCTAACGAAATATTTCCGAAAAAACTCTAAAGTAGCCAAGGTACCTATTCACGGTACACAGGGACTCCAGTACTACAAGGAAGGAAAAGCGGAAGCCTTTGCAGACAAACTAGAGCTACAGTTCCGTGAAAACATCTTTTCAGACGAAGATTCAGAAGAGGGATTATTCGAGAATAGAGTACTTAGGGTCAGTAATAGTATTCTAAATTCGACAGCCCCCCCCAACTACATCATTTCAGAAACTAGTACTCAGGAGGTCAAGGACACAATAAATGGGCTCAAACGCCGCAAAGCTCCCGGCCGAGATGGCATTAATAATGACTGCCTAAAACGCCTACCCGATAATATTATTCAAGCCATTGCTGATCTCATAAATACAATGTTCGAAAAACAAGAGTACCCTACAGTCTGGAAAATGGCAACAATTACAGTCATCCCCAAACTTGGGAAGGACCTTACTTTTCCACAAAACTGGCGACCTATTAGTCTACTCAGCTCTATAGCAAAAATTGCGGAGAGAATCCTTCTCTCGCACCTGTGTCAGGAAATCTCCAACAGGAATATAATCCCTGCCGAACAGTATGGTTTCAGACCGAATCATTCCTGTGAGCTCCAACTTGCAAGAGTAGCGCAAGGCATTATAACTGGATTCAACCAGACAAAATCAACGGGGCTTATTATGTTCGATGTATCCAAGGCATTTGATAAAGTCTGGCATGCAGGACTTATCTTCAAAATGCATGAACTCCAAATCCCTCTCCCACTTTTTAAGACTATTGCGTCTTTTCTCAC
>OZ022264.1:156661850-156701850 GCA_963978885.1 Nemotelus pantherinus | reverse complement strand
TCGTACAAATTCAATTTTGTAAATTAACAGTTATTCTCTTTTGTCTTTCTATCCTTTTCGAACTCGCGAAATTGAACATCGTTTTGATTCGTTGTCGTGCGTCGTCGTTTCTGGGGGGAGATGATTGCACACAGACACAATATATAATCACACATTAATAAACACAGAAAATAAAAATTTAAAAATAATTTATTTCGTTTGGAATAATAAAAATTAGAATTCTAAAGTAATCTTTTTCTATACATACATTTTCGTTGAGAAAATAAAATAATAAGACTAAGTCTTTGGAAATTAAAAAAGAATTGACAAAAATCAATCAAATACATATTATATAAATATACTATATATAAGAAATAGAGTTAAGAAAAATTTGGTAAAACATTGTAATCACACACACTACACACTCATTTTGATCGCAAGTAAATTTTTTTAAAGTTTCGAAATTTCCTAACGTAAAATCATGGCTAATAACAGTAAAACAAATTTTAATGAGGCTCATAACGAAATTTGAAAATCACAATTTGCATCGCATGCTTCTTCAACCCCAAGTGGGTCCCCATGTGCTGCACGCACCGGTCTTGTGTCCAGAGACACGGGAATCTCTTTCCAGATCCCGGAACAAGCATCACGGCCACCTTGCGCGCTACTTAATACTACAAATCATTTCCTGAATGACATTGAATCCGTTCCGCCGCAAGAAGCTATTGACACGGCCGAATTATTTACATCGCCACCACGTTTGTCCACTCACTCTATACCACCCCATAATCCGTGGTAAAAAAATTTTATCGAAAAATATATAATAAAATTAAGCTCGTGACATGAATTTGACATTTTCGTTCAGGACAAAGAGTTGATTTGCGGTGAGACACATAACTAATGACTGGATCATCGTAAACAAAAAAAACGAAAATAATTCGTTAGTTTAGAAGTTTCTTGAGGTAACGCTGTCAAGTTTTTCCAAATATCTAGATTATTTAATTTTTGGTATAAGTTTGAAGTCAAAAAAACGAAAAAAAACGGAAATTTTTTTTTCGAAATTTCTGTTTTCAGTTGTAAAAAATTCCATAAATAAAAAAAAAGCCAAAAATAAAAAATATCTCGACAGCGTTACCTAGTAAATTGCCTACAAAAATAGTGTGCCAAATTTCAGAAAGATCGGTCGAGTAGTTTTCGAGTTACATGTCTCACCGACTTGAAATATAAAATTCCTCAAAAACCGCGTTTTAAAATTTTAACTGTGCAACAAAAGTGCGTGAAAAATTACGAAACACGTGTATCGTAACTGCTCGATGAAATGAATGTATACTACTACAAGGCACATATATTGTGTTTTTACACAAATATAGCACATACAGGTGTGGATAGAGTGGGAAGACTCTACTATTACGTATTTGAGAGCTGCGCAAATGACATGTTCGAGGAGACGTATTTGGAAACGGTTTGTGTGATAGAAGAATCTAAAATTGATCTAAAATGTCCTTGCTTAAAGCCGCCGTTGCATAAAACTGCCCCAGAGATCACAGCAGTAGAGCAGGCTGTAGTGGGACATTCAAACCCAATTCAACTTAATAAAATCAATATACCTACGTTTGAAGGTAGATATACCTATTGGCCTTGCTTTCGAGATTTGTTTTTTTCTCTCGTTCATAATAAAAACGGTTTAGTTTAACATTGAGAAATTTTGATATCTGAAAGGTAATTTGAAAGGTGAGCCATTCGATATGATGAAACACGTATTAACTACCGACGGGAATTACGAAGCGGCTTGGTCACTTCTATCAGCCCACTATGAAAACCCCCGGGAGCTCTTCAAATCTCAGATGAATTTGTTTTCATCTCAACCTAAGATCGAGAAGGAAGATTCTTATTTCATACGTTCGTTTCTGAATATTGCCCGAGAATGTGGACAAGCTCTAGAAACCTTTGGACTGGATCTAGTGCACTGTGATCCTCTTCTGGTATATTTTATGGCACAGAAGCTGCCACCACAAACTGCAGGCCTTTGGGAAACTAAGCTGGGAGATACTTCTACACTTCTTACGTTCGCTATGATTGAAACCTTTTTAATCACACGTGCTAAAACGTTAGATGCTATTATGGAAAGTAAGACTGCAACTCCTACTGTTTCTAAAACGAAACACTCTTCTAACAGTAACAAACACACTGAATCATTTCATGTGCAGTTCAACGGGAAACATAGGTCCCAACATACGGACAGTTCACCACAGTGCTGCATTTGCTCGGGAAACCATTACGTACGACGTTGTGCTCGGTTCCTGGGTATGACCACTGCAGCGCGAAACTGACCAGCACAGAGACTGACATTGAATAAGATTGCTAAAGGGACGCAAAGTGAAGAAGCAAGATTTTTTACAAAGGAATTGGGAATTCCATCCGGGCCCGGGGAACAGTTTGAGTCAAGAGAGGACAAAAGCAATTCAACCTGTACTGGGTTAGTTACGACTGAGGAGAGGCAAGCAGGGAAATCAAAGGAAAAGCAGTCAGTAGCAGGAATCAATGGAATAGTGTAAACAGAAGAAAAAAATAAAGCAAAGAGATTGCAAATGTCAGAAGGGTTGGAAGCAGTAAAAGCATTAAACACTAAGGAGTCAGGAAGAGAGGAGGAAGCTTTGAAGGAGCGTTCAAAACACCAGAAAAATTTAGGGTTGTTCGAGTTTAAAGAAGATTCAACAGACGAGGAATAATTGAGTAGTGCTGGCAGAGGCACGTAAACGGGAGAAGATAGCATAGTCTTCACCCGACCGAGAAATCAAAAATTTGAAACGCGCTGAATTTTTATCTCTAAGAGCACACTTTATCCTCGCAGTAAACCAAGGGAGGTCACGGGAGCGACGAGAACTGAAGACAGGAGTATACGACGAAATCAATTCAGTGAGAATACCGTAAAATTTGGATACAGCGGAGTCAATATCAAGACCACGGAAACAATTAAACCAATTAATTGAATTCAAATCATTTGACAAGCAGTCAAAATTAGTTTTTTTAAAGTTAAACCGGCGCGCAGTGGATGATTTAATACGATTCGAAAAGCTAACAGACAAATTAATTGAAACGGGAGGATGATGGGGATCAGGGTGCGTGTAGGGTATTGGAACAGAGGATAGAGAAATCGAAGAGGACTCAACATTAGAAAGGATGAGGTCAAGGATCTTGTTATTAGCGTTAGGGAAACAGTTAAATTGAGAAAAAGAACAGGAAGAAAGAAAAGAAGATAAGGCAATAGAAAGGTTTTTGGTGGACATAATACGAAGAAAATAAGAGTCCCATTGAACAGAAGGCAGATCAAAGTCGCCACAGATAATGATTGAGGACGAGGGATAGTTGCTATTAAGGTAACTGGAAAGTTTAGAAAAGAACTTATCATAAGTCGAGAAGGACAAGTTACAGGGAATATATAAGGACTCAACAAACAAAGAGGATGTAAGCGACAAAGAGATGGAAACACATTCAACAGGTGGACTAGGGATAAAATCAGCGCAAAGTTTAGTGTTGAGAGCCCTAAGCACAGCAATAAGCACGCCACCACCATCAGCCTTATTAGATACCAAACGATTGCGATCAAGACGATAAACATTGTATGCAGGGAAGAACTCGGAGCTAAAAATGTCGTCAGTCAGCCAAGTTTCCGACAAGCAAATCTGGTGACCATTTTCAAGAATAGCAGCAGTTTTAAAGTCTTTAATTTTAGTCCCCATGCCACGAACATTTTAGTAATACAGAGATAATTGTTTACGCTTAAGAACTACTCCGGTTGTTTGGTGATCGAAAATTTCGCCGGTTTTCAAAAATTTTGACTTTGAAACTATTTGACCATGAACGGCCACTCTTCTTAGCAGGGGATCTCAATGAACTACACAGTGACTGGGGTGCGAGAAGAAATAGCAGAGCTGGGACCATGCTATGCAAGTTTGTTGCAGACAATCACTTGGCCTTACATACCCCTAGTGAACCAACACGCTTTGGGCCACATTCAAGGGCAAATAGCAATATCAAAAGATATGCATTACCACGTATCCATAACAGTGCTCGATGAGTTACCTTCAGACCACAAGCCAGTTCTCTTCACTATTCAAGAGATTCACATCGACAACCCCCTAAGACTCCGAAAATCCACAAATTGGGAAAGCTTCCATAACACACTGGCTAACATATCCTGTCCACTAGGTGCAGAAAACACTAACATAGACGCCATGAACAGCACATTAACTGGAAAAATACAACAGGTCCTTCAAGAAAATACCTCAACCACAACGGTAACAGGAAACAGTCCATATGAGCTTCCAGGGTATATAAAAAATCTGATTCGAAAAAGAAATAGAATTCGAAGGAGATCTAGAAGTTCAGGAGATCCAAACCTCAGAAGAGAGTCCAATCGAATCACGAACCTCATCCGGCTGAAAATATATGAATTCCAAAACGAGCAATGGGGCAACTTCCTAGAAAGTCTTGAGCCAGGGGACAATAATTTCTGGAGGCTAACGAAATATTTCCGAAAAAACTCTAAAGTAGCCAAGGTACCTATTCACGGTACACAGGGACTCCAGTACTACAAGGAAGGAAAAGCGGAAGCCTTTGCAGACAAACTAGAGCTACAGTTCCGTGAAAACATCTTTTCAGACGAAGATTCAGAAGAGGGATTATTCGAGAATAGAGTACTTAGGGTCAGTAATAGTATTCTAAATTCGACAGCCCCCCCCCAACTACATCATTTCAGAAACTAGTACTCAGGAGGTCAAGGACACAATAAATGGGCTCAAACGCCGCAAAGCTCCCGGCCGAGATGGCATTAATAATGACTGCCTAAAACGCCTACCCGATAATATTATTCAAGCCATTGCTGATCTCATAAATACAATGTTCGAAAAACAAGAGTACCCTACAGTCTGGAAAATGGCAACAATTACAGTCATCCCCAAACTTGGGAAGGACCTTACTTTTCCACAAAACTGGCGACCTATTAGTCTACTCAGCTCTATAGCAAAAATTGCGGAGAGAATCCTTCTCTCGCACCTGTGTCAGGAAATCTCCAACAGGAATATAATCCCTGCCGAACAGTATGGTTTCAGACCGAATCATTCCTGTGAGCTCCAACTTGCAAGAGTAGCGCAAGGCATTATAACTGGATTCAACCAGACAAAATCAACGGGGCTTATTATGTTCGATGTATCCAAGGCATTTGATAAAGTCTGGCATGCAGGACTTATCTTCAAAATGCATGAACTCCAAATCCCTCTCCCACTTTTTAAGACTATTGCGTCTTTTCTCACAGGCAGAAAATTTCAAGTTCGAGTTGACGATCACCTCTCGAACGAGTGGCTAATTGAAGCAGGCGTCCCACAAGGATCTCCACTCTCACCCATATTATACACATTGTATACAGCAGACATACCCACCCAACCGAAAAGGAATACTAAACTAGCCCTATTCGCAGACGATACGTGTATATTTCATACATCCCGATCAGCACAGATCATCTCGTCGAGTCTACAAAACTCAACTAATCTACTCTTAAACTATTTTCGAAAATAGCAGAGACCCACTCTACTATATGGTAGCTCAATAATTCAACAAACATGTAGAACCCAGAAATACCAGCTCCACATCTGCCAAAACATTTCCCTTCGTAGGATCTTTCAATTTCCATGGTACGTAAGAAATAAAGACATTCACAAAGACTTAAGAATTGATACAATAGACAAATACATACGAGATAAAGCACTGAAACTTTATGACACAATAGACCGACACTCAAACCCCACCATGAACCATCTTCAGCTCAGGAATGACACAAACAAAACTAACCCCGACCTAAGGGATCTTATTTAATTACAATGTTAAACGTTTAACCAAATTTTGTTGAGATGCTAGCCGAGTGAATAAAACACTCGCCCAGAAAAGGGAGCAAAGGTGTTCAGCACCAGCTCCAGGAAAACAAAGTTCTCAGTCAGCCGTTCAGACGCATCCTCATGCATTCACATTGAGCCTGTGACGGAGGCGAAGAAACAAAAAAAAAAGTGAATAGTATATGTCTCATTGGTAATAGTAGTTCTCGAAAGAATTAATTGTATATCCGCGCCCATTTCGTATTTGGTGCAAATTTCTTGAATTTATTACATTTAAAAGTCGGGTATCTGATAGTCTGGTTATCTGAGGTATTCCAGCAAGTGCAAAGTTTAGTGAGGAAATATTGACCGATTTGCGAACCCAATAAATTCTTCGACGAAACATTGTGTGGTGCCTGTGGCGTTTGATTCATTGTAACCCGTCAATTATAATTGTTTTCTTCGTGTCCACATCTTCATATTGCTCGGACTTCCCGTATACATAGGATATGAATAATGTAAGCTTCCTTGAGATTCAAACGTGGTTCGTTTATCAGCGTGTTGCTATGGATTGTGCTGGATGCTTGTAATTTATTATTTTGAACCATTTCAACACCAAGATTATTAGTTTCAAGCGTTCATTTGAAACTTTTACTACATTTAATTTAGACGTTATCGTTCAACGAAGACATCGAAGCGCACATTTTCGTTCTTGTTGTTCCCGTTTTCAATTTTTCATTTCATATTTCCGATGATCGAGAGAGTCATGACCGATAATGCAAGATGAAATTAACAAAAAAACTTGTGAAGCCGTCATCAGTTCATCACTAAACAAATAGATTCCTGGCAGAACAGATATTTTTGGATAATAGTGATTTAATGTAGGTATTTTTTTTATTAAGAAATTGTAGCACCTACGTTTTACAGTGGACTCGGCTAATAATATTAATGTTAAATCGGAATGGTTTTTAAAGAACATGTTTTTGTTTTGGGAAAAAAAATTGATTAGTTTGAATAAAATGTGTGAAATAAACAACTAAATCGTTATTATTGTGTGTGTGTGCGTGTGTGCGAGAGTTTTCCCTAGGGATGTCGGCGTGCGGTATCACGCCTTAACGGTGCTCGGTGTCGCGAGTGTTTCTTGCGATCTCCTGTTTATTTTTACTTCCGCTATGTAAATGTGGTTACCTCCGGTGACCTAGTCCGGGATTTCAAAAAAATAGTTTTTTTCTTTCGATCGCCACTATGCGATCATAGTTATTTTGCTGCCTGCGATGACGCACGCTCGGCAGGCTTCACGCGCAGTTTTTATAACAAAAGGCGCCCAAAGGCTTTTTTTACTAATGTTCGAAGAACATTAGTATTAAAATCGATTCGGCCAAAAATTCATATTTCCATATATATATATATATATATATATATATATATATATATATCTATATATATATATATATATATATATATATATATATATATATATATATATATATATATATATATATATATATATATATATATATATATATATATATATTTATATATATAAATATATATATATATATATATATATATATATATATATATATATCATCAAAAAATTTCAGTGAGATAATCTCGGGAACTATATATATATAAATATATATATATATATATATATATATATATATATATATATATATATATATATAAATATATATATATATATATATATATATATATATATATATATATATATATATATATATATATATATATATAAATATATATATATATATATATATATATATATATATATATTTATATATATATATATATATATATATATATATATATATATATATCATCAAAAAATTTCAGTGAGATAATCTCGGGAACGCGCCATCCGATTGAGCTGAAACTTTCAGGATACATTGGTGTATATGCAAAATAGGTCCACGTTTCACTAAATGTCAACTATTGTTAACCCTTTGGCGCCGGCGGCCATTTTAGTGATATTTTTAATATACCTATTATTTCGTACACAAATAATTTTCGCAAAAATAAAGTTAACGATATAAATTTTGAAAGTGTTTTACATGTGCATCGGATAATGCTTTGGAATTTTTTAACACTATGTGTGCGCTGGGTGCCTAAAAAGAGAACGGGAAAATTTGAAAATTTTTAAATTGCGATAACTTTTGACAGAGCTATTCAATCATTACGAAATCTTCGGAACATATTGGTATTATTTAGTTGTAGATTTGTGTAGCTTTTAATGAGCTGGCTGGCAACTCTGTAGCTAGGTCAGGCACTGAAAGTGAAAACCTCCAAACCATCGTCTCTCTTGAAAAAATGCCGTTTCTTCAAAAAAAAAGCCATTCATATGTAAATCTTGTGCTTTGTTTTCATAACCCAAAAAAAAAAGGATATGGTATTACGGGCATGCCTGGTAACCCTTGCCCAATTTACCAATATTTTTAGCATCAAAAACTTCTGTTCACGGAAACTCATGATCCAATGAGCAGAATTAATTGAAGTTTACAGAATGTATTGGTCTTTAATAGGACCAGGTCTGATAGAAGTGATTTTGATATGTGGGTGATTCTGTGCCAGTGGTGCCATCTTGAAAAATCACTAAAAAAGATAATTGCTTTTAGCCCTATAAATTCTGATTGAATCGTTCGATTTTGACAAAATTCACACAATAGCTGGACCTTACTTCAAATCATGTTTGGTAGAAATTTGGTTGAAAAATTCGGTTGGAGCTGCCAGCTATGATAATTTTGGTCTGTTAAATTTGAAAAAAATGAAAATTTGGAAGTGAAAACATTCAAACCATCGAATATACTCAAAAATGTCCGTTTCTTACAAAAAAACCAATCTGTATACAAATCTTATGCTTAATCTACACTTTCAAAGTAAAACATTGGAAATTTCATGTCGGACAAGAACGGTAACCCTTTCCCAGTTAACCTATATTTTTAGCATCAAAAACTGCTGTTCACGGGAACTCACGAACCAACAATCAGGTACATTTGAAATTTACAGAATGCATTGGACTTAAGTAGAACCAGGTCTGATAGAAGCGATTTTGAATTGTGGGCAACTCTGTGCCAGTGGTGCTATCTTGAAAAATTACATAGAAAAAAAAACTGCTTTTTGCCCTATGAAATGTGAATAAGTAACCCGATTTTCATGAAATTGACACAATAGCTGAACCTTACTCTAAACTCTGTTTGATATAAATTTGGTTGAAAAATTCGATTGGTGCTGCCAGCTATGGTAATTTTTGTGTCTTTGGTTTTGAAAATTCGCTAAGGAAAATAAAACTTTTTGCCCTATAACTTCCAGTGCAGTCACGAAATCAATACGGATTTCATACAATTAATGGAACCTATTATAAACATTATTCAGGTCAAATTTGGTTGAAAAGCCACGATAGGGTTGGCAGCTATTGTTGGATTTGTGTTTGTTTGCAATATCTTTATTAAGCGGTTTTATCGTAGAATTTTCAATTGGTTATGATATTGTTGTGACAATAAACAGCAAATATTCAGTTTTCGATTATTTGAAAAAACTCGCTGCAGGTAACCCTAAATTTCTTTATACTCATATAACTTCGAATGGAATATAACAACGTGAAGCAGATGTGATATATTCTTGGCTTTGATACTGGCGAAAGGTTGCCAGCACGAGTCGGTTGTGCTACTTTTGTATCAATAAATGCTAACAGTTAGTATTCATACCGGAAACATTTACAATGAAAATAAATAACCGTGTTTCAACTCCCAAAGCTCTGCAAATTTTTCGGATCGCAGCCCCAAACACCAACTTCATTTACAGTGCTGCAGGCACTGAGTATTTTCTTCATTGATGTTATATGAGATGCTGCTTTCAAAATTTTGTGAAACAAGCAACTGATAACGAATATAATTAACCCGTGATTTGCACTCATAAACGTTGAAATTCATGCCAGTGGTAATATCTGAAACCTTCTATCATATGAGTTATAATGCATTCTTGAGACCAAAGTAAAACGTGGCATTTGAAACAGTTTGGCCGTAATAAGCAGCTCATGTGGTGGAATATGCACTCAAAACCTGCACGAATCTTCTACTGTTCTTCGGACATTAGTGTTTCAACCGGTTCAGGTGCGCTAGAGTTTTTTTCATTAACGTAGTTTCCGTAAAGTGTCAAGGGCTCGTCATCGCAGCTGGCGCCCACCGGTTTTCTTGCTAGTCGTCTTTCTTCTGCTGTGCTTCCTTCCTCTAGAATCAGTTTGCGTGAGTTTTGTTAGGTGCAAACACCACGGTGTCGCCTTTGTGGTTTTGACCACGTGGGTGTTGCGGTACCGTACAGGTTGGTTGTTTTCGCCTTCTTGGTTTTGAGATACAGCTAACTTGTCCGATTCTGTATGCGACAAAGCTCCGATTAGAGTACATTTGTGTTATCATCGGCCTCCATCTATGGATTTTCGGTTTCATAACTTTGAACCATAGATGGAACAGCGGATGATCGCACAAATTCAATTTTGTAAATTAACAGTTATTCTCTTTTGTCTTTCTATCTTTTTCGAACTCGCGAAATTGAACATCGTTTTGATTCGTTGTCGTGCGTCGTCGTTTCTGGGGGGAGATGATTGCACACAGACACAATATAATCACACATTAATAAACACAGAAAATAAAAATTTAAAAATAATTTATTTCGTTTGGAATAATAAAAATTAGAATTCTAAAGTAATCTTTTTCTATACATACATTTTCGTTGAGAAAATAAAATAATAAGACTAAGTATTTGGAAATTAAAAAAGAATTGACAAAAATCAATCAAATACATATTATATAAATATACTATATATAAGAAATAGAGTTAAGAAAAATTTGGTAAAACATTGTAATCACACACACTACACACTCATTTTGATCGCAAGTAAATTTTTTTAAAGTTTCGAAATTTCCTAACGTAAAATCATGGCTAATAACAGTAAAACAAATTTTAATGAGGCTCATAACGAAATTTGAAAATCACAATTTGCATCGCATGCTTCTTCAACCCCAAGTGGGTCCCCATGTGCTGCACGCACCGGTCTTGTGTCCAGAGACACGGGAATCTCTTTCCAGATCCCGGAACAAGCATCACGGCCACCTTGCGCGCTACTTAATACTACAAATCATTTCCTGAATGACATTGAATCCGTTCCGCCGCAAGAAGCTATTGACACGGCCGAATTATTTACATCGCCACCACGTTTGTCCACTCACTCTATACCACCCCATAATCCGTGGTAAAAAAATTTTATCGAAAAATATATAATAAAATTAAGCTCGTGACATGAATTTGACATTTTCGTTCAGGACAAAGAGTTGATTTGCGGTGAGACACATAACTAATGACTGGATCATCGTAAACAAAAAAAACGAAAATAATTCGTTAGTTTAGAAGTTTCTTGAGGTAACGCTGTCAAGTTTTTCCAAATATCTAGATTATTTAATTTTTGGTATAAGTTTGAAGTCAAAAAAACGAAAAAAAACGGAAATTTTTTTTTCGAAATTTCTGTTTTCAGTTGTAAAAAATTCCATAAATAAAAAAAAAGCAAAAAATAAAAAATATCTCGACAGCGTTACCTAGTAAATTGCCTACAAAAATAGTGTGCCAAATTTCAGAAAGATCGGTCGAGTAGTTTTCGAGTTACATGTCTCACCGACTTGAAATATAAAATTCCTCAAAAACCGCGTTTTAAAATTTTAACTGTGCAACAAAAGTGCGTGAAAAATTACGAAACACGTGTATCGTAACTGCTCGATGAAATGAATGTATACTACTACAAGGCACATATATTGTGTTTTTACACAAATATAGCACAGACAGGTGTGGATAGAGTGGGAAGACTCTACTATTACGTATTTGAGAGCTGCGCGCGGCTAATAAAGCAGGAAAGGAACGCGATTTGCGCGAAAATATGAATTTGAGTTATTTGTATTGTTAAGCCGATAACTTCGTTAATTTTGCTCGGATCGACCTGAAATTTTGTATGGACACTCCTGAGTCACTATACACTAGTCACTTAACAAAAAAAAAATATCGATTTTCTGACCATACCCCCCCCTTAAGCAAAGGCATTATGCTATTTCTCGGGTTGTGCAAGACTTATTGTACCAAGAACTGGATCGTATGCTCTCGTTGGGGGTTATTTGTGAGAGTAATAGCTCTTGGAGCGCACCAGTGACTTTAGTTCGTAAACCTGGTAAAGTGCGCTTATGCCTAGATACACGACGGCTTAATGAGGTTACTATCAAAGACGCATATCATCTCCCCATAATAGACGGTCTGCTCGCACGATTAAGGTCCACTAAATTCATCACCAGCTTAGATTTGAAGGACGCCTTTTGGCAGATACCCCTTGATCCTGAATCACAGGAGAAAACAGCCTTCACGGTGCCGGGTCGTCCTATATACCAATTTAAAGCTATGCCTTTCGGTCTTTGCAACGCTCCACAAACCAGGTGTCGTCTTATGCACAAGGTAATCCCTCATGAGCTGCATGACAAGATCTTTGTCTACCTAGATGACTTGCTGATCACTAGTTCCTCTTTCGACGAACATATCGACCATCTCACCACAGTTGCTAATTTGTTATCAGCTGCTGGTTTGACAATTAATGTCGAGAAAAGCAGGTTCATCCAGCGTGAGACTAAGTATCTGGGTTATGTGGTAAGTGATGGAATACTCAAAACCGATCCATCTTGTTATATTACAAGTCGAGAGTTATGTTTAGACTGACTTTATTTCCAAATCTCAATACTTACTTTCTAACTTACACTAATACTTATAAATAACTTACTTAGGAGAGAGAGAAAGTTACAATAATACAACACCTCTGCTCTTAAATTTTTAATGTATTTGTCCATTTTGGATTCGTTAAGTTACTTTGTTCATGTTTTTTATTTGTTTTTGATTCTTGCTTGATTCATTATATAATTCAATTCTAATTCATTATATAATTCAATTCTAATTCATTATATAATTCAATTCTATTTCATTATTGTTTTCTTTAATTCATCCTTGATTTCAACATCATGTTTCTAAATTATTTTACTTAAACTGTATTGGATTTCAATCCAACGATAATACAATATGTTATAATTATAACTCTCAAACTTAGTAGCTATGCAGTATTACTTTATGTTAGCTTTTCCAGTTATGATCAAATTTTTGTTTAATATTATCTTGAGATTAATGATTTAGAGTGATCAGCATAAAACTTTGACTACTTCCATTCAAATTAGTTTCTGTTTAGTATTTAGGATTCACACATGAAATGCTCAAAGACTTGTATATGAACACATCAGAGAACTTTATGATTTTTTGCACCTTATGACTTTCCCAGACCTGGTTACCATACAATTATCATCATGATTGCTATAGTTCAACAACGGATTTGTTACATTATTTTCATGTTGACTTCCGGGTGGTTCATCAGTATTTATATTGTTTTGAGATTGTGATGCATCGTCAATGGAAAGTTCGTGCGCTTTTATTTCTTCAGGCTCATTGCTAACTGGTGATCCTAATGCAGATTCACTTTGCTTAAACTGGAATCTTGACAAATGCGCTATTGGGGTGCTCATTAAGTTCTTATTTGAAGGCTTTGATTTGTTATCAGGCGGAACATCGGTGAAAGACTCACTTTTATTTATATTTCTGTCACCACTAATTTTCAATAAGTGCTCACGATTTCTTCTATAATTTGTATTGCTACTGTTCTCTTTGATTACATAAGAGTTAGGTTGTTCGCATTTGTCAACGACTCTGCCTTGGGTCCAATTTTTAACTTGGGGATGTTTTTTGAACAAAACTTCCTCGTTCACATTGATCGTGGGTAGTGTTTTTGCATGCTTATTGTAGTACATTTTCATTTTGTCTGCCTTGATTTGTAAGTTATTTTTATGCCTTGTTTCATTTATGACTTCGGGTTTTAGGTTTTGCAACCTGACTGGTAATATTGTTCTCAGATTCCGGGATATGAGGAGCATAGCTGGAGAATCAAAATTGCCTTTGGGGGTGTTTCGATATTGAAGTAGACCTATGTATGGATCCGTTCCAGACTCTTGGCATTTAGATAGAATATTTTTTATTGTTTTCACAGTACTTTCAACTAACCCATTAGATTTTGGATAATATGGACTAGTTGTTAAACTTTCAATGTCCCACTCATTTAAGAAAAACTTGAGTTCTTTTGAGTTGAAAGGAGGTCCGTTATCGGATATTAAAATTTTAGGTATTCCATGCCTTGGAAAAATCGATTTCAAATGAGTTATCACATTGTTAGCGGTTAGGTTTTTGTGCAATTTCGCACTTTCTACGTGTTTTGAAAAATAGTCAACAACTAATAGGTAGGTATAATTTCGCCATTTGAAGAAGTCAACTCCTAATTTCTCCCACGGTAAGGAAGGAATGGAGTGTTGTGTCAATGGCATCTTTGGATTTGCAGGTCTAATATGCCGTTCACACTACACTCTAAATCAGTCGATTTCGATCAGCTGATCGCTTTAGAGCTAAATCAACTTAAATCTACCTGATTACCCATACATTTTTGTCGGCTTCTGACAGAGTTAATCAAGTAGATTTAGAGTTAATCAAGTACAAATCAGGTACTATTGTGAATTTTGTCCCCGGGCGAATTTTTCTCAGAGCGCGGCGAATTCCATCCGTGAGAGCGAGAGTAGATTTGAATGAAATGTCATGCGAATTTCGTCTTAAAATAGCAAAAATTGGATAAAAAAGGAAAATGTGAGTTGTACAAAGTGAAAAGAAAATGTTCTTGCATGTTCCTGCACCATTTTCAACAACTTTCACGCAAAAAAGATTGTACACATAAATTCGAATTACATTTCTCTCTCTAAATCTCCTCATTCTAAATCACTTCGGGTAGTGTGAACGCTTACCTGATTAACTTTGACAGCTTCTGAATCTACTTGATTTAGAGTGTAGTGTGAACGGCTTATAAGTGTTTTGCAGAACATGCAACTTTGCACAACATTTTTAATATCATTTGTCATGCATGGCCAGTATACAATGTCTCTTGCTAAATTCAAACATCGGTTGATTCCCAGATGTCCTTCATGAATTTTTTTTATTATATCTGCTCGCATTCTCGTGGGAATGACAAGACTTTTATTCTTAAAGACGAGATCGTCAACAACTGTCTACTCCCCTCTGATGTTAAAATAAGGTTGGGCTAGGCGCTTAGTATTGCTTACCGTATCAGGCCACCCTTTCAAACAATATTCTTTAACTAAACTCAAAGCTTCATCTTCTTGAGTTAATGTTCTGATCTCCTGCAGCCTTTTGTCGGTCACAGAAATCTGCGAAACAACTGAATTCACATGAAGGCTTATTTCTTTATCGATATTTTGAAAATTTAAATCATGTTGGTTACACGCCCTAGATAAAGTATCTGCGATGTAAAGATGTTTACCAGGAACGTAAATAACTTTGATATTGTACATCTGTAGTTTCAAAAGAATCCGTTGAAGACGCAAAGATACTGAGTTAAGAGGTTTGCGAAAATTGGAATCAATGGTTTGTGATCTGTTTCCACAGTCACGAATTGACCATAAATGTATCTATGAAATTTATTGCAACCAAAGTAGATAGCCAAAAGTTCCTTTTCTATTTGAGAATAATTTCTTTGTGTTTCAAATAGGGTAGAAGATGCATACGCAATCGGGCGTTTTTCATGCATTAATACCGCACCCATGGCGTCGTATGATGAATCTACAGACAAAGTAATCGGTTTGCTTGGATCGAAATGACAGAGTACAGGAGCAGTGCTAATGAGTTCTTTTATATTGTTAAACTCTTTCTCGTGTTCAGGGAACCATACCCATAATGTCTCCTTTTCCAATAGATTTCTTAAGTGAAAAGTCTCTGCAGAAATATTTTTCATGAATGGGCCTAAATAATTCACGATGCCCAGAAACATTTGCAGTTCCTTGATATTTCTCAGCGCTTGCATGTTTTTGATGGCATCAATTTTTGACGGATCCGAAGAAACTCCATCGCAGGAAAATATATGACCTAAATATTTAATTTTTTTTAGGCCGAATTCACATTTTGATTTATTAAATTTCAGACCTACTGCCCTTGCTCTTTCAAGTACAAGTCTTAGTGTCTTATCGTGTTCTTCTATGTTTTTTCCGAAAATGATAAAATCATCTATAAATATTTCAAGCTCTTCAATATCACCGAATAATTTATTCATCACATACTGAAACTCTTTTGAAGCTGTGTTTATGCCAAACGGCAGCCTCAAAAATCCTAATCCAAAAAACCTTCCGAAAGGAGTATTAAAAGTGCACAGAAAAAAACTTTCATCATCGAGTTCAAGCATCCAAAACTCTGAATTCGCATCCAGTTTGCTGAAATATTTTGCTTGAGATAGTTGCGTTCGTATATATTCTATGTCCGGCATCACATTTTTTGAGCTAACAATAGCTTCATTCAAGTTTCGTGGGTCTAAACAAACTCTCAAACTGTTGTTACTTTTTTCTACTAATACAACTGAACTTGCCCATTTCGTGGGCTCATTAACTTTTTTTATCACTCCTAATTTTTCCATTCGATTCAATTCTTGTTTGTATTTATCTAAAAGTTTGAATGGTACTTTTTGCGGTGGGTCGATTTTAGGCTTAATGTTTTCTTGTATTTGAATATGAACTTTATCTGTTAATCGCCCTAAACCTTCAAAAATGTCTGTGTATTTAAGTAGTATATTTTCATATTGACTTCCGTTAATATTGATTTGAACTTTTTGAATTAGATTTAAGTTTTTACATGCTTGAAACCCTAAAATTGCCATATTACCTGTCTTGACTACGAAAAAATTGATCATAACTTTATTTTCATTTAATTTCCAACGCATATATATAATTCCTATTATTTTCAATTCTTCTCCACTAAATGATATAAGCTTCATGTTTGTATTTTGTATATAATTTTTACTTATACCTAATTTCTTAAACTGTGTAAGCGGAATGATGTTCGCTTGTGCACCAGTGTCAAGAAGACAAACCAGTTTTTTCGAATTGATAGTGAGAGTTGTGGTCCAGCAGTCACTCAATTTCTTATCAGTATTGATAGTGCCGATAAAGAGCTCATCTGACGAGTTATATTTTCGAATTGTGACGTTTTTTACATGTACGCGGGTAGAGCGACAAACACTAGCAAAATGATTACTTTTCTTACATTTATTGCAGGTTTTTCCAAGAGCAGGACATTCATTTATTTTGTGTTTGAAACCACATTTACCACATTCAATTGTATTGGTATTACAAGTATTATATTGCTCGTTCGCAAAACTTTTGACCCTTGACGAGCATAGCGAATAATGCTTGCAGTTATTGATTTTATGTTTATTGCTTGTTGTGCTAGTGATATTCTGCGAAGCTGATTTATGTACAGCCGCTATTGTATTAGAATATTGATGTGTGCCATTACCTAATACTTTGATTTGGTTACTAGTTTGTTCTAGTATAAAAGCAATTTCAGTAGCCTTAGTGAGGGTAATGTTCCCCTCCTGCAATAAACGATCACGAATTTTATTGTTGTCTTGGTTGAGACCACAAATGAAAATGTTTTTGACTACGTCAAATTGTAAACCGCCTAATTCACATGACGAACTTAAGTTTTTGAGCTCCGTTATGAACTCCATTATTGTTTCATGTGGAAGCTGCTTTCTTGAAAAGAATTTATGGCGTTCCATGGCCAAGTTCTTCTTTGGATAACAATATGCCTCAAACTTGTCAATAATTCTATCATATTTTACCTTATCGAATTCCTCACCAAAGGAGTTGAAAATAGGAAGAGCCACTGGACCACGTAAATGAAGAAATACTGCCACCTTCTTTGATTTGGGTTCCGCTTCTAGGCCTGTCGCTCTTAAATATATTTTGAGTTGTTGCTTCCAATTTTTCCAGTCATAACTGACCATGCTAGTTTAAAGTGGTTGATGAATCAACAGATCTTGTCTGGCAGATTGGCCCGTTGGAGCCTGAAACTTCAAGGTTTCAATTTTTCAATCCAACATTGTAAGGGCTCTGCAAACACCGTCCCTGATGCATTATCTCGAGTGCACGAGCGAATTGAAAGTATTTCCTTCTTATCTTTGGCAGTCTTACCTGAGCACACTCATATTAGTTAACTTATTCCTGATTCCGCGTTTTTAGAAGCTGATTATTTAGAGCGAATTCTGTTCATAGCTAAACAACCTGAACGGTTTCCTAATATATGGGTTCGTGACGTGAAAGTTTTTATCAATACTGGCAGTATTTCGGATACCGATGTAGATATCCCTCGAACTAAACTATGGGTTCCGGACAGTCAACAACAAATAAACTATGGGTTCCGGACAGTCAACAACAAAAGCTAATTTATCAGGATTCTCGTCAGGATTCTCGTCACTTTAGCAAATTAATTTCTTTTGCCCGGCTCCTTGAGAGACTCTTCTCAGGGCGAGGTCTTCCCCACGTTTGTTACGCCACCTTTTCATAAAAATTTATGAAGATTTGAAAAAAAGGCAGTTCTTTTGCATTCTCATGAATGCTAATCCCAGGAGGTACGAGGGCCGTTCGTTCGGATCCTCATGAATACATGTTCCATGACGGTATGAGCGCCGTTCGCCGTTAATTGTTTTCTTCGTGTCCACATCTTCATATTGCTTGGACTTCCCGTATAAATAGGATATGAGTACTATAAGCTTCCTTGAGATTCAAACGTGGTTCGTTTATCAGCGTGTTGCTATGGATTGTGCTGGATGCTTGTAATTTATTATTTTGAACCATTTCAACACCAAGCTTATTAGTTTCAAGCGTTCATTTGAAACTTTTACTACATTTAATTTAGATGTTATCGTTCAACGAAGACATCGAAGCGCACATTTTCATGCTTGTTGTTCCCGTTTTCAATTTTTCATTTCATATTTCTGATGATCGAGAGAGTCATGACCGATAATACAAGATGAAATTAACAAAAACACTTGTGCAGCCGTCATCAGTTCATCACTAAACAAATAGATTCCTGGCAGAACAGAAATTTTTGGATAACAGTGATTTAGTGTAGGTATTTTTTTGATTAAGAAACTGTAGGTAATGGTAAGAGACAGGACTATACACCACAGTGCTTAGTGTTTCAGATTCAAAGTGCACTAACAAGCTTGGAAGCTTGAAAAGTTTACGAAGCTAAAATTGTTAAATAAACCACAGTTTAATCAAAGTTTCACACCACTTCAGTTTAATGTACAGAGCACCAGTTCACGCAAGCTCAAATATGTCACCACACTAATACGATGACTGTAACACTAGCGACATTAAAGAACCGAATCCGCACTGCACTATCTATGGGTTAATGAATTTACAAAAGGTGCACTGCACTATCTAGTGCTAAAGGTAATAAAAGTTACACTGCACTATCCAGAGGTAAATGTAATTAAGTAGTAACCGAAGCCGCACTGCACTATCTATGGGTTGATGAATTCACAAAAGGTGCACTGCACTACACTGCACTATCCAGAGGTAAATGCCTTGAAGTATAAAAATAGACTGTTATTTTCACTAAACAGTTTTCAGTTTTCGGGGAAAAAAATTGTCAGCAAACACTAAATGTGGATACGCTACGCGAAGAAACCGATTGATTTCAACAGAGAAACCGTGAAAGAGGGAACTCGCGCGAAGATCAGAGGGCTAAACCAAGCCAAAGTCGTACAAAACAAAAGGCATCAGAGATCAAGTTAACGCACGTCAGAACACGATCGATGTTACAACGAGATCCAAATTTGTACCACAATCAGTGAAGATGTTCTTGCAGAGTCCTGGTCGTCCGATAAATCATTGTAAAGCAGCTAAAAAAGCTTCGGTCGTCAGATCACTGACCACTTCCAGGTAAATTGCCTTTGCCACGAAGCAAACAAATAGTGCGATATAGCCCTAATGTGTTTTTGGATTTTGACCTTTGGACATTCGTGTCAGTAATGGTCCTGCATAGTCTATGCCAGTGTTTGTGAATGGAGAGCCAGCGTGATACGTTCGCCCGGTAAATTACCCATCATTATGGGAGAATTATGGGATGCTGCTTGTTGTAGGATAAGTGTGACCTTTGCAATCGTCCGCCAATCCGTAGTATGACATCTTTGTCCAGAAATGGTGTAAACCCTTTATTTTGCTCTTATCACTTATTTCCCCTGTTGATTTCAGCGATTGAATTTCGTCATTATATTCTAGTTGTTGAACGGCGCGGAACCAGTAGAAGGATGCATTGCCTAACTCCTGACAGGAAAGGAAATTCGACTGATTAATTAAATATTCCCGTCGACATCGCTGAACAAACCGTAGGACATATGCTGTGATGCGAATGACTCGTGTGTATGATGAGAAATAACAGAGGTTAATCACTGTTCCATCAGTTGTAGAAGCCTATGCAACAAAGGAGGATATTTTTCGCATTTCTTGTATCATAATGTATGTGGTTTGGGTTGGCCAGTAGCTCGTGGGACCCAACAGAAAATCTGGGCCATGCCACCAAAGTGATGAGGATTGCAGCTCAATTGGAGGTATACATCTTGTTGCAAAGTCAGCAGGGTTGTCCTTAGAAGCTACATGATGCCATATAGCCATGGGTACTAACTCTCGAAGTCTGCTTGTGCGATTGGCGACGAACGTTTCTGAGCAACAAGGAGGTTTAACAAGCAGAGCTAACACAATCGTTGAGTCAGACCAGCAGTACACAGGTACTTCGTCTCGTTCGAAGATTTTTCTCATTCGTGACAGCAGCTTGGCAAGTAAGGCCGCACCGCAAAGTTCCAAACGAGGAAGTGAAATTGTTTTAATTGGTGCGACCTTACTTTTCGCCATGATGATTCATACCTTCACATCTGATTCGTTTTGAGTCATCACCTTCAAATAAACCACTGCACTATGCGCTCGCTCGGAAGCATCACAGAATCCATGGAGCTCAATTTTCTATGCGGTTTTAGTTTAGAGCCAACGGGATATGGTTCCTTTCTCCAATAGCGGCAAATCATTTCTAAAATTATTCCAATCGGCCTTGTACTGTTCCGGAAGTGGTTGGTCCCAGCTTAAGCCCACTAACCACCATTTCTGTAGCAATCTTTGCCACAATTGTGACCGGTGCGTACCAGCCTAAGGGATCAAATAACCATGCAATGCATGATAACACTGTTCTTTTTGTAGATTTCTACTGCGGGGCCTCCAGATGGAATTTGAGGAGAAGATTGTCATTTCCGTGATTCCACTCTAGACCGAATGTCTTGACTGTCGATGCCGTGGTGTCCTGGAACTGAAGGATATTTGACTGCAAACGATCTTTTTGAGGGATATTTTTGAGAAATGTTGCATCATTAAACGCCCATTGCCTTAGGTGAAAGCCGCCCCGACTTAAAAGCGAGATTAATTCCCTTTGTGTCTGAAGAGCATCCGTAACATTGTCTACATATAGCTCCGTTTTAAAAGCTGTAGTGGCGAGTGGAAACTCTGAACCTTCATCTTCGATTAATTGCTGGATCACCCGCATGGCAAGGAAAGGTGCTGCACTCACGCCAAGGTTTCGTAGTATTACTGGACTCTTTGACCACTCCGTGATGAGGTAAATAATAATTTGGATGGGTTTCGATCTCATTATGTGGAATTTTCTCCATGTGTTTAAGGTCGAGATACTCCTGTATACAACGATGGTATTCCAAGCGCATGCCCGCGTTTGATGCGAGGCGCCATTCTAGCGAATTCAACTGGGAGATGGCAGAATGAAATGAAGATCCTTAGTGGTTTGGGGATAATTTGAAAGGTAACGATACCACATAACGTCCTTCAGCGTGCCGAGAATGAGTCGCTTTGAAGTGTTGTTCACATTTCTTGGAATCATCTGATACAAATGGCTGAACTTCTACTTCCTTCAGTTCCCAGAATCGTCTTAACTGTACATCCAGATCAATTTGTTTGAAAAATGAATATATATTGCGAGGGATTGGAGAGTAATGACGCACAGGACCCAGTAAAATCAACCCTAACGCTGTGTTTTGGGCTATCGGAGTCTCGGCTGGTCCCACTCTGAGCCCGTTTCGAATTAATGATGAGTAGATATCAGCACCCAAGATTACGCCAATACAACCTGGTTGAAAACACAGGGGATCCGCCAAATCGAGGTTTCTTAGATGTTCAAATGATGGTAGAGAAATTTTAGAGTGTGGAAGCTGATCGGTTAAGGATGGAAGAACGATGGCCTCAACAGGCACAGCAAAGTTACATATAATCCTGGACCCTAACTCAAATCGTACAACCTTTCTTACGAACCCTGTCGTCGTCCTTCCGATTCCAGATATCTGTGCTTCACTGACAATAGGAAGTGGTTCGAGTCCTAATTGCTGTATGGCAGCTGTCGTGACAAAGCTCACCTGCGATCCAGTGTCAATCAGTGCTCGTAGAGTAAAGAAGATCCCATTTGATTGCACTTTTATTATTGCTGTGGATAAAAGCACCGTATCAGTCTGATGACTGACTACGTAGGAAGAAATCGGGTCTCGATTAGCGCTGTTGTTTGAAGTGTCCTGATTAACAGCGAGAGCTTCATGAATTGAAATGTGATGTCGCCGCCCACATTTAAAACATCCCCGTTTGCTTGAGCATTTGTTATTTGGATGATCCTTTGCTAAGCAATTGAAACAAAGATGTTTGGATCTGATGTGTTGATATTTTTGTGTAGAAGGAAGATTCTGGAACACTGAGCACTTCCTTATATGGTGATTGAGATTATACATGGAACACGTAAAATTGTTTGCATTTGAAGTGGTCGCTAATGTTTGTACCTGTAATTGTTGTGATCTGTAGGTTGAAGTAACTAGTCTCTGATTTGGTTGAGGTGCCGCAGCTTCTAAGGCATTAAATCGCATCTCAAGAAATTCAAGATATTGTGTCAAAGTGGGTGGGGCAGTAGAAGCGCTCAGATTTCGTTCCCACAATTGTCGAGTTTCAGAGGGTAACCGGTGAGTCTACACATCAATAATAGCAAGATCCCAATTTTCCACTTTGATTTGAAGCGATTTTAATGCTGCGTAACTTTTATTGGTGGAGTCAGTTCCCGGCTATTGGAACGTTATTGAGAAGCGCAGCTAATTGCGAGTTTATCAGCAGACGGGTATTGTCATAGCTTTTGCATAGAGCCTCTCAAGCCGGTTTATAGCTAGACTCTGAAATCGTAACAGAAGCTCAGCGTCCCCAACCACGGAGCTTCTTAAGTAGTGCAGTCGTTGCACATCAGAAAGAGATGGATCCGAACCAACCAAAGCCTCAAACAAGTCGTGGAAATGGTGCCATTCGGTAAATGTTCCTGAAAAGGTTGGCAAGTTGATAGGCGGTAGATTGACTCTTGATATAGTCCTCTGAGTTCCACTTGGGTTTGTTGGTCTGGTACTCAAATTATCAGTAATCTTTCCATAATAATCATAATAGAGCTCCTAATAGTGTAAATATTTGTCGTTTGCGATATATGGATCTTCTTTTGTCGAATCATCAGCTGACAGAACGATTTTAGAGTGAACGCGTTTGAAATTATTCCAAAGATCGTTCAGTCCTTCCAAACGACATTTCAAATACCCAGGAGTCATATTGGCCTTAGAACATTTCTTAAAATAAGTAACAAATCTATCGAGTGAATCCATGGTGACTTTCTGGTTTGCCACCAGATTTTCAAATTTGTCAAACATATTAAATTAAATACCGTTAGCTCAGTCATTCAAGCAAGGGAACTGGTTAAAGCACTTACTTTCCCAAACTTTAGCACCTAATACTCGTGTCGCATGCATGAATATAATTGTTGTTTATTAACTGGCCTAATTGTAGATCGCTTATACTCGTTCATAAATTGACCAGATGTGTATGTAGGCATAACTGACATAGCTGATTAACTGTACTCCCATTACCTTTAGCATCGTATATTGATGTCGTCTATCAGTTTCATGGATGGTTTTGTATAAATCAATTTGCTATAATCATTAATTTGTCAGACATATGAAATTCTGCCTGATATTAAAACGCAAGTATTAGAAAAGACCAAGTGATGATGCACACGTTTGTAGTATGCAGGTTTTTATACTAGATACCGTTAGCTCAGTCGTTCAAACAAAGGAACTGGTTAAAGCACTTTGTAAGAACTAGCGCCGTCAAATTCCACAGTGGTGAAACTAGAAAGTAAAATCATTCCTGCCACACGGTAGTGGTAAAAACCTTGCTTTATAAACCTCTTAGCTATAACAGAACAGTTAAAAATGTGCTTTAGTAGTGACATCACGTTTGTGTTAAAATATTAAGTTCCAAGAAGCTAGTAAGTTAAAAATGTGCTTTACAACATCACGTTTGTGTTAAAAGATTAAGTTCAAAGAAGTTAGTAAGTTAAAATAACCACAGTAAGTCAATACTGAATTATTATTTCTTTTGTCAATAGATTTATAACAAAAAAGCTTGTACTACGAGTAATATTCAAGACCAAATTTTGAGTGGCTACACAGCTTATGAATAAGCTGTCGAAACTAATAAATACTCGTATACAGACAAAACTGTGTTTCATATAACCACTGCAAAAATCTTGAATTCCAACAGTCTCAAAATTTGAATTATTACGTACATTCGAAAAGTTCTTAGTATAAGCTTTTAAAATGCCCAATAAAAACCAGTGCAAAACAAGGAGCATGACCTCCGAAATTCTTAATGAAGAAGAGTCTAATTGTGCGCTTTGCTCCGACAACGATACTATAGAAATGGTGTCATGTGACGGCTGTATGCTGTGGTTACACTTCAAATGCGTTGGCGTTAGTGCTTATATTGTGGATAAAGAATGGCTTTGTCCAAATTGCATAGCGAGTTTTAAAACTCACCATAGACAAAATACACAACGCCAGATGGAACTTCAGAGTGTGGAAGAGCATTTGCGCAGTGACGAAATCAATCAAAAAATAGATGAGCTTTTGGTTTTAATGGAGAAACTGTCGACGCCGTCAACAAGTAAACGTGCATACAATGACGAAATCGAGCCGCCACTTTGTGATCCCGTAAAAGCCGTAAAGTCTCCTACTATCAAAAATCTCCCACCGTCACGTGATCATGGTCAATCCACGCCACGATTATCCAGTGATGTTACTTTAAATAAAAATACAACTCTGCTTAACGGCAAACATCAGGTTGAGCATTTTCTGGCTCGACAGACTATCTGCCGAGATCTACCATCATTTTCAGGTTCTCCCGAACAGTGGCCAACCTTCATTTCCATTTTCGAGTATTCCACGAGTGCGTGCAAGTTCTCTGATGTCGAGAATTTATGCCGCTTGCAAAAGGCTTTGAAAGGCGACGCACGGAAAATGGTAGAAAGCTACTTGACGCACCCGGCCAATGTCTCATTGATATTGCAGACACTGAAAATGTTGTATGGTCGTCCAGCCCTAATCATTCAATCCCAAATTGATAAGATTAAGAAAGCTCCAGCTCCGAGAGCAGATAAGCTCGAGTCTTTGGTTCATTATGCTGTCCAGGTGCGGAATCTGATTGCGGCAATTGAGTCCGCACACGTTGCTGAATACTTGAATGATTTCAGACTACATGCTTACGAATCAAAAAATATTGATGCGTCAACTCCGAAGCTTTAGCAATTCGGAAACTGGCTAGAAACGATCGCACAAAGTGCTTGTAATGTTATGACTCGCTTTTCAACGACTTCTAAATTTAAAGAAGACGATCGCGTCAACATTCATTCCACAACGAACAACCAATTTGAACATAATGCAATCAAAAAATGCGGCATTTGCGATAAGACTTGCGAAAATGCAACTAAATGCAGCAAGTTTGCTAAAATGAATTTGAATGACCGGTGGAAGGTCGTTATTCGCTTGAAGTTATGTCGTATATGTCTCTATCATCATAAATCTCCTATTTGTAAGAAGGTTAAGAAGTGTGAAACAAATGGATGTAATAAATTACACCACCAACTCCTTCACAATATGACTGAGAAGCCAGTAACTAACACTGAAGGTTCAAATGACACAGTATTTTCGGCCACACAACATTCTCGAAGCAACATTTTGTATCGCATTGTACCGATAACGTTAAAATGTGATAACGTAAGAGTAGACACTTTCGCGTTCATAGACGATGGGTCGTCACTGACATTGATTGAAGAAAAAATATCAAATCTTTTATGTGTCAAGGGAAAGAAAAAGCAATTATGTATGCGCTGGACGGATGGGCAAACCCACGTTGAGCCGAATTCTATTACATGCTCCCTTCAAATCGCACCACGAAGTGATCAAAGCACGTTCTATGAGGTATCCGCACAAATGATTTCAAAGCTAGATCTGCCTATACAAAGCGTCGACTACGAAGAACTTACGGCGAAGTATGATCACTTACGACAGGTAGACTTGGACTCATATAAAAATGCAAAACCAACTATGCTTATTGGTTTGGATAACTGGCATTTGTGCGCTCCCAAAGATGTTAGAGAAGGCAATCGATCCGAACCAGTAGCGACGAAAACCCGTCTTGGCTGGGATTTATGTGGCAGACTCTCATCACAAATGACAAATAACTCTATTCATTCTGTCAACATACACAAGTGTGAGTGCTCAGATGAGAGACTCGAACAGCTCGTCAAACAATTTTACACTCTAGAATCAATCGGAATATCCAACAGAAGAGAACACCTTTTGACTGATGAAGAAAAGCGAGCAGAGAAAATAATGAAAGAGATGACGGTTAAGAGAGATGGGAGATACGAAGTGGCGCTGCTATGGAAATTCGATCAATTTACTTTGCCGGATTCTTATAGCATGGCACTGAAACGCCTAATTTGCCTTGAAAGGAAGCTATTAGGAAACAAAGATCTCTTGAAAGGCTTTAAAAGGCAAATGGAAGAATACATGAATAAGGGCTTTCTTCGCAAAATAGCAACTTCTGAACTCGAAAGCTCATACTCACGCATTTGGTATTTGCCAAATTTCATTGTTCAAAATCCAAACAAACCGGAAAAAATGCGTATGGTATTTGATGCAGCAGCCAAAGTTGATGGGATTTCATTGAATTCGATGCTCTTAAAAGGACCAGATCTCATGTGCCCACTTTTGGAAATATTGATCAGGTTTAGGACTCATGCCTTTGCGGTAGTGGGCGACATACGTGAAATGTTTCACATGATACGAGTGCGGAATGAAGATCAAATGGCACAGAGAATTTTGTGGCGAGATTGTGATCAGACACGAACTCCAGACATTTACATAATGAGCGTCATGACGTTCGGAGCTACGTGTTCTCCCTACCAGGCACAATACGTAATGCAGTCAAATGCATCAAAATTTATGGAACAATATAACGAGACAGTTAAGAGCATCCTACGAAATACCTATGTTGATGACGTGATTGATGGACGAGAAACTGAGAATGATTTAATTAAACTTGTAGAAGAAATGAAGATCATACACGCTGCTGGTGGGTTTGAAATTAGAAATTTTAAATCCAATGCTCCGCAAGCTCTCAAAAGGTTCAGCTCAATCGAAACGCATTCCGAAACTTGTAATATCACGAATGATTGGCTTGAAAAGGTTCTTGGTGTTTTTTGGAATGTTAAAGATGATTGCTTAACATTTTCATTGCGCTTTAACAAAGCTAATGGAGATGTTCTGAATGGTGATCGCAAACCAACAAAGCGAGAAATTTTAATAACACTTATGTCAATCTATGACCCGTTGGGGCTAATCGCTCACTTTATTGCCGGACTAAAGGTCATTCAGCAAGATACTTGGCGGTTCAATGGGATGAACTTATTCCAGATGTATTAAATAAACGGTGGATGAAATGGGTGAAGCAGCTAAAGCAAATAGAATCGTTAAAGATTCCACGACGCTACGTTTCCGTTCCTTGGATTGGACTCGGCTATGAAACGAGTCTTCATACGTTTGTCGATGCTGGTGAAGCAGCTTATGCAGCTGCAGTGTTTCTTAGAGTTGTCACACCAAATGGAGTAGAGGTATCTCTTGTTTCTGCAAAAGTCAAAGCAGCCCCTCTTAAGTACGTTCCAATACCAAGGTTAGAGTTACAGGCTGCTACAATTGGAGCTAGACTGTTCCAAACCACCCGCAATGCCCTCGGAGTAACAATACACTATAATTATTTTTGGACTGACTCTTTGGTTGTCTTATCCTGGATCAATTCCCGAAAGAAACTTCCATCATGGGTAGCGTGTCGTGTGGGAGAAATCCGAGAGACAACTAACATCAACCAATGGAGATGGGTATCATCGCGCGAAAATGTGGCAGATATACCAACGAGATGGCGGGACACCATTGATTTAAGTCATAACAGTCACTGGCTTAAAGGGCCAAAGTTTCTCGAAATGGATGAAGAATCTTGGCCGAAATGTAATGACTTAAACGGAAACGAAACCAAGCGCACTGAAGACGAGGATCCGTCTTTTGAGTTTATTGCACTTCATTGTAACACGACTCATAGTGTCATAGACGCTAATAGGTTCAGTAAATGGGCTAAGCTACTAAGAACTGCAGCATATGTATTACGATTCGTAAATTTAGTGAAGAAGACTGTGAAAAATACAGGGCCCCTAAAGGCTGAGGAACTGCGTGAAGCTGAAAAACTACTCTTCCGTGAAGCTCAGAAGGAATACTCTGCAGAGATAACGTTACTAAAAGGGAATTCAAAGCTTCCGAAAGAAAGCCGATTGTATAAGCTTTCACCAATTTTAGACAACGACAATATAATTCGTTTGAAAAGCAGAATCGATAACAAATTTCCTATAGTTCTTCCGAATCTGAGCCGTATAACATACTTAATCGTTATGAAAGAACATGAAAAATGTGCTCATCAGTTCTCGGAAACAGTTGTAAATGAGCTAAGGAAAAGGTTTCATATACCGCGCTTACGAGTAATGGTTAACCAAGTTAAAAGAAAATGCCAAGCGTGCAAAATTCTCTTAGCACGCCCAGTACCACCAGAAATGGCACCCTTGCCATCTGGCCGACTTGCGGTTGGTACGGCTCCATTTTCTCATACTGGCATTGATCTATTTGGCCCACTAACAGTCAGTGTTCATCGCAAGCATGAAAAACGCTGGGTGGTCATATTCACCTGCTTGACCATCAGAGCCATCCATCTCGAGGTGGTAAACGATCTATCTACCGATAGATTTTTGATGGCCTTCAGAAACTTTGTTGCAAGAAGAGGGCAGCCGTTGGAGTGCTACAGTGATCGAGGAACTAACCTGGTTGGAGCTGAGAAAGTTATTAAGCATGCGTACCAGGAGGTAGACTTTGTAGCAATTGAGGAAGCCACTACAACCCCAACATTCAAGTGGAATTTCAACCCTCCTATGTCCCCACACATGGGAGGAGCCTGGGAAAGGCTTATTCGATCGGTGAAATCAGCTATGCGAGTAATGCTCGATAAACATCGGACGCCGCCACCGGATGAATTACAAAATATACTAATTGAGATTGAATCTTTGATTAATTCCAGGCCTCTGACTTACGTTCCCTTGAACCATCCCAACCAAGAAGCTATCACTCCTAACCATGCTCTTCTAGCTTACAAAAATCCTACCAAACCACTAGGGCTTCCAACTGATGTCAAGGCACCGAAGCTTCATTGGCGTCAATCGCAACAGGCTCTTCAAAAGTTTTATCGTCAATGGATCTTAACTTACCGACCTACTTTAACCCGCAGATCAAAATGGTTCGAAGTTCAACGAGATCTAAAAGTGGGTGACATTGTTCTCATCGTGGATGAGAATGATAAAACGCGTAATTTTCCAAAAGGAAGAATAGTAGACGTAACTCAATCGAAGGATGGTCATGTACGAGCAGCTACGGTTCAAACAAGTGGAGGAGTGTACGTTCGCCCGGCGGTGATGCTGGCCAAGCTAGACGTCGATGAAGGAAGTGATGGACACCCATCACGGGCCGGGGTGTAAGAACTAGCGCCGTCAAATTCCACAGTGGTGAAACTATAAAGTAAAATCATTGCTGCCACACGGTAGTGGTAAAAACCTTGCTTTATAAACCTCTTAGCTATAACAGAACAGTTAAAAATGTGCTTTAGTAGTGACATCACGTTTGTGTTAAAATATTAAGTTCCAAGAAGCTAGTAAGTTAAAAATGTGCTTTACAACATCACGTTTGTGTTAAAAGATTAAGTTCAAAGAAGTTAGTAAGTTTAAATAACCACAGTAAGTCAATATTGAATTATTATTTCTTTTGTCAATAGATTTATAACAAAAAAGCTTGTACTACGAGTAATATTCAAGACCAAATTTTGAGTGGCTACACAGCTTATGAATAAGCTGTCGAAACTAATAAATACTCGTATACAGACAAAACTGTGTTTCATATAACCACTGCAAAAATCTTGAATTCCAACACACTTACTTTCCCAAACTTAAGCACCTAATACTCGTGTCGTATGCATGAATATAATTTTTGTTCATTAACTGGCCTAATTGTAGATCGCTTATACTCGTACATCAATTGACCAGGTGTGAATGTAGGCATAACTGACATAACTGATTAACTGTACTCCCATTATCTTTGAATCGTATATTGATGTCGTCTACCAGTTTCATCAATTCATGAATCCATTTGCTACAATCATGGTGCACTGCCGAATTCCATACATCCCGTATGTTTCAATATGTATTTATTTTGAGTCACAGGATTGTAGTGAATAAGTGGAGACTTACCAGATGATCCGGTTCGAAGGACCAAATGTTTCTTTATAGAAACATTTGAATTGTACACTCAAAACGTTTTTCTTTGGAAATCAAACAGGAATCCTTTAACAGTACACTTTATTGAAATATGAAATACAAATCAATTAACACTAATTGTATCACGTGCTCAGTATATGAATTATTCGGTCGTTCGATTCTAGCTGACTAAACTGTGTGTCAAATTCCAACAAACGGTTACATTAAAAACTTGGAATTTCTTATATGTTCAATCACGACCTTCCATCATAATGCCATCTATGGACGGACATTTGTTGATAGGATTGAACATATTCGAATTTTGAATTTGAAATGAACTAAAATTATTCTAAAGTGATTGGTATTTTTCGGCTACTGGTAGTGCATCCTGAAGTTGCTGACTGCAATCTCATATGAGGAAGGTCAAATTGTCGACATTCTCCCGGCCTTGAAACGTTTATAGACGTTTATAATAAGGTGATGACTTCTTCGTTTTAACATGAAAATAAACTGGATAAGTATTTATAAAGGTTATTGATTTCTGATCATGGTTCCCTTCTTGTCTTTAAATCAGCATAGACAACGTATATCGTCTCTAAAGCTAATCAAAGCAGAGAATAATTGATACGGGAAACTCGATCGCTTTGCGGAATAAGCCTTCGAAAGTAGAATCAAATTGGAATTGTATTTGCGGGATGATTAAAATTGAAAAAAATTTTATTTATCTTTAAAATTTTATTTGACAAAGTGGTGTCGAAAGCATGCACTAATTCTCATCAGACACCAGCACACAGTGCATACTTGACTGGTGTGACCACTTGCAGTTGGAAATCATTAATTTCTATTTACGCTGGTTGTGACAAATTTTAACATCTCCGACTTATATCCATCGAAATAATTTACTTATAAAGGTTATTGATTTGTGATTATGGTTCCCTTCTGGTCTATAAATCAGCATAGACAACGTATATCGTCTCTAAAGTTTATTAAAGCGGGGAATAATTGATACGCGAAACTCGATCGTTTTGTGGAATAAGCCTCCGAAAGCAGAATCAAATTGGAATTCTTAGATAAGTATTATTTAATAAGATTAGTATTATTTAAATTAATTATGCAAGATAATTGGAATTGTTTTTGCGGGATGATTAAAATTGAAAAAAAATTTTATTTATATTGAAAATTTTATTTGACGAAATGGTTTTTAATCATCCATTTAATCATCAATTTTAATCATCCCTCAAAAACAATTCCAATTTGATTCTGCTTTTGGAGGCTTATTCCGCAAAACGATCGAGTTTCCCGTATCAATTATTCTTTGCTTTGATAAGCTTTAGAGACACGATATACGTTGAATATGCTGATTTATAGACAAGAAGGGAACCGTGATCACAAATCAATTACCTTTATGAGTAAATTATTTCTATGCAAGATACTTTGTGATGATTTGCAGTTTCCAAGTGATGATCATTCTCCAGATCGTTTGAAAACTGTAATTAATTTTTTTTTTCCAAAGATGAAGCTGGAGTCTGATGTTTATGCTACCCATGGCATTTCCTCCGTATGGACAGTACAACATCCAGGAACTTAGGGTTGAATTTAATGTAGCGCCCCGACTTTCCACCTCGAGCAATCAAGGGATAGGATGAGGAATATCGGGAATGTTATTTGTGTTTGTGCGAATTCAGTGATATGTGTGCTATATGTGTATGTGCTAATTGAATGATTGTGTGCTTATGGGTTTGTGTCAATTCAGTGACATGTGTGCTATATGTGTCATATGTCGATGTGCTGGTTTAGCGATGTGTGTGCTATGTATTTGTCTCAATTCAGTGATATGTGTGCTATATGTGTATGTGCTAATTGAATGATTCAACTTAGTGCTTAGGTTTTGATTGTTGTTCGTTGTGATGTGGTAGATGACAAAGTTTATGAACTGGTCTTCGCAAGGTTGAGCTGGAAGTTTTCACGTCAACCACTCGGACTAAGCCGTCTGAGCCCGGATACACAGCTGAAATGCCCCCTAGCATCCGCTTGAGTGGCGGCAGGCGTTCATCACGAATAATTACAAGTTGTCCAATGTCGACGTTTGATCGAACATTTCTCCACCTTTGTCGTTGTTGCAAAGTATGCAGATACTCCTTTTGCCATCGTTTCCAAAAATCCTGTTGAATTTTTTGGACCAGGGTCCACCGTCGGAGGCCTATTAGTTTCGTGTTAGTGAAATCGTCCTATGGAGGGGCTGTTAGAGCTCGGCCAATCAGAAAATGTCCTGGCGTGAGTGGTATGAGCTCAGTAGGGTTATCTGTTAAGGGACTTAAAGGTCTAGAGTTAAGACACGCCTCGACTTGTATTAGGACCGTAGCCAAATCCTCATAAGTGAGTGTAACATTTCCCACAGTTCTCCGAAGATGGTGTTTTACTGAACGGACTCCAGCCTCCCACAACCCTCTAAAGTGTGGAGATCCCGGTGGAATGAACACCCAATTAACACCATCGTTCGCTAATAATTCAGCTACTTCGCGAGTGGCTTTATGCTGGTTCGCGATAAATGTTTCTTGAAGTGATGTCTTGGCTCCAACGAAATTTTTACCACAATCAGTGAAGATGTTCTTGCAGAGTCCTCGTCGTCCGATCAACTGTCGTCAAGCAGCTAAAAAAGCATCGGTCGTCAGATCACTAACCGCTTCCAGGTGAATTGCCTTTGTCACGAAGCAAACAAATAGTGCGATATAGCCCTTATGTGTTTTTGGATTTCGACCTTTGGATATTCGTGTCAGTAATGGTCCTGCATAGTCTATGCCAGTGTTTGTAAATGGAGAGCCAGCGTGACACGTTCGCCCGGTAAACTACCCATCATTTGACTTGCACTCTCAGCTAAACGGAAACATTTCACACATTTATTTATGTGTGCTTTGACTGAATTGCGTAGTTTCGGAGCCCAGTAATTTCTCCGAATGCTACTTAGTGTTGCTGTTAAACCTCCGTGAAGTGTTCTTTGATGATGCATGGAAATCATCAATTTCGTCAGATGGTTTCCGTATGGGAGAATTATGGGATGCTGCTTGTTGTAGGATAAGTGTGACCTTTGCAATCGTCCGCCAATCCGTAGTATGACATCTTTGTCCAGAAATGGTGTAAACCCTTTATTTTGCTCTTATCACTTATTTCCCCTGTTGATTTCAGCGATTGAATTTCGTCATTATATTCTACTTGTTTAACGGCGCGGAACCAGTAGAAGGATGCATTGCCTAACTTCTGACAGGAAACGAAATTAGACTGATTAATTAAATTTTCCCGTCGACATCGCTGAACAAACCGTAGGACATATGCTGTGATGTGAATGAGTCGTGTGTATGATGAGAAATTACAGAGGTTAATGAGTGTTCCATCAGTTGTAGAAGCCTGTGCAACAAAGGCGGATATTTTGCGACTTTCCTGTGTCATAATGTTTGTGGTTTGGGTTGGACAGTAGCTCGTGGGACCCAACAGAAAATCTGGGCCATGCCACCAAAGTGTTGAGGATTGTAGCTCAATTGGAGGTATACATTGTTATGGACAGCTGTTTGCCGCCACTCACCGCAATAGCGGATAAAAATGCATTGTTTGTAGGCAGATGTGCGATTATCGCAAAATACTAGAAAATAACAACAACAACGAAGCAGTGCAGTTCAAATGCAACTCAATTGTGTGTCATCGACACCTGAATGCATTTGAACTGCATTGATCGATGCTCGGGCGATGACCGGTCGTTGCTTGTTATGGATGGAATGCATGATTACGGGCGATGACGGCAACGGGATGATCAGCTGGAAAACTGAGCTGGTTGGCAGTCGGAAGTTTAGCTGGAGTCGAGAAGTTGGGTTTTGGTGCTTGGGCAAGGCAGATTGGTTGAGTGTTGCAGAATGGCAATTAATTTATCTGTCGATTTAAACTAAGTGATTTAAATATTTTCTGATCCTGAGAAAAAACTTATTGGAAGTGCAGTTGCATTATTTGTGGTCTAATTAATTAATTGTGAACTGTGCGCAATTGGCCTGTGTCTAGAACGATTCATTAGAATCAAGATTTGGTTGATTCATTACTACATCGAACATAGTGGCAGATATTTAAAAACAAGAAAGTGAATATGTTAGACTAACGCAATTGGAATTACCGTTGCACTTGGTTATGTTGGTGATTAACGAACGTCTGAAATGAATTACAGTGGAAGACTAATTGAATAATAACTGGTGATAATGAATACACGTTTGATAAAAATCAATGATGTGAGGATGATCTATAGCTAATCCCAATAAAAACAATCGCCGTTTAAATTAATAGATATCGAAAGGTCAAACGGAATCTGTTTTGCTATTGTCGGAGTTTCATGTAAAACTATCAAAATCAACGATACATCGAAGTGGTCGTGTCAATGAAAAATTCATGGATGGGAGCGACTCTAACCAAAATACACATGTTTTGTTTTATATTATAATATACAAAACCGTTGGATGTCAGGCGGAATCAACTGAGAAAGCAGAGTGTGATATTGTTTAACTATTGAACTGGTTAATTATTGAACTTATTTAACTTTCTAAGCTTAAATTTAAATTAAATTTGTTTATTAAACCTAAATCACATCAACAGTAACAGTGCTCCAGCTTCAGTATCGTAGTGTGGATATCACTGGTAAGTGACAAATTTTATTCTAGTTTCTTTGATTTAGTTTATCTGTAATATGAGTATAAATTGAAGCGGGTGTGTATTTTATCAATGCTTGTTTATTTATGATACCCAATTAATATATTTATTTGTTTATTTATTTAATTTCAATTTAGTCTGAATTTCTATTTATTTGTTCTTGGTTGAATTTTTAAGCGATTATTTATTAAATTTTAATTTGTTTATAGTAGTTTTATAGTACGCGAAAACGGGATTGTATATTTGAATATGTTTTAACTGAAATATTATATTATATGAATTTATTTTTAATTTCGCTAAACTTTTGGTTTTTTTATTGAACGGCTGACCATGGAGTTTTAATTTTCTCATTTAGGTTCAGTGAAGGCATGGATTGAAGTGGGTTCCTTTTTTTCCCTTGCTTGTTTTTTTTTCTTCTCTTCTCTGGTGATTATGTTTATTTATGCGTGACCCAGCTAGGACTTGACCTGCCCTTCCATAAACCCACAACACCGGTGACTAGCCGGCACCGTAAAGTCACGCGAGGGTAGCAGATCAGGTCAAAATTTCTGTTGTGGTGGCGGCTGTTCACAGCTGTACCGCAACAAATGGCGCCCAAATCAGGTTATTCGGTTTTAATTTTTATTACATTTGTATTATTATTTTGAGTAGTTTTAATCGCGCCAATAATTGGTTTTAGATTTTCCGGAATTTCATTAGTTTTAACTTGTATTTGATTCATTTTTTCCCGTTAATTATCACTTATTTTTGAATTTCAGTTTTATTTTGTTCTAACTTCTCTTGCTCTGAATGGATGATCTGATAGGCTGGGGTGACACTTGTTCCCGGGAGCACTCCGTTGCCTCAGCCATTTTTTTTTGTTTCTTTGGCCGTGATTGGCATTCATATCAGATCATTCATATTGGATTTTAATTGTTTAATTTTTTTTCCCTTTTCGCATAAATTTCAATTTTTCTCTCTTTCTTTGTGAACGGTCGCTACCACAACAGTGGCGCCTATTCAGCTGTTGTGTGTGTCAAATGTTTACACAGGAAGATTGAACTGTGGTTCTGGGCCTGATGGGGGTAGTGCCGTCAGTCATATCCTCATTTGCGAGTCGCTTAGCTTGCCTAAGCTGTTTGAATTGAGTGGCGCCTCTACACTCTCGTCAGGTTGTTGGGGTGATTCCGTCGATGCCTTGCAGACCCCATATCCAGCAATAGCTGTCGATGACTATATGTCATCAACTTTGAATTGGGTGTTCCCTTCCGGCATCTTCTGGGTTGCTCCACCCGGAATCATGGTTCATCTTTACTCTATCCTTTTGTTTTATCCATCCATTGAACTGTTTTAATTTGGAGCTAGTGCTTTCAGCACTTTGACTCCCTTCCTCTCAGTGAGCGTTCCTGCGCTCTCCTTTTCCTCTCTGGTTTATGTTAGTCTCTTGGTTGCTCCCTCGTAGGTCTACTACTTTAGCTTCCTAATTCTCGTAAGTTTAAGTAGATGTCGTGTTCTCTCTGCTCTTGGTGTCTTAACATAGCAAGGGTGCTGTTGGAGTGTCTGTCGATTGTGTCGAATAGTTTTAGTGCCTTGTCTCGTATGAATTTGTCTATTGTTTCTATTCGTAAGTCCTTGTGTATGTCAGTGTTTCTGATGTACCAGGGTGCCCTTGTTAATTTCCTCAGGGCCAGGTTTTGGCATGTTTGTAACTGTTTCTTGTTTGTCCTGTGTGTTTGATAAAAGATGGTGCTTCCGTATGTGATGGCTGGTCTGATGATCTGCTTATAGATAAGGGCTCTGTTCTTAATATTAAACTTTTTAGATACTAGTAATGGATACAGCTGGTTCAGTATTGCGCTTGCTTGTATTCGTTTGTTCTGTATGTGGGTGTTCCACGAAAGTCTGGTGTCAAAAGTGAGGCCTAAGTATTTGGCTGTCGTTTTCCACTCTATGGGTTCGTTGTCTACTGTGAGTTGGCTTGGGTTTTGCCTTCGTCGTCTTGTCACAAAGATTGCTTGCGTTTTTTCCGCGTTGATACGAATCTTCCATTTCTGGAAGTAATTGATCAGTGTATCTATGTAGTCTTGGAGGTTGATGGTTATAAATTCAGCCTGTCGAGATGTGTAGTAGATGCAGGTATCATCTGCGAAAAGGGAGATTTTTGTTGTGGGCGTCATCGGGATGTCTGCAGTGTATAAGGTATACAACAGTGGTGAAAGTGGAGAGCCTTGCGGAACTCCTGCTTCTATTGGTCGTGTGCTTGAGAAGTGGTCATTTATTCGAACGGAAAAGGTTCTGCCCTCAAAGAAAGATGCAGTCAATTGTATAAGAGGTTTTGGGATATTGAAATCGTACATTTTAACGATGAGACCCGCGTGCCAGACCTTGTCGAACGCCTTGGCAACGTCAAACATGACAAGGCCTGTTGATTTCTTTTGGTTGAATCCAGTTATTATGTGCTGGGTCAACCTGGCTAGCTGGAGCTCGGTAGAGTGGTGGGCTTTGAACCCGAACTGCTCTTCGGGAATAATGGATTTGTCAGTGACTACTTCCTCAAGTCGTGAAAGTATTAGCCGTTCTACTAACTTCCCGATTGAGGATAAAAGGCTCATTGGTCTCCAGTTTTGCGGAAAGGTGAGGTCTTTGTGTGGCTTTGGAACCACCGTTATTGTTGCTTTTTTCCAGGGGCTCGGGAAATAGTTTGTTCGGAAAATCGCATTGGCAATATCCGTTATCTGTTGGATTTTGTTGTCTGGTAGGTGTCTGAGGCAGATATTTGTAATCGTATCAAGTCCTGGTGACTAACGTTTTTTGAGCTGAGCTACCAACTGCTTAATTTCTTCTATGTCCGTCGGGCGGATAGCTTCTTCTCTTTGAGTAGCTGTTTCTATAATGTTAGCGGCTCTTCTTTCTATCTCTTCTTCCTGGTCGTATTCTTCTGGATTTGTTGTATTCTCCTTGAATTGCAGTTCCAATGTGTCTGCAAATGCCTCTGCTTTTCCCTCGTTGTCATATTTGAGGCCATTAGGACCGTGGATGGCCGGTATTGCTACCTTGTTTTTTTGTCTAAAATATTTAGTCATCCTCCAGAAATTGTTGTCTCCTGGTTCCATACTTAGGAAAAAGTTTTCCCACTGTTCGTTCTTGAACTGTGAGATCTGTTGGCTGATTTGGTTTGTGAGACGGTTCACTTCCCGTCTTAAGCTGGGATCTCCAGTGCGTCTAGCCCTTCTCCTTATTCGATTTCTTTTGCAGATCAGCTCTTTAATTTCCCTTGGGAGCTCGTATGGGTTATAGCCCTCTATTGGGGTCTTTGTGGTGAATTCTTCCTTCACTTGGGCTATTTGTGTTGATAGGCTTTCGATAGCTCTATCAATGTCTCTGGCTGTTTCAAGAGATGGCTGTGGGATCTCGGTCTCCATTGCGCTGTGAAAAGCCTGCCAGTCAGTTTTTGATCTGTATTTTAGGGGATCGTCAATGTAGATGTCTTCTATTAGGAACAGTACGGGTTTATGGTCGGATGAAAGCTCATCTAGTACTGTGGTCCGCACATTGTGCTGGAAGTTCAAGGAAAGTCCAATGTCCAGTGCATGGCTGTTAGTTATCCCGAAGTGGGTTGGCTCATTTGGAATGTGTGGGCTAACCTGTTTGTCCATAACAAACTTTTTTAGCATTGTTCCCGCTCTGTTACTGCTCCTGTCCCCCCAGAGTCGGTGATAGGCATTTAGATCTCCAGCTATTAAGACTGGTCCTTCCTGGTCTAGCAGTTTAGAGAGATCTGGGGTAAAGTTGAGTGAGCCTGGTGGTTTATAAACAGAAATTACCACGAACTCAAAAGACTGAGTGTGGATTTTGATTGCTGTTGCCTCTAGTTGGTCGAGGTTAGGGATGGTGATATGGTGGTGGCTGATATTTCTCTTTACGAGGATGGCGGTACCACCTCCTCTGCCAGTGAGTCTATCATTTCTATAAAAGTGATAGTTAGGAAAACGGAGATGATCTCCAGGTTTGAGGAATGTTTCTTGAATGAGTACTATGTCGACTTTGCAGTCAAAGAGGAATTGTATCAGTTCCCCTGTTTTGTTTCTTATGGAATTCGCATTCCACGTGAGGATTGAAACATGGTTGGGGATACTCATTGTGAAAGTTTTTTAGAGGGATTTTTGGAAGCTGGGAATGCAGAAAACATTCCTTGCACCATTTTCGCCATCATGTTTTTCATCATGAACTGGAATTGCTCCTGCATGTTGGAGAAGATATGGTTCATGTATTCTGCATTTGGGATCTGAGTACTATGTTGTAGTGGTGGGGTTGGTTTTTGGGTCCTAGTGGATTTGGTTGGTTTAGCCTCAGGGATGGTAGGTGTTCGTTCTTTTGCCACCTGTGCAAAGGATTTTTTAAGATTTTTTGGATGTTTTGGACATCCTCCATAACTGGCGGGGTGCTCCCCGCTGCAGTTGACGCACTTGGCCTTTTCGTCTTTTTGTTTAGTGCATTCTGAATGATGGTGGTGTCCATCGCACTTGACGCATTTGGCTTGTGCGTGGCAGTTGTTTGCTGCATGGCCAAATTGGTGGCAATTGTGACATTGCGAGTGTCCGCCACGTGGTTTTTGGGCTTCTACTTTGCATATCAGATGACATACTGCCTTAATATTATAAATGTCCGTTTCTTGCCTAGGAAGAAGGACTTTAACAAGTCTGGAAGGACCG
>OZ022264.1:156574350-156656850 GCA_963978885.1 Nemotelus pantherinus | reverse complement strand
GCTGGACTCGAATTCCGTAATGCCCGCGAATTGCTGCGACGCTGTGTGGCTACCGAAGCCGTATGGTATCCTTCGGGTCAACGAACTGATAGTACCCAAGTGCGGCGCGTGGTCCATGAAATATATGAACCTGAAGAAGACAAAACCGCTCAGTATGTGGAGGCAGTCACCCCATGAGCTCGCCCTCCTCTAATGACACGTAGGTCCCAACCTGTGCCATCATCGAATCCCCGTTCAGCGCAATATTCCACCGATCTTAGGGTCTATTGGAATTGTCAAGATCTGGGGCATTCGTATCAGGATTGCCCCATAGCCCCAACCCGAATTTTTAGCTATGGTTGTGGAGCTCCTCATGTGCTTAAGCGCAGATGTGGACGATGCAACAGCTCGGGAAACGCCAGACAGATCGTGATGAATACGGGGATTCGGAGCGGTCCATCTTTTATCCAACAAAGGCGTCCCGAGACCACGGATGTTTCCACCAATGTGGACCCAGAGCTGTGGCGTCGTCAATAGGACGGCGAAAATATTCAGAGGCTACAGTTCAAACCTCAAGAATTGTTAACACTGCGACCCAAACACCTTGGTCTGCAAATCAGCCTCTGACCGAATCTTGCTATACCCCTTCTAGTTGGTCGACCTCCGGAGATTGCCGAACTTCTCGTTGCACACGCTCCTTTAATTGGTCATCGAATTCTTCTTTCGGCAGACCATGGAGGTACTTTACCTTGCGAAAACTATTGAAGCAAGCTTGCGCAGATTCAATTCTGACACCGTACGGGGAAAACCGGCCTTTTGCTGAAATTGAAATAAAAGGTCGCAAGCTGATGGAGCTCCTTGACAATGGAGCTAGCGTGAGTATACTTGGAGCGGGATCTTTGGACCTGATTAAGGATCTTGGGCTGCAGATGTCAATGCTGCAGACTAACATCCTTACTGCATCGGATCAAAAGACCCCCGTTCTCGGATACGTGCGAGCGCTGGTGCGATTCAACGGCCGCTTGAAGATGGTACGATTTTTAATTGTTCCATCTTTGACCGGTCGCGTATATCTGGGAATTGATTTCTGGAATACGTTTCGGATTGCGCCAGTGCAAGTCTCCGCTGTTGAGGTTTTGCCCGAAACACCCGCTGTTGGTTTTCACCATTTGCTTCCTGAGGATCAGCAACGTTTAGAGCTTGTCAAACAACAGTTTCCATCGTTCAATGCTTTGGGGCTTGGTAAAACTTCTTTGCTAAGTCACCACATTGATACCGGTTCCACGAAACCCATCAAGCAGAGACACTATGCTGTCTCTCCAGCGGTTCAGAAACTGTTGTTTGATGAACTGGATCGTATGCTTTCCTTGGGAGTAATTGATGAAAGTCACAGTGCGTGGAGCTCACCCGTAACACTAGTACGCAAGCCAGGTAAAGTGCGTCTATGTCTCGATGCCCGAAGGTTGAATGAGGTCACCATAAATGATGCGTATCCGTTGCCCTTGATTGAGGGGCTGCTTTCGCGATTTCGGTCCACTAAATTCATCACAAGTCTGGACTTAAAGGATGGCTTTTGGCACATTCCTTTGGACGCAGAATCTAGGGAGAAAACGGCATTTACTGTGCCCGGCAGACCCCTGTACCATTTCACGGTCATGCCTTTCGGTCTGTGTAACGCACCGCAAACTATGTGCAGACTGATGCAACGGGTTATACCTCATGAGCTGCATGACAAGGTGTTTGTCTACCTTGACGACTTACTTATTACAAGCTCGACATTTGATGAGCACTTGGAACTTCTTTCCACAGTTGCACAGCTGTTACATGCAGCTAACCTCACCATCAATGTCGAAAAGAGTAAGTTCGTTCAAAGGGAAATCAAATACCTTGGCTATGTGGTCAGTGACGGTATCCTGAAGACAGACCCCGAGAAAGTGTCTGGCATCGTCTCTTACCCAGTACCGAAAAGTGCGAAAGACGTGAGAAGGTTCATGGAAATGGCGGGCTGGTATCGTCGTTTTGTTCCTAATTTCGCTTCCGTGACAGCACCACTGACAGACTTGTTGAAAAGCAAAAAGGCTTTCCAGTGGACTGAAGGAGCGGAAGTGGCTTTCGATAGGGTTAAAGAACTGCTAGTTTCTGCTCCAGTGCTGGTGAATCCTGACTTCACCAAACACTTTTATATTCAGTGTGATGCCAGCACTACGGGTATTGGGAGCGTTCTGTTTCAGAAGGATGACGATGGTGGAGAGCATCCCATAGCTTATATGTCTACGAAATTAAATGCTGCGCAGCGCAACTATAGCATCACAGAGCTAGAATGCCTGGCTGCGGTGCACAGCGTCAAGAAATTTCGGGCATATATCGAAGGGCTGCCCTTTACCATCATCACTGATCATGCTAGCCTTAAATGGCTCATGAGCCAACAGGACCTCTCTGGAAGACTTGCCCGTTGGTGTTTGAAGCTGCAGGGCTTTGATTTTGTCATTGAGTATCGCAAAGGGTCACAGAACATCGTACCCGATGCTTTGTCAAGGGCACACGGATGCAGCGAGGAGGTGATGGCCATTAATGGATGTTTGCCGGAGCACCATCGTGCGGCTGCAATAATCCCCAAGTCAGCGTTCCAGGACCCAACATATGTCAAGCTGGTGAATCAAGTCATGACACAGCCTGACCGTTTCTTGAACGTTTATGTTCGAGATGGGCGGGTGTATATTACTACCAGCACGACAGGAGCGCTGACCACTGACATTCCCACAACCAAATTATGGGTAACAGAAAGTCACAAGCAAGAGTTGATTCTGCGTGCTCATGATGATCCATTGGGCTCTCATTTCGGCATTCGGAACACTACTGAGCTTCTGCAACGCTATTATTATTGGCCTCGTTTAAGGCAAGACGTTACAGGGCATGTCAAAGCTTGTAACACATGCAAGCAAATTAAGCCTCCGAATGCCGTGATGCGACCACCAATGGGCTCATCTTGAGACACAGATCGACCGTTACAGCGCTTGTTTGTGGATTTAATGGGCCCATACCCCCGGTCAAAACATGGGAATGTGCAGCTACTCGTGGTGCTAGACCACTACACAAAGTTTGTGTGGCTCAGGGCCTTGCCAAAAGCTACTGCTGAGGCCGTGATTAAATATCTGAACGAGATCTTCCTGACCTTCGGAGTGCCTGAGTTCCTTCACTCTGACAATGGTGCTCAGTTTACTGCAAAGGCATTGGCTAAATTCTTGGGAGAATATGGGGTCGAGCAGGTATTCACTCCCTTGTATTCCCCTCAAGCCAATGCTTCAGAGCGAGCAAACCGAAGCATCCTCAACGCAATCAGAGCCTACATAGGAGATGAACACCGGAATCGGGATGAGCATTTAGTGGAATCATGTGCAGCCTTTCGAAATGTTGTACATGAGGCCACTGAATGTTCCCCCGATTTCCTGATGTTTGGTTACCACCCTATCCAACATGGTTCTGATTACGCTCTTTTGCGACAGTTGAGCGCATTTGAGGATGGGGAGGTGAAACTGAGCACTCATTGTGATCGACTGCGTCTCATACACGATCGAGTGAAGGAAAAATTAACGCAGGCCTACGCAAAAGGCGCACAAAGGTACCATTTGCGCAGTCACGTTAAAACCATTGTTCCAGGGCAGGAAGTTTTCGTCCGGAATCACGTACTTAGTAGTGCGGCGGACCGTTTCGCGGCCAAGCTTGCCCCGAAGTTTGTTCGTGCTAGGGTTCGTCGCTTACTAGGTCTTGTGTCATATGAGCTCGAGGACGCGAAGGGAAGCTCAATGGGTGTCTACCACGCCAAGGATATCCGACAGGGATCCCAAGGTCTCTCTCTATCTGCGGCCAGTTGTTGCCCAGCGTTGAGACCCTTCTCCTGGGGTGATTCGTCCCCACGCTGTTACGGACAGCTTTTTGCCGCCACTCACCGCAATAGCGGAAAAAAATGCATTGTTTGTAGGCAGATGTGACGGCCGGTCATTGCTATGCGATTATCGCAAAATACTAGAAAATAACAACAACAACGAAGCAGTGCAGTTCAAATGCAACTCAATTGTGTGTCATCGACACCTGAATGCATTTGAACTGAATTGACTGAATTGCGTAGTTTCGGAGCCCAGTAATTTCTCCGAATGCTACTTAGTGTTGCTGTTAAACCTCCGTGAAGTGTTCTTTGATGATGCATGGAAATCATCAATTTCGTCAGATGGTTTCCGTATGGGATGCTGCTTGTTGTAGGATAAGTGTGACCTTTGCAATCGTCCGCCAATCCGTAGTATGCCATCTTTGTCCAGAAATGGTGTAAACCCTTTATTTTGCTCTTATCACTTATTTCCCCTGTTGATTTCAGCGATTGAATTGAAATCGTCATTATATTCTACTTGTTTAACGGCGCGGAACCAGTAGAAGGATGCATTGCCTAACTTCTGACAGGAAAGGAAATTCGACTGATTCATTAAATTTTCCCGTCGACATCGCTGAACAAACCGTAAGACATATGCTGTGATGTGAATGAGTCGTGTGTATGATGAGAAATTACAGAGGTTAATGACTGTTCCATCAGTTGTAGAAGCCTGTGCAACAAAGGCGGATATTTTGCGACTTTCCTGTGTCATAATGTTTGTGGTTTGGGTTGGACAGTAGCTCGTGGGACCCAACAGAAAATCTGGGCCATGCCACCAAAGTGTTGAGGATTGTAGCTCAATTGGAGGTATACATTGTAATGGACAGCTGTTTGCCGCCACTCACCGCAATAGCGGATAAAAATGCATTGTTTGTAGGCAGATGTGCGATTATCGCAAAATACTAGAAAATAACAACAACAACGAAGCAGTGCAGTTCAAATGCAACTCAATTGTGTGTCATCGACACCTGAATGCATTTGAACTGCATTGATCGATGCTCGGGCGATGACCGGTCGTTGCTTGTTATGGATGGAATGCATGATTACGGGCGATGACGGCAACGGGATGATCAGCTGGAAAACTGAGCTGGTTGGCAGTCGGAAGTTTAGCTGGAGTCGAGAAGTTGGGTTTTGGTGCTTGGGCAAGGCAGATTGGTTGAGTGTTGCAGAATGGCAATTAATTTATCTGTCGATTTAAACTAAGTGATTTAAATATTTTCTGATCCTGAGAAAAAACTTATTGCATTATTTGTGGTCTAATTAATTAATTGTGAACTGTGCGCAATTGGCCTGTATCTAGAACGATTCATTAGAATCAAGATTTGGTTGATTCATTACTACATCGAACATAGTGGCAGTTATTTAAAAACAAGAAAGTGAATATGTTAGACTAACGCAATTGGAATTACCGTTGCACTTGGTTCTGTTGGTGATTAACGAACGTCTGAAATGAATTACAGTGGAAGACTAATTGAATAATAACTGGTGATAATGAATACACGTTTGATAAAAATCAATGATGTGAGGATGATCTATAGCTAATCCCAATAAAAACAATCGCCGTTTAAATTAATAGATATCGAAAGGTCAAACGGAATTTGTTTTGCTATTGTCGGAGTTTCATGTAAAACTATCAAAATCAACGATACATCGAAGTGGTCGTGTCAATGAAAAATTCATGGATGGGAGCGACTCTAACCAAAATACACATGTTTTGTTTTATATTATAATATACAAAACCGTTGGATGTCAGGCGGAATCAACTGAGAAAGCAGAGTGTGATATTGTTTAACTATTGAACTGGTTAATTATTGAACTTATTTAACTTTCTAAGCTTAAATTTAAATTAAATTTGTTTATTAAACCTAAATCACATCAACAGTAACAGTGCTCCAGCTTCGGTACCGTAGTGAGGATATCACTGGTAAGTGACAAATTTTACTCTAGTTTCTTTGATTTAGTTTATCTGTAATATGAGTATAAATTGAAACGGGTGTGTATTTTATCAATGCTTGTTTATTTATGATACCCAATTAATATATTTATTTGTTTATTTATTTAATTTCAATTTAGTCTGAATTTCTATTTATTTGTTGTTGGTTGAATTTTTAAGCGATTATTTATTAAATTTTAATTTGTTTATAGTAGTTTTATAGTACGCGAAAACGGGATTGTATATTTGAATATGTTTTAACTGAAATATTATATTATATGAATTTATTTTTAATTTCGCTAAACTTTTAGTTTTTTTATTGAACGGCTGACCATGGAGTTTTAATTTTCTCATTTAGGTTCAGTGAAGGCATGGATTGAAGTGGGTTCCTTTTTTTCCCTTGCTTGTTTTTTTTTTCTTCTCTTCTCTGGTGATTATGTTTATTTATGCGTGACCCAGCTAGGACTTGACCTGCCCTTCCATAAACCCACAACACTGGTGACTAGCCGGCACCGTAAAGTCACGCGAGGGTAGCAGATCAGGTCAAAATTTCTGTTGTGGTGGCGGCTGTTCACAACTGGACCGCAACAAATGGCGCCCAAATCAGGTTATTCGGTTTTAATTTTTATTACATTTGTATTATTATTTTGAGTAGTTTTAATCGCGCCAATAATTGGTTTTAGATTTTCCGGAATTTCATTAGTTTTAACTTGTATTTGATTCATTTTTTCCCGTTAATTATCACTTATTTTTGAATTTCAGTTTTATTTTGTTCTAACTTCTCTTGCTCTGAATGGATGATCTGATATGCTGGGGTGACACTTGTTCCCGGGAGCACTCCGTTGCCTCAGCCATTTTTTTTTGTTTCTTTGGCCGTGATTGGCATTCATATCAGATCATTCATATTGGATTTTAATTGTTTAATTTTTTTTCCCTTTTCGCATAAATTTCAATTTTTCTCTCTTTCTTTGTGAACGGTCGCTACCACAACAGTGGCGCCTATTCAGCTGTTGTGTGTGTCAAATGTTTACACAGGAAGATTGAACTGTGGTTCTGGGCCTGATGGGGGTAGTGCCGTCAGTCGCTTAGCTTGACTAAGCTGTTTGAATTGAGTGGCGCCTCTACACTCTCGTCAGGTTGTTGGGGTGATTCCGTCGATGCCTTGCAGACCCCATATCCAGCAATAGCTGTCGATGACTATATGTCATCAACTTTGAATTGGGTGTTCCCTTCCGGCATCTTCTGGGTTGCTCCACCCGGAATCATGGTTCATCTTTACTCTATCCTTTTGTTTTATTTTCCTTTCCCAACTTTTATACCTTTCTTCCCATCCTTAACTGCCCACTGACACTTGGTTTCACTGAACCTATGTATGTATTAATCTTTATTACTAATGTTCGAAGAAGAACATTAGTATTAAAATCACTTTGGCCAAAAATTCATATATCTATATATATATATATATATATATATATATATATATATATATATAAATATATATATATATATATATATATATATATATATATATATATATATATAAAAACATTCATATATATATATATATATATATATATATATATATATATATATATATATATATATATCATCAAAAAATCTCAGGAACGCGCCATTCGATTGAACTGAAATTTTTAGGGCACATTGGTGTATATGCAGAATAGTGCCAGGTCTCAGAAAAAGTTAAAAATCTTTAACCCTTTGGCGCCGGCGGCCACTTTAGTGATATTTTTAATATACCTATTATTCCGTACACAAATAAGTTTTGCAAGTATAAAGTTAATAAAATAAATTTCGAACGTGTTTTACATGTGGATCGGATAATGTTTTGGAATTTTTTTAACCCCATGTGTGCGCTGGGTGCCTAAAAAGAGAACGGGAAAAATTGAAAACTTTTAAATTGCGATAACTTTTGACAAAGCTATTCAATCATTACCAAATTTTCAGGACATATTGGTATTATTTAGTTTAAGTTTGTGTAGCTTTTGATGAGCGAGCTGGCAACCCTGAAGCTAGGGCAAGCACTGAAAGTGAAAACCTCCGAATCATCGTCTCTCTTGAAAAAATGCCGTTTCTTCAAAAAAAAGCCACTCATATGTAAAATTCGTGCTTTTTTTTACATAGACCAAAAAACAAATTTGATATGGTATAACGGGCACGTCTGGTAACCCTTGCTCAATTTACCTATATTTTTAGCATCAAAAACTTCTGTTCACGGAAACTCACGATCCGATGAGCAGAATTAATTGAAATTTGCAGACTGTATTGGTCTTAAATAGGACCAGGTCTGATAGAAGTAATTTTTAAATGTCGGCGATTCTGTGACAGTGGTGCCATCTTGAAAAATCAAAAAAAAAGATAACTGCTTTTAGCCTTATAAATTCTGATTGAATCGTTCGATTTTGACGAAATTCGCACAGTAGCTGGACCTTATTTTAAACCACGTTTGGTAGAAATTTGGTTGAAAAATTCGGTTGGAGCTGCCAGCTATGATAATTTTGGTGTCTTAAATTTGAAAAAATAAAAATTTGGAAGTGAAAACTTTCAAATCATCGAATATCCTAAAAATGTCCGTTTCTTACAATAAAACCAATCTGTATACAAATCTTATGCTTTATCTACACGTTCAAAGAAAAACTTTGAAAATTTCATGTCGGACAAGAACGGTAACACTTTTCCAGTTAACCTATATTTTTAGCATCAAAAACTTCTGTTCACGGGAATTCACGAACCAATAATCAGATACCATTGAAATTTACAGAATGCATTGGACTTAAGTAGAACCAGGTCTAATAGAAGCGATTTTGAATTGTGGGCAACTCTGTGCCAGTGGTGCCATCTTGAAAAATTACAAAGAAAAAAAAACTGCTTTTTGCCCTATGAAATGTGAATTAGTTACCAGATTTTCATGAAATTGACACAAGCTGCACCTTACTCTAAACTCTGTTTGATAGAAATTTGGTTGAAAAATTCGATTGGTGCTGCCAGCTATGGTAATTTTTGTGTCTTTGGTTTTGAAAATTCGCTAAGGAAAATAAAACTTTTTGCCCTATAACTTCCAGTGCAGTCATGAAATCAATACGAATTTCATACAATTATTGGAACCTATTATAAGCATTATTCAGGCCAAATTTGGTTGAAAAGCCTCGATAGGGTTGCCAGCTATTGTTGGCTTTGTGTTTGTTTGCAATATCTTTATTAAGCGGTTTTATCGTAGAATTTTCAATTGGTAATGATATTGTAGTGACAATAAACAGCAAATATTAAGCTTTCGATTATTTGAAAAAACTCGCTGCAGGTAACCCTCAATTTCTTTATACTCCTATAACTTCGAATGTAATATAACAACGTGAAGCAGATGTGATATATTCTTGGCTTTGATACTGGCGAAAGGTTGCCAGCACGAGCCGGTTGTGCTACTTTTGTATCAATAAATGCTTACAGTTAGTATTCATACCGGAAACATTTACAATGAAAATAAATAACCGATGTTTCAATTCCCAAAGTTCTGCAAATTTTTCGGATCGCAGCCCCAAACACCAACTTCAGTTACAGTGCTGCAGGCACTGAGCATTTTCTTCATTGATGTTATATGGGATGCTGCTTTCAAAGTTTGGTGAAATAAGCAACTGATAACGAATGTAATTAACAAGTGTTTTTCTTTCATTAACTTTGAAACCCATGCCAGTGGTAATATCTGAAACCTTCCATCATATGAGTTATAATGCATTCTTGAGACTAAAGTAAAACGTGGCATTTGAAACAGTTTGGCCGTAATAAGCAGCTCATCTGGTGGAATATGCACTCAAAACCTGCACGAGCGCTAGAGTTTTTTTTTAGTACTATTATACGCTGATATTTTAGTTAATATAATTTCGGCACGAATGTTTTTATTGGGTTTTTATGATTTCTCTGGTTGGATTTTTTTTCTCTTTCACTTACAGTTGTTTGAATTCAAAGTTTTATTTACGTTAAGGTTTAGCCTTGTTTTAAAATTTACGGATTTTTATTGGTTTTGAGTTTTAATTAATTAGGGTTTAGATTTCCTGTGAAGTATAAATATACATTTCTCATTATTTATATTCGATTGCTTGTCCTTATAATTTTGGGAAATGCCTCGAGCAAAACGTAATCGCAGACCAACTTACAATGATTCTGGCTTCGATCGCTTGAGCCGAGCATTGGAACGGCTATCGCTCACTCCACCAGCAGAGCAACGTGCTCGACCATTTCAGGGTGGCGTTCCAGCCACGATTCCAGGACCATCGTCAGCACCGGGGCCCTTTCACTCAACGGGTCATTTGGATGGAGTGAATGCAGTTCCGGAAATTCCGGCAATACAGAACGAGTCAGGTAGACCAGATTTCGCCAGCAGCCTTAATTCCAGCCGGTCTGCTGCTATTATGCCACCGTCAAAGTGGACGATTCGTTTTGATGGCACTTCGACGGGTGTCAGCGTTACTCGGTTCGGCAATAAGACGGCGAAAATATTCAGAGGCTACAGTTCAAACCTCAAGAATTGTTAACACTGCGACCCAAACACCTTGGTCTGCAAATCAGCCTCTGACCGAATCTTGCTATACCCCTTCTAGTTGGTCGACCTCCGGAGATTGCCGAACTTCTCGTTGCACACGCTCCTTTAATTGGTCATCGAATTCTTCTTTCGGGAGACCATGGAGGTACTTTACCTTGCGAAAACTATTGAAGCAAGCTTGCGCAGATTCAATTCTGACACCGTACGGGGAAAACCGGCCTTTTGCTGAAATTGAAATAAAAGGTCGCAAGCTGATGGAGCTCCTTGACAATGGAGCTAGCGTGAGTATACTTGGAGCGGGATCTTTGGACCTGATTAAGGATCTTGGGCTGCAGATGTCAATGCTGCAGACTAACATCCTTACTGCATCGGATCAAAAGGCCCCCGTTCTTGGATACGTGCGAGCGCTGGTGCGATTCAACGGCCGCTTGAAGATGGTACGATTTTTAATTGTTCCATCTTTGACCGGTCGCGTATATCTGGGAATTGATTTCTGGAATACGTTTCGGATTGCGCCAGTGCAAGTCTCCGCTGTTGAGGTTTTGCCCGAAACACCCGCTGTTGGTTTTCACCATTTGCTTCCTGAGGATCAGCAACGTTTAGAGCTTGTCAAACAACAGTTTCCATCGTTCAATGCTTTGGGGCTTGGTAAAACTTCTTTGCTAAGTCACCACATTGATACCGGTTCCACGAAACCCATCAAGCAGAGACACTATGCTGTCTCTCCAGCGGTTCAGAAACTGTTGTTTGATGAACTGGATCGTATGCTTTCCTTGGGAGTAATTGAGGAAAGTCACAGTGCGTGGAGCTCACCCGTAACACTAGTACGCAAGCCAGGTAAAGTGCGTCTATGTCTCGATGCCCGAAGGTTGAATGAGGTCACCATAAATGATGCGTATCCGTTGCCCTTGATTGAGGGGCTGCTTTCGCGATTTCAGTCCACTAAATTCATCACAAGTCTGGACTTAAAGGATGCCTTTTGGCACATTCCTTTGGACGCAGAATCTAGGGAGAAAACGGCATTTACTGTGCCCGGCAGACCCCTGTACCATTTCACGGTCATGCCTTTCGGTCTGTGTAACGCACCGCAAACTATGTGCAGACTGATGAAACGGGTTATACCTCATGAGCTGCATGACAAGGTGTTTATCTACCTTGACGACTTACTTATTACAAGCTCGACATTTGATGAGCACTTGGAACTTCTTTCCACAGTTGCACAGCTGTTACATGCAGCTAACCTCACCATCAATGTCGAAAAGAGTAAGTTCGTTCAAAGGGAAATCAAATACCTTGGCTATGTGGTCAGTGACGGTATCCTGAAGACAGACCCCGAGAAAGTGTCTGGCATCGTCTCTTACCCAGTACCGAAAAGTGCGAAAGACGTGAGAAGGTTCATGGAAATGGCGGGCTGGTATCGTCGTTTTGTTCCTAATTTCGCTTCCGTGACAGCACCACTGACAGACTTGTTGAAAAGCAAAAAGGCTTTCCAGTGGACTGAAGGAGCGGAAGTGGCTTTCGATAGGGTTAAAGAACTGCTAGTTTCTGCTCCAGTGCTGGTGAATCCTGACTTCACCAAACACTTTTATATTCAGTGTGATGCCAGCACTACGGGTATTGGGAGCGTTCTGTTTCAGAAGGATGACGATGGTGGAGAGCATCCCATAGCTTATATGTCTACGAAATTAAATGCTGCGCAGCGCAACTATAGCATCACAGAGCTAGAATGCCTGGCTGCGGTGCACAGCGTCAAGAAATTTCGGGCATATATCGAGGGGCTGCCCTTTACCATCATCACTGATCATGCTAGCCTTAAATGGCTCATGAGCCAACAGGACCTCTCTGGAAGACTTGCCCGTTGGTGTTTGAAGCTGCAGGGCTTTGATTTTGTCATTGAGTATCGCAAAGGGTCACAGAACATCGTACCCGATGCTTTGTCAAGGGCACACGGATGGAGCGAGGAGGTGATGGCCATTAATGGATGTTTGCCGGAGCACCATCGTGCGGCTGCAATAATTCCCGAGTCAGCGTTCCAGGACCCAACATATGTCAAGCTGGTGAATCAAGTCATGACACAGCCTGACCGTTTCTTGAACGTTTATGTTCGAGATGGGCGGGTGTATATTACTACCAGCACGACAGGAGCGCTGACCACTGACATTCCCACAACCAAATTATGGGTAACAGAAAGTCACAAGCAAGAGTTGATTCTCCGTGCTCATGATGATCCATTGGGCTCTCATTTCGGCATTCGGAACACTATTGAGCTTCTGCAACGCTATTATTATTGGCCTCGTTTAAGGCAAGACGTTGCAGGGCATGTCAAAGCTTGTAACACATGCAAGCAAATTAAGCCTCCGAATGCCGTGATGCGACCACCAATGGGCTCATCTTGAGACACAGATCGACCGTTACAGCGCTTGTTTGTGGATTTAATGGGCCCATACCCCCGGTCAAAACATGGGAATGTGCAGCTACTCGTGGTGCTAGACCACTACACAAAGTTTGTGTGGCTCAGGGCCTTGCCAAAAGCTACTGCTGAGGCCGTGATTAAATATCTGAACGAGATCTTCCTGACCTTTGGAGTGCCTGAGTTCCTTCACTCTGACAATGGTGCTCAGTTTACTGCAAAGGCATTGGCTAAATTCTTGGGAGAATATGGGGTCGAGCAGGTATTCACTCCCTTGTATTCCCCTCAAGCCAATGCTTCAGAGCGAGCAAACCGAAGCATCCTCAACGCAATCAGAGCCTACATAGGAGATGAACACCGGAATTGGGATGAGCATTTAGTGGAATCATGTGCAGCCTTTCGAAATGTTGTACATGAGGCCACTGAATGTTCCCCCGATTTCCTGATGTTTGGTTACCACCCTATCCAACATGGTTCTGATTACGCTCTTTTGCGACAGTTGAGCGCATTTGAGGATGGGGAGGTGAAACTGAGCACTCATTGTGATCGACTGCGTCTCATACACGATCGAGTGAAGGAAAAATTAACGCAGTCCTACGCAAAAGGCGCACAGAGGTACCATTTGCGCAGTCACGTTAAAACCATTGTTCCAGGGCAGGAAGTTTTCGCCCGGAATCACGTACTTAGTAGTGCGGCGGACCGTTTCGCGGCCAAGCTTGCCCCATAGTTTGTTCGTGCTAGGGTTCGTCGCTTACTAGGTCTTGTGTCATATGAGCTCGAGGACGAGAAGGGAAGCTCAATGGGTGTCTACCACGCCAAGGATATCCGACAGGGATCCTAAGCCCTCTCTCTATCTGCGACCAGTTGTTGCCCGGCGTTGAGACCCTTCTCCTGGGGTGATTCGTCCCCACGCTGTTACGGACAGCTTTTTGCCGCCACTCACCGCAATAGCGGAAAAAAATGCATTGTTTGTAGGCAGATGTGACGGCCGGTCATTGCTGTGCGATTATCGCAAAATACTAGAAAATAACAACAACAACGAAGCAGTGCAGTTCAAATGCAACTCAATTGTGTGTCATCGACACCTGAATGCATTTGAACTGAATTGACTGAATTGCGTAGTTTCGGAGCCCAGTAATTTCTCCGAATGCTACTTAGTGTTGCTGTTAAACCTCCGTGAAGTGTTCTTTGATGATGCATGGAAATCATCAATTTCGTCAGATGGTTTCCGTATGGGGGAATTATGGGATGCTGCTTGTTGTAGGATAAGTGTGACCTTTGCAATCGTCCGCCAATCCGTAGTATGCCATCTTTGTCCAGAAATGGTGTAAACCCTTTATTTTGCTCTTATCACTTATTTCCCCTGTTGATTTCAGCGATTGAATTGAAATCGTCATTATATTCTACTTGTTTAACGGCGCGGAACCAGTAGAAGGATGCATTGCCTAACTTCTGACAGGAAAGGAAATTCGACTGATTCATTAAATTTTCCCGTCGACATCGCTGAACAAACCGTAGGACATATGCTGTGATGTGAATGAGTCGTGTGTATGATGAGAAATTACAGAGGTTAATGACTGTTCCATCAGTTGTAGAAGCCTGTGCAACAAAGGCGGATATTTTGCGACTTTCCTGTGTCATAATGTTTGTGGTTTGGGTTGGACAGTAGCTCGTGGGACCCAACAGAAAATCTGGGCCATGCCACCAAAGTGTTGAGGATTGTAGCTCAATTGGAGGTATACATTGTTATGGACAGCTGTTTGCCGCCACTCACCGCAATAGCGGATAAAAATGCATTGTTTGTAGGCAGATGTGTGATTATCGCAAAATACTAGAAAATAACAACAACAACGAAGCAGTGCAGTTCAAATGCAACTCAATTGTGTGTCATCGACACCTGAATGCATTTGAACTGCATTGATCGATGCTCGGGCGATGACCGGTCGTTGCTTGTTATGGATGGAATGCATGATTACGGGCGATGACGGCAACGGGATGATCAGCTGGAAAACTGAGCTGGTTGGCAGTCGGAAGTTTAGCTGGAGTCGAGAAGTTGGGTTTTGGTGCTTGGGCAAGGCAGATTGGTTGAGTGTTGCAGAATGGCAATTAATTTATCTGTCGATTTAAACTAAGTGATTTAAATATTTTCTGATCCTGAGAAAAAACTTATTGGAAGTGCAGTTGCATTATTTGTGGTCTAATTAATTAATTGTGAACTGTGCGCAATTGGCCTGTGTCTAGAACGATTCATTAGAATCAAGATTTGGTTGATTCATTACTACATCGAACATAGTGGCAGATATTTAAAAACAAGAAAGTGAATATGTTAGACTAACGCAATTGGAATTACCGTTGCACTTGGTTCTGTTGGTGATTAACGAACGTCTGAAATGAATTAAAGTGGAAGACTAATTGAATAATAACTGGTGATAATGAATACACGTTTGATAAAAATCAATGATGTGAGGATGATCTATAGCGAATCCCAATAAAAACAATCGCCGTTTAAATTAATAGATATCGAAAGGTCAAACGGAATCTGTTTTGCTATTGTCGGAGTTTCATGTAAAACTATCAAAATCAACGATACATCGAAGTGGTCGTGTCAATGAAAAATTCATGGATGGGAGCGACTCTAACCAAAATACACATGTTTTGTTTTATATTATAATATACAAAACCGTTGGATGTCAGGCGGAATCAACTGAGAAAGCAGAGTGTGATATTGTTTAACTATTGAACTGGTTAATTATTGAACTTATTTAACTTTCTAAGCTTAAATTTAAATTAAATTTTATTATTAAACCTAAATCACATCAACAGTAACAGTGCTCCAGCTTCGGTACCGTAGTGTGGATATCACTGGTAAGTGACAAATTTTACTCTAGTTTCTTTGATTTAGTTTATCTGTAATATGAGTATAAATTGAAACGGGTGTGTATTTTATCAATGCTTGTTTATTTATGATACCCAATTAATATATTTATTTGTTTATTTATTTAATTTCAATTTAGTCTGAATTTCTATTTATTTGTTCTTGGTTGAATTTTTAAGCGATTATTTATTAAATTTTAATTTGTTTATAGTAGTTTTATAGTACGCGAAAACGGGATTGTATATTTGAATATATTTTAACTGAAATATTATATTATATGAATTTATTTTTAATTTCGCTAAGCTTTTGGTTTTTTTATTGAACGGCTGACCATGGAGTTTCAATTTTCTCATTTAGGTTCAGTGAAGGTATGGATTGAAGCGGGTTCCTTTTTTCCCTTGCTTGTTTTTTTTTTTCTTCTCTTCTCTGGTGATTATGTTTATTTATGCGTGACCCAGCTAGGGCTTGACCTGCCCTTCCATAAACCCACAACACCGGTGACTAGCCGGCACCGTAAAGTCACGCGAGGGTAGCAGATCAGGTTAAAATTTCTGTTGTGGTGGCGGCTGTTCACAGCTGTACCGCAACAAATGGCGCCCAAATCAGGTTATTCGGTTTTAGTTTTTATTACATTTGTATTATTATTTTGAGTAGTTTTAATCGCGCCAATAATTGGTTTTAGATTTTCCGGAATTTCATTAGTTTTAACTTGTATTTGATTCATTTTTTCCAGTTAATTATCACTTATTTTTGAATTTCAGTTTTATTTTGCTCTAACTTCTCTTGCTCTGAATGGATGATCTGATAGGCTGGGGTGACACTTGTTCCCGGGAGCACTCCGTTGCCTCAGCCATTTTTTTTTTTGTTTCTTTGGCCGTGATTGGCATTCATATCAGATCATTCATATTGGATTTTAATTGTTTAATTTTTTTTCCCTTTTCGCATAAATTTCAATTTTTCTCTCTTTCTTTGTGAACGGTCGCTACCACAACAGTGGCGCCTATTCAGCTGTTGTGTGTGTCAAATGTTTACACAGGAAGATTGAACTGTGGTTCTGGGCCTGATGGGGGTAGTGCCGTCAGTCGCTTAGCTTGACTAAGCTGTTTGAATTGAGTGGCGCCTCTACACTCTCGTCAGGTTGTTGGGGTGATTCCGTCGATGCCTTGCAGACCCCATATCCAGCAATAGCTGTCGATGACTATATGTCATCAACTTTGAATTGGGTGTTCCCTTCCGGCAACTTCTGGGTTGCTCCACCCGGAATCATGGTTCATCTTTACTCTATCCTTTTGTTTTATTTTCCTTTCCCAACTTTTATACCTTTCTTCCCATCCTTAACTGCCCACTGACACTTGGTTTCACTGAACCTATGTATGTATTAATCTTTATTACTAATGTTCGAAGAAGAACATTAGTATTAAAATCACTTTGGCCAAAAATTCATATATCTATATATATATATATATATATATATATATATATATATATATATATATATATATATATATATATATATATATATATATATATATATATATATATATATATATATATATATATATATATATATATATATATATATATATATATATATATATATATATATATATATATATATATATATATATATATATGAAAACTTTTAAATTGCGATAACTTTTGACAAAGCTATTCAATCATTACCAAATTTTCAGGACATATTGGTATTATTTAGTTTAAGTTTGTGTAGCTTTTGATGAGCGAGCTGGCAACCTTGAAGCTAGGGCAAGCACTGAAAGTGAAAACCTCCGAATCATCGTCTCTCTTGAAAAAATGCCGTTTCTTCAAAAAAAAGCCACTCATATGTAAAATTCGTGCTTTGTTTTACATAGACCAAAAAACAAATTTGATATGGTATAACGGGCACGCCTGGTAACCCTTGCTCAATGTACCTATATTTTTAGCATCAAAAATTTCTGTTCACCGAAACTCACGATCCGATGAACAGAATTAATTGAAATTTGCAGACTGTATTGGTCTTAAATAGGACCAGGTCTGATAGAAGTAATTTTTAAATGTAGGTGATTCTGTGACTGTATACTCTGCGTTTGATGCTGATGCGATACTTGAACCACATCAGCTTGCAAAGTTCGAAAAGAAGATATTCAAGCACTTGAACCTGAACACCTTGAGATGCTTCTGTGGAGTCCTTCCTAACAAAGCGGCGAGGCCGCAGTTAATGCTGGCACCATGTTTAAGCTACCCTTAAACATATGCCGTGCTTTCTATTTGCTTTGCAAGAAAACCTCGCAAGAGCAGAATATAACTGTATTAACACACAGCTGGTTCGTGAGGAACTCAATTTATTATACAAAATCACTCTTCTTATATCTTTCATTCAATAATCTTACTTCTTACATGTGAAAAATGCATCATAACATAAATTGTTACCTTAACCCAAATATTACTTCTACATACAAAATGCACTTAATCAGAATAACATAACTTGTCGCCTTAACCTACATACAACATTTCCGCATACAAAAATATCAATTAATGCATTCTTGCTGAATGCGTCATATATGCATATCGCGGTCAATACTTCGATCGCTTCGCTGTTTACAAATATAGCTTATGACTTGTCTTCGATTTATTGCATCGTAGGTCACGCAGTGTATTGCATGTGCTTCTTATACAATAGTTTTTGACCTACAATGCATACGATTCTTATTTATATACTCCCCCCCGTTGGACGGAGGTTCAACTTATTAATCTATCGTAACGGTAAAAGGTGAATTAGCTGACAATCTGGGTAATGGTACCGGTGCTTCTTTGGTAGGTTCTTCAGGTTGATTTAATTTACGACGACGTATCACGATCCAACCACAACCAATTAACGCAATCACCGTCAAGATGAGGCTGATATACCCCACAGAGTAATGATGTATATGATGTTTCTTAATGTTATCTAGCATGCTCACTTGCAAAGTTGCTAGTTGTTCCTTTAGCAACATCAGTTCCTTAGTCTGCGAATTAAATTGGCTTTTGTACCCATCCTCAGGAGCTTCAGATGTTTTCTCTACAGCAATTAGATCAGTGATGTCTCTAACTGGTGTGTAAGAAGTATATCTTTTCGTTCCTAAGATATTACTCCCCGTAATAGTCAACAAAGACTGCCTGATGACACAATTCCCATGAATCGTTATTATGCCGGAACCATGAAGTACCATTTCCGTTAGATGTTTTCCACATACAACATTAATCGATGTTTCTCTATCCAAAACGTATATCCACTGATTCGGATTATGCAGTTGAGTCCAGTGAGGCGCAGGTCCAACTACCTTTGTTGTACATGAAGATGTTGCTGTTGCATGACTGAGTACACTCATTTCGCAGGCACTCTAGGCTGCACCTTTCCTAAATAATGGTCCATAATGCCGACATAGAAATTGGTCTTCATTAAGTGATACACATTGGCGGAACTCATCTTCTTTAACTGGATAATATTGTTCTCTATGCAGGTCCGTGATCAAATACGGTGATGACGGAGCCAAGGCAACGAAATTGAGGTCTGCCTTAAAGGGAACTGGCACTACCTTTAGTATTTCAAACTGTCCTGTAGCCACTAGCGGGATTTTTATTGTGAAAATAACATACTCATCTGTTATTTGCCCCTTTATAGCCATTAGATTGTAAAACTTCCGCAACTCCTTTGTTTCTAATGGTAAATTCAAAGTTGGTGGTAGCATTGCTTTTAGTTTTGTTAACTCTATTTGTAGTTGTTCTGGAGGCAACAATTCCGGGTTGAGTTTTCCATGGTGTGAGTTTGTCACAATGTCTATTAGTGAATCTTGAATCCTTTGATGATTTATTAATAGCGTAGAAGCCTGAAACGTAATTTCTGTGATCTGTTCAGCAATTTCTTCCCTTTGTTGTAGACTATTCAGCATGTTTCTTGTTTGGTTGAATTTATTTTCGATATACTTAAATTCCTTCTCAATATCTTCTTGACTCTTTTTCATAATGGTAAGCGTTAGGTTAGGTTAGGTTAGCTGGCTGGCACAGGGCCACACATAGACCCATTGGTCCGTAGTGATACCAGATAAATGGACCCGGAGAAGGAAAGTTCAGTCCAAACGGCCATCGAAGGCCCCGGACTTTTTTGCGAACTGAAGTATGTCCTTCAGCCTCTGCTCCGCCACATGTGAGAGATCCACCAGCCAGGGCTCACCGAAGCAGCGCTGCCTGGTTATCCCCAGTGCCGGGCAGTGGCACAGAAGGTGCTGGATTGTTTCAGAGACTCCCGGCTCTTGACACTTCCTACAGATGTCGCTGGTTAGGAGTCCCATTTTCATGGCATGAGCTGCTACAAGACAGTGGCCAGTAATGATGCCGACCAGCATCTTGCAGTCAGTTGGCGTTAATTCGAGCAGGTACCTAGTAGCTACGAGATTGTACGATCCCCAAATGATTTTGGTTAGCTTACATGTCTGGGTTGCACGCCACCTGCACGTAGCAACTTGCATCATATTAGAGTCGATCGAGTATTTGATTGTTTGGATTGGAGTAGGAATGTTAACTGCGCCTGACAGGGGAAGGCTGGCTCCGTGCTTAGCCAGCGCGTCCGCCCTCTCGTTTCCTTTAATGCCCTTGTGACCAGGAACCCAGAAAATCCTGACTCTTCTGTTGTTGCCCAGTCTATTCAGGGCCTGAATGCAGTCAAGTACACTCTTCGATTTGTATGTGTAAGACATCAGTGCTTTAACCGCCGCCTGACTGTCTGTAAAGATGTTGATTTCTTCATTTGTGGTATTTCCGGCGTATGCTAGGTCTGGGGCTTTACGTATCGCAAAAACCTCCGCTTGAAAAATACTGCAGTGGTTAGGAAGCCTAAAAGCTGCTTCCATAGTTGCATCTGCGGAAGAAGTTGCAGCACCCACTCCGGCAGCCGTTTTAGAGCCGTCAGTGTAGATACTAAGAGTTGTTGCGCCCATTTGCCGATTCCACTCCTGCCCATCCCCCACGATCGCTTGATATCCGCGCTCGAAGCACAAAGTGGGGACCAAGTAGTCGGTGCTACCTGTGTACCCCCGCTCAATTCTGCTGTGACCGAAGGATCGTGACTCAAAGTGTCCCGATTCCCTAAGCCTGACAGCAGCTTTTGCGGCAGCGCCCTTCACGAAGAGGTCAAGCGGAGGGAGATGAAGCAGGACATTCAAAGCAGACGAAGAAGTCAAGGCTAAGGCACCTGTAGTGCAGAGAGCCGCCAGCCGCTGAACTCTGTTCGCCATGCTAGCAAAGGTAGTCTTATTTACTGCTGGCCACCAGACCAAACATCCGTACGCAAGGATAGGCCTGGCTATTGCCATATAGATCCAGTGTGTTAAGGCAGGGCTTAGACCCCACGTTTTACCCAGCACTCTCCTGCTGGCGTAAATCGCATTGCTGGCCCGCTTTACTCTCTCCTCCAAATTCGCCTTCCAGGTGAGCTTGCTGTCCAGAATAAGACCCAAGTACTTAGTTTGCGACTTGAGGCTTAAGCTGGCGCCGCCCAACCTGATTGGAGGTAATTCAGGAATTTTGTACTTCCTTGTGAAAAGTACAAGGTCAGTTTTATTGGAGTTGATGCCAAGGCCCACGGTATTTGCCCATTATAAATGATGTTTGATTGTTTAAATGCCTTGTAACTTCTTGTTCATTTTGGTGGAGTGCATTTATCGTCGTAGCTATTTCGTCTGCATCATCGGCATCTAATATTCCGAAAAGAGTATGAGCAACGTTTCCAATGAAGTTAAAAGCACCTCGTTTACTGCGTATGAGTGTCGTTGGTCTCAGTAATTTGTTGTTAAGTTCTAAATCGGAAATGGCTCTCTCCAACTGGGTTCCGATACTTGAGGAGCTATTCGAGGGTGACCCACCTTTACATAAATTTTTTTTTACCTCTGGATATCTTTCAATAATCTCAAACTCTTTCCAGTAAGGTTTCATATTGAAATACGTCACCATCTTCCATTCACTTGTAGTTATCCCTACCGGACCCAATTTTTCAAAGTAGAAGCCAAGATTTTTATCAAATGGCTTGTTTTCTATTGATTGGCCCTTTGTTGATGATATGAAGAGGCAAGTGCAAAATAATGTTACTAATGCTGATCCTAGTGATGGTCGCAAGCGTTTTAATGGTTGTTGATTAGGTTCTGGTGGTCGCGGGTAACCCTGCTTTAGTGTTAGTAATTTCTCGTTGTTATTTTTTGTACATTTTTCTTCAACAGGTTCTCTGAGTTCATTATCGTCTGGAAATAAAGGTGCAAGTCGATTTACTGCACGTTTCAAAGTTCCACCAGTTGTTTTCACATCTACCACTCGAACGACTCCATCTTCACCTTTGTACGTTATTATTATTCTGCCTAATGGCCATTGTAGCGTTGGAAGGTTATCTTCTTTGATTATGACCATGGTGCCGATCTCAACATTCGGCAAACGATCCTTCCATTTATATCGATGTTGCAGCTCACTCAAGTACTCCAAGCTCCAACGTTTCCAAAATTCGTGTTTTATGTTGGACACGATTTTCCAGCGAGTGTTTAGATTAGTCTTCAAAGATGATGCCAGTGAATCCACTGGAGCTGTAAGTGGTTCACCGATCAAAAAATGCCCGGGCGTAAGAGCGTATAAATCATTGGGATCATTGGACATGGGGGTGATTGGTCTTGAATTTAGGATCGACTCGATTTCAATGATCACAGTTTCCAGCTCTTCATACGTTAGTGATGCAGTGTTGATACTTCGAACTAAGAGATGTTTAGCAGACTTGACAGCTGCCTCCCAAAGTCCTCCAAAATGAGGAGCACGTGGAGGAATAAAGTTGAAATCAATTCCTATTTTACTGCACGTTGAAGTAATCTTCTCGAGTCCTGCCTTGTCATGAACAGCAGACGATAATTCTGCTAGTTGATTTCTAGCTCCAACAAAATTTGTTGCATTATCGCAATAAAGATTTCTGCAGTGTCCTCGACGAGCTATGAACCGTTTAAGGGAGGCTATGAAGGCATCGGTTGTTAGATCACTCACGACTTCCAAGTGAACAGCCTTTGTAGCGAAGCAACAGTAAACTGCCACATATGCTTTGTATGGTCGTTTTCCTCTAATTTTGTGATGTATCCAGAAAGGGCCACAGAAGTCCACTCCGGTTTTTAAGAAAAGACGTGCAGGCTGAATTCTTGCTGATGGTAAATTGCCCATAAGCTGTTGAAACACGACCGGCTTGGCTCTGATACAACGGACACAATGTTGAACGGTTGATCTAGCCATTATTTTTCCTTTTATTGGCCAGAATCTTTGTCGTATTTGTGCCAATAATGCCTGTGGTCCACAGTGCATGTTCCTCATATGAGCTTCTTGCATAATCAGCTTCACAATTGGCTCATTGTATGGGAGCAGCATTGGATACTTAGCGTCATATGGCATTGATGATGACTGTGATCGACCTCCAACTCGCATAATACCCTTTTCATCTAAAAATGGCGATAAACTGACCAAAGAGTTGTTGCTGTTCACTTTTCCATTTATGCTTAATTGCTTAATTTCATCCTTGAATTCCGTTTGCTGTACTGTTTTTATTATGACATGCAATGCATTTTCAAGCTCTAGTGGACTCAGTACAAGCGATGAGCAGGAACCATTGTCAGCCTTCTTGACACGTCCAATGAATCTTAACATATAGCCAACGATTCGTTGCAGTTTCGGAAATGAATTTTTCGAGTTAACTTTATATATAATATCTTCAGCCGTTGAAACAGATGCAGACACAGCAGTTGGTACCTGTGTACCTCGTTTTCGTTCAGAGCACTCGTCAGGTAAGTCTGTTTTCTGAATTGCGATGGGCCAGCTTGATGCGGGTCCGGACAAAAATAAGGGTCCGTAAAACCAAATGTTGCAAGATGGCATCTGTCCAGGTTTCAATCCCCGGGATAACACATCGGCTGGATTGTGTTTTGTGGGCACATATCTCCATTGATCAGTCAGTGTTAGCTCTTGAATTCTTGCAATTCGATGTGCAACAAATGTCTGATAGGCTGATGAGTTCGAATTAATCCAACTTAATACGACCTGAGAATCTGTCCAGAAGCTTATGCGATTGTTTCCATAGTTCAGCTCTTCTACCACGCGTGTCATAAGTTGTGCACCCAGGAGTGCTGCACACAGCTTCAATCGTGGAATTATTTGAGTTTTAAGCGGAGCGACACGTGATTTTGCACATAAGAGTCTGTTTTTGACTGTGCCATCTTGAAGTGCTGCACGCACATAGATTGCGGCACCGTACGCCCTTTCTGATGCGTCCGTAAAGCAATGTAACTGAATGTTCCGCGGTATCTGATGGTTGAAAATATGTCTGGGAATTTTTGTGTTGTTGAGAGTTTGCAATTCACTTCGAAACATTGCCCATTCATGTTGGTATTCTTCTGATAGTACGTCATCCCAGCCAAGCTTGAATTGCCATAATTTCTAAATAAAAATCTTTGCCATTACAACAACCGGTGCGAATAATCCAAGTGGATCATAAAAACGTGCAATATCTGATGCCACTGTTCTTTTTGAGATAACTGAACTCGTATCAATATTTGTTTTTATGCAGAAATCATCCTGTAGTGGAGTCCATGAAAGGCCAAGGGTCTTTACAGCCTTATTGTCATCAGTAGCTAGCTCCAGGTTGACTTCTTGATCTTCCTTTGGGACACCTTGCAATAATCGTGAATGGTTGGCGCTCCATTTACGCAACTTGAAACCTGCACTTTGTAAGATTGAAGTAATTTCTTGTTGGACTTGAAGTGCTTCGGCCAAACTATCGGCTCCTGTCAGACAATCGTCAACGTAGAAATCTCTTTCGATCACTGCTGCACCCAACGCAAACGATGATTTTGCTTCTTTAGCTAATTGCTGCAGGCACTTTGTTGCAAGGTATGGTGCTGATCGAGTTCCATAAGTAACTGTTTTTAATTGGTAATATTTCAAACAGTCCATTGGAGTTTTCCTCCATACAATTAACTGCAACATTTCGTCATCTGGATGAATTAAAACTTGTCTGTACATTTTCTCAATGTCGGTGACAAATGCGTATCTTGGTAGCCGAAACCGGAGAAGAATGGAGAACAAATCCTTTTGTACTATTGGACCTTTATGCAAGATATCATTAAGTGATTTGCCAGAAGACGATTTTGAAGAGGCATCAAACACTACACGTAGTTTTGTAGTACTGCTATCTGGTCGTAAGACACAGTGATGGGGAATGAAGTAATGAGGAAATGAAATTCCTTCCTGGCTGACTTCCTTCATATGGCCAAGATTCTCGTATTCATCCATGAACTCAGCGTATTGTTTTTTTAGCTGAGGATTTGATGTTAGTCGACGCTCAAGCGATAAAAATCTTCTTGTAGCTGTCTGTAATGATGATCCAAGAGAGGTTGAATTGTCTAGCATTGGTAGCTTGACGACAAAACGTCCTGCTGATGTTCGTCTAGTGTGATGATTAAAGTGAGCTTCGCACTCTTTCTCTGCAACAGACAACATTTTATTTTGCTGTACTGGCTCTTCAATATCCCAAAAACGAGTGAGGAGTTTGTCTATAGATTCTTCTTCCGCACTGTTTATTCCACAAACGAAAGTTTCTTGTGGGACTTCCGAAAACTTGCCAACTATTATCCACCCAAGCAGCGTATTTTGTAAGATAGGTAGATGTTCAGCTAGATGAATACGTCCTGCCAATGATATCAAAGGGTAAAACTCAGCTCCTAACAGTAGATCGATTTTATCCGGCCAGTTAAAATCAGGGTCGGCAAGTTGGTAATTTGGCAAGTTCGATGGTAATGGCCAATTCGTTATGTCTATCCTCTGCGATGGCTGATCCGAAATAATTTGTGGAATGACAAAAGCTTCCATAGATGTTGCATATGCAGTTGTTCGTGATTGAAAACTGAGATGAACACGTCGATGAGCTTCACTCTTTGCCTTTCCAATGCCTTCAATATTCAATGACGTTGGCTTAGAAGATATTCCTAGGCGCTTCACCAGTCTTTCTGTCACCATATTGATTTGTGACCCAGAATCCAAAATTGCTCGACATTCTACCCTTTCTCCATTGATTGACATCAACTTTATTCGCGCTGTGCTTAGGAGTACATATCCTGTGGCTCGAGCCTGCATGGAAGCGGTTAGGGTTGTCGATGACCTTTTTTCAATTCTGGCCCCGTGATCAGTTGTTATTGTTTGTGGTTGAGTGTCTTCAATATGCAGCAACGTATGATGTTTTTTATTACACTTCAAACAGTTGCGTGAAGTGCATGTAGAGATTCTATGCCCTGCCTTTAGGCAATTAAAACATAGCTTATTTTCCTGCACGTATTGCTTCCGCTTTGTTGTTGGCAATTGAAGAAAGTTTCGACAATTGTTCAAACTATGCGTGTCATGTTTGCAAAGTTTGCAATTGATGTTGTTTTTTGTCTTTTCTGCTTGAATTGTTGATGTTACTGTCGTACAAGTCTTCACACCACTCGGCTTTGCCTTTTGTGAAATCGCTTCCAGAGATTGGAATCTGAATTCTAAAAACTTCATGAACTCATCCATCTGTTGAAGCTCTCTAGGATCCTTTAATGATTGTTCGTAAAGGATTCTTGTTGCCTTATCCAGTTTTTTGATCAGCATGTGCAGTAATAAAGGTCCCCAATTGACTGTTGGTATTTTTAATGCTTCCAGTGCTAACAAACTTTCCTTTGTTGTATCATGTAAAGCCTTGATGCTGCTTGACGATGTCGTGTCGGAGTTATTGGTGGGTTGCTCAAGAAGTCGTTGAAGAATCGTGGATGCCAAAACCCTTTTATTGTGGTATCTATCTTTTAAAGTGGTCCATGCTATCTCGTAATTCTCCTTCGTTAATGGGAAATGTCTAACTAGTCGCCCTGCTTCACCAGTTAAGTTGGTTTTTAGATACCACATCTTTTGAATGTTATCTAATTGTCTTTTGTGAATGATCTCCACAAAGAGGTCATAGAATTGTGGCCAATGTAAATAATTACCATCAAACTTTGGGATAATTATCTTTGGTAAATCAATTTCTGGTTTTTGGCCATCTTTAACTATAGCTGGAATTGGTTGACTACTCAGCTTGACGGCCAGTGTAGGCAGCACAGATTGTACTTCTGTTTCAAGTTCAATGTAGTCCTTCATGGAGTATCCGACAGTCTCAGGTTGTTCCATTGCTTCACATATAGTGTAATGGTTAGACTCAATTTGTTTCCAGAGCTGATCAAACGAGTTCATCTTATATTCGTAGTATGAATTAGGCTGATTATCTTCAATATTCAATGTCAAAAGCATTTTCATTGATGCTATTAGCGCTTTCTGTTTTCGGACAGTTCCCACAGTGTTCCCTATTTGTTCTGTCTGACAAATTGTTCGTTGCTCCGCTATTTGCTCTGAGCCTTTAATTGAATGCTGCATCTTTGGAGTCCCTTTTGATTCACTAATGTCTTTAGTGAATACCTTTCGGTAATGGCTGACCAAAGCTCCTATTTCAATGAAATAGTCTTTCGTGAAATACGCATGTTGTCGCGACCCGTCAGCGACTTGCAATATTTTGTTATGAGTCGCCTCAAATTTGGACCAACCGTCCTCTAATAACTTTAACCATTTTTCATAGTAGGTTCTAGTTTTTCTTGCCTCGGTGTCTCCTTTAAAGAGACAAATGAGCTGCTGGATTTCTTCTCCAGTTCGTTGCTGCTCAATAGCTAATTCTTCAACTGTGGACATCTTGACTCTTTCAGCGAGTTTGCTTCCTTACAGTTGCGATGTTGAATTATCGTTCGTACTTCTAACAATTCGCCGGGTTGAATTGCTGTAGCGATTCGCTGAGTTGGATCGCGTGAATGAACAATAGTTCGCGATGAATGGTATAATTCGCCTGGTTGAATTATACAATTTTCCGTTGATACTCCTTCCTGCAGCGATGTCTATTATTATCCTCACTGATAATAATTTATTGATTCAAAGAATACTGCTCTTTGAATCACGTCGGGGTCACCAAAATGTATACTCTGCGTTTGATGCTGATGCGATACTTGAACCATATCAGCTTGCAAAGTTCGAAAAGAAGATATTCAAGCACTTGAACCTGAACACCTTGAGATGCTTCTGTTCCGCAGTTAATGCTGGCACCATGTTTAAGCTACCCTTAAACATTTGCCGTGCTTTCTATTTGCTTTGCAAGAAAACCTCGCAAGAGCAGAATATAACTGTATTAACACACAGCTGGTTCGTGAGGAACTCAATTTATTATTCAAAATCACTCTTCTTATATCTTTCATTCAATAATCTTACTTCCTACATGTGAAAAATGCATCATAACATAAATTGTTACCTTAACCCAAATATTACTTCTACATACAAAATGCACTTAATCAGAATAACATAACTTGTCGCCTTAACCTACATACAACATTTCCGCATACAAAAATATCAATTAATGCATTCTTGCTGAATGCGTCAAATATGCATATCGCGGTCAATACTTCGATCGCTTCGCTGTTTACAAATATAGCTTATGACTTGTCTTCGATTTATTGCATCGTAGGTCACGCAGTGTATTGCATGTGCTTCTTATACAATAGTTCTTGACCTACAATGCATACGATTCTTATTTACAGTGACAGTGGTGCCATCTTGAAAAATCACTAAAAAAGATAACTGCTTTTAGCCCTATAAATTCTGATTGAATCGTTCGATTTTGACGAAATTCGCACAGTAGCTGGACCTTATTTTAAACCACGTTTGGTAGAAATTTGGTTGAAAAATTCGGTTGGAGCTGCCAGCTATGATAATTTTGGTGTCTTAAATTTGAAAAAATAAAAATTTGGAAGTGAAAACTTTCAAATCATCGAATATCCTAAAAATGTCCGTTTCTTACAATAAAACCAATCTGTATACAAATCTTATGCTTTATCTACACGTTCAAAGTAAAACTTTGGAAATTTCATGTCGGACAAGAACGGTAACACTTTTCCAGTTAACCTATATTTTTAGCATCAAAAACTTCTGTTCACGGGAATTCACGAACCAATAATCAGATACCATTGAAATTTACAGAATGCATTGGACTTAAGTAGAACCAGGTCTAATAGAAGCGATTTTGAATTGTGGGCAACTCTGTGCCAGTGGTGCCATCTTGAAAAATTACAAAGAAAAAAAAACTGCTTTTTGCCCTATGAAATGTGAATTAGTAACCAGATTTTCATGAAATTGACACAATAGCTGCACCTTACTCTAAACTCTGTTTGATAGAAATTTGGTTGAAAAATTCGATTGGTGCTGCCAGCTATGGTAATTTTTGTGTCTTTGGTTTTGAAAATTCGCTAAGGAAAATAAAACTTTTTGCCCTATAACTTCCAGTGCAGTCATGAAATCAATACGATTCGAATTTCATACAATTATTGGAGCCTATTATAAGCATTATTCAGGCCAAATTTGGTTGAAAAGCCTCGATAGGGTTGCCAGCTATTGTTGGTTTTGTGTTTGTTTGCAATATCTTTATTAAGCGGTTTTATCGTAGAATTTTCAATTGGTAATGATATTGTAGTGACAATAAACAGCAAATATTAAGCTTTCGATTATTTGAAAAAACTCGCTGCAGGTAACCCTCAATTTCTTTATACTCCTATAACTTCGAATGTAATATAACAACGTGAAGCAGATGTGATATATTCTTGGCTTTGATACTGGCGAAAGGTTGCCAGCACGAGCCGGTTGTGCTACTTTTGTATCAATAAATGCTTACAGTTAGTATTCATACCGGAAACATTTACAATGAAAATAAATAACCGATGTTTCAATTCCCAAAGTTCTGCAAATTTTTCGGATCGCAGCCCCAAACACCAACTTCAGTTACAGTGCTGCAGGCACTGAGCATTTTCTTCATTGATGTTATATGAGATGCTGCTTTCAAAGTTTGGTGAAATAAGCAACTGATAACGAATATAATTAACAAGTGTTTTTCTTTCATTAACTTTGAAACCCATGCCAGTGGTAATATCTGAAACCTTCTATCATATGAGTTATAATGCATTCTTGAGACTAAAGTAAAACGTGGCATTTGAAACAGTTTGGCCGTAATAAGCAGCTCATCTGGTGGAATATGCACTCAAAACCTGCACGAGCGCTAGAGTTTTTTTTAGTACTATTATACGCTGATATTTTAGTTAATATAATTTCGGCACGAATGTTTTTATTGGGTTTTTATGATTTCTCTGGTTGGATTTTTTTTCTCTTTCACTAACAGTTGTTTGAATTTAAAGTTTTATTTACGTTAAGGTTTAGCCTTGTTTTAAAATTTACGGGTTTTTATTGGTTTTGAGTTTTAATTAATTAGGGTTTAGATTTCCTGTGAAGTATAAATATACATTTCTCATTATTTATATTCGATTGCTTGTCCTTATAATTTTGGGAAATGCCTCGAGCAAAACGTAATCGCAGACCAACTTACAATGATTCTGGCTTCGATCGCTTGAGCCGAGCATTGGAACGGCTATCGCTCACTCCACCAGCAGAGCAACGTGCTCGACCATTTCAGGGTGGCGTTCCAGCCACGATTCCAGGACCATCGTCAGCACCGGGGCCCTTTCACTCAACGGGTCATTTGGATGGAGTGAATGCAGTTCCGGAAATTCCGGCAATACAGAACGAGTCAGGTAGACCAGATTTCGCCAGCAGCCTTAATTCCAGCCGGTCTGCTGCTATTATGCCACCGTCAAAGTGGACGATTCGTTTTGATGGCACTTCGACGGGTGTCAGCGTTACTCGGTTCCTGTTTAGGATAAACACCATGGCAGCGAGCTATGGGGTTCCATTGGCCGTACTCGCTCATGACTTGCATTTGTCGCTACAAGGTCCAGCCGAGGAGTGGTACTGGCGTTATATGGAGCTCCATCGCTCGGTGACTTGGTCTGATCTGGAGCAGGAGTTGCGGGAGCGTTTTGAGGACCGTCGTAGTGACGTCGATATCAGGCGTGAAATCGATGCTCGAATTCAAAAAACGGGCGAGTCCATCCAGGTGTTCTTCGATGCGATCGAGGCAATGGCACTGCAGCTCAACAACCCATTGTCGGAGTATCCGACAGTCTCAGGTTGTTCCATTGCTTCACATATAGTGTAATGGTTAGACTCAATTTGTTTCCAGAGCTGATCAAACGAGTTCATCTTATATTCGTAGTATGAATTAGGCTGATTATCTTCAATATTCAATGTCAAAAGCATTTTCATTGATGCTATTAGCGCTTTCTGTTTTCGGACAGTTCCCACAGTGTTCCCTATTTGTTCTGTCTGACAAATTGTTCGTTGCTCCGCTATTTGCTCTGAGCCTTTAATTGAATGCTGCATCTTTGGAGTCCCTTTTGATTCACTAATGTCTTTAGTGAATACCTTTCGGTAATGGCTGACCAAAGCTCCTATTTCAATGAAATAGTCTTTCGTGAAATACGCATGTTGTCGCGACCCGTCAGCGACTTGCAATATTTTGTTATGAGTCGCCTCAAATTTGGACCAACCGTCCTCTAATAACTTTAACCATTTTTCATAGTAGGTTCTAGTTTTTCTTGCCTCGGTGTCTCCTTTAAAGAGACAAATGAGCTGCTGGATTTCTTCTCCAGTTCGTTGCTGCTCAATAGCTAATTCTTCAACTGTGGACATCTTGACTCTTTCAGCGAGTTTGCTTCCTTACAGTTGCGATGTTGAATTATCGTTCGTACTTCTAACAATTCGCCGGGTTGAATTGCTGTAGCGATTCGCTGAGTTGGATCGCGTGAATGAACAATAGTTCGCGATGAATGGTATAATTCGCCTGGTTGAATTATACAATTTTCCGTTGATACTCCTTCCTGCAGCGATGTCTATTATTATCCTCACTGATAATAATTTATTGATTCAAAGAATACTGCTCTTTGAATCACGTCGGGGTCACCAAAATGTATACTCTGCGTTTGATGCTGATGCGATACTTGAACCATATCAGCTTGCAAAGTTCGAAAAGAAGATATTCAAGCACTTGAACCTGAACACCTTGAGATGCTTCTGTTCCGCAGTTAATGCTGGCACCATGTTTAAGCTACCCTTAAACATTTGCCGTGCTTTCTATTTGCTTTGCAAGAAAACCTCGCAAGAGCAGAATATAACTGTATTAACACACAGCTGGTTCGTGAGGAACTCAATTTATTATTCAAAATCACTCTTCTTATATCTTTCATTCAATAATCTTACTTCCTACATGTGAAAAATGCATCATAACATAAATTGTTACCTTAACCCAAATATTACTTCTACATACAAAATGCACTTAATCAGAATAACATAACTTGTCGCCTTAACCTACATACAACATTTCCGCATACAAAAATATCAATTAATGCATTCTTGCTGAATGCGTCAAATATGCATATCGCGGTCAATACTTCGATCGCTTCGCTGTTTACAAATATAGCTTATGACTTGTCTTCGATTTATTGCATCGTAGGTCACGCAGTGTATTGCATGTGCTTCTTATACAATAGTTCTTGACCTACAATGCATACGATTCTTATTTACAGTGACAGTGGTGCCATCTTGAAAAATCACTAAAAAAGATAACTGCTTTTAGCCCTATAAATTCTGATTGAATCGTTCGATTTTGACGAAATTCGCACAGTAGCTGGACCTTATTTTAAACCACGTTTGGTAGAAATTTGGTTGAAAAATTCGGTTGGAGCTGCCAGCTATGATAATTTTGGTGTCTTAAATTTGAAAAAATAAAAATTTGGAAGTGAAAACTTTCAAATCATCGAATATCCTAAAAATGTCCGTTTCTTACAATAAAACCAATCTGTATACAAATCTTATGCTTTATCTACACGTTCAAAGAAAAACTTTGGAAATTTCATGTCGGACAAGAACGGTAACACTTTTCCAGTTAACCTATATTTTTAGCATCAAAAACTTCTGTTCACGGGAATTCACGAACCAATAATCAGATACCATTGAAATTTACAGAATGCATTGGACTTAAGTAGAACCAGGTCTAATAGAAGCGATTTTGAATTGTGGGCAACTCTGTGCCAGTGGTGCCATCTTGAAAAATTACAAAGAAAAAAAAACTGCTTTTTGCCCTATGAAATGTGAATTAGTAACCAGATTTTCATGAAATTGACACAATAGCTGCACCTTACTCTAAACTCTGTTTGATAGAAATTTGGTTGAAAAATTCGATTGGTGCTGCCAGATATGGTAATTTTTGTGTCTTTGGTTTTGAAAATTCGCTAAGGAAAATAAAACTTTTTGCCCTATAACTTCCAGTGCAGTCATGAAATCAATACGATTCGAATTTCATACAATTATTGGAGCCTATTATAAGCATTATTCAGGCCAAATTTGGTTGAAAAGCCTCGATAGGGTTGCCAGCTATTGTTGGTTTTGTGTTTGTTTGCAATATCTTTATTAAGCGGTTTTATCGTAGAATTTTCAATTGGTAATGATATTGTAGTGACAATAAACAGCAAATATTAAGCTTTCGATTATTTGAAAAAACTCGCTGCAGGTAACCCTCAATTTCTTTATACTCCTATAACTTCGAATGTAATATAACAACGTGAAGCAGATGTGATATATTCTTGGCTTTGATACTGGCGAAAGGTTGCCAGCACGAGCCGGTTGTGCTACTTTTGTATCAATAAATGCTTACAGTTAGTATTCATACCGGAAACATTTACAATGAAAATAAATAACCGATGTTTCAATTCCCAAAGTTCTGCAAATTTTTCGGATCGCAGCCCCAAACACCAACTTCAGTTACAGTGCTGCAGGCACTGAGCATTTTCTTCATTGATGTTATATGAGATGCTGCTTTCAAAGTTTGGTGAAATAAGCAACTGATAACGAATATAATTAACAAGTGTTTTTCTTTCATTAACTTTGAAACCCATGCCAGTGGTAATATCTGAAACCTTCTATCATATGAGTTATAATGCATTCTTGAGACTAAAGTAAAACGTGGCATTTGAAACAGTTTGGCCGTAATAAGCAGCTCATCTGGTGGAATATGCACTCAAAACCTGCACGAGCGCTAGAGTTTTTTTTAGTACTATTATACGCTGATATTTTAGTTAATATAATTTCGGCACGAATGTTTTTATTGGGTTTTTATGATTTCTCTGGTTGGATTTTTTTTCTCTTTCACTAACAGTTGTTTGAATTTAAAGTTTTATTTACGTTAAGGTTTAGCCTTGTTTTAAAATTTACGGGTTTTTATTGGTTTTGAGTTTTAATTAATTAGGGTTTAGATTTCCTGTGAAGTATAAATATACATTTCTCATTATTTATATTCGATTGCTTGTCCTTATAATTTTGGGAAATGCCTCGAGCAAAACGTAATCGCAGACCAACTTACAATGATTCTGGCTTCGATCGCTTGAGCCGAGCATTGGAACGGCTATCGCTCACTCCACCAGCAGAGCAACGTGCTCGACCATTTCAGGGTGGCGTTCCAGCCACGATTCCAGGACCATCGTCAGCACCGGGGCCCTTTCACTCAACGGGTCATTTGGATGGAGTGAATGCAGTTCCGGAAATTCCGGCAATACAGAACGAGTCAGGTAGACCAGATTTCGCCAGCAGCCTTAATTCCAGCCGGTCTGCTGCTATTATGCCACCGTCAAAGTGGACGATTCGTTTTGATGGCACTTCGACGGGTGTCAGCGTTACTCGGTTCCTGTTTAGGATAAACACCATGGCAGCGAGCTATGGGGTTCCATTGGCCGTACTCGCTCATGACTTGCATTTGTTGCTACAAGGTCCAGCCGAGGAGTGGTACTGGCGTTATATGGAGCTCCATCGCTCGGTGACTTGGTCTGATCTGGAGCAGGAGTTGCGGGAGCGTTTTGAGGACCGTCGTAGTGACGTCGATATCAGGCGTGAAATCGATGCTCGAATTCAAAAAACGGGCGAGTCCATCCAGGTGTTCTTCGATGCGATCGAGGCAATGGCACTGCAGCTCAACAACCCATTGTCGGATGTTGACTTGCAGTGCATATTGCTACGCAATATGAACCGCCGCTTGCGGCAGCACTTGGCTGGACTCGAATTCCGCAATGCCCGCGAATTGCTGCGACGCTGTGTGGCTACCGAAGCCGTATGGTATCCTTCGGGTCAACGAACTGATAGTACCCAAGTGCGGCGCGTGGTCCATGAAATATATGAACCTGAAGAAGACAAAACCGCTCAGTATGTGGAGGCAGTCACCCCATGAGCTCGCCCTCCTCTAATGACACGTAGGTCCCAACCTGTGCCATCATCGAATCCCCGTTCAGCGCAATATTCCACCGATCTTAGGGTCTATTGGAATTGTCAAGATCTGGGGCATTCGTATCAGGATTGCCCCATAGCCCCAACCCGAATTTTTAGCTATGGTTGTGGAGCCCTCATGTGCTTAAGCGCAGATGTGGACGATGCAACAGCTCGGGAAACGCCAGACGGATCGTGACGAATACGGGGATTCGGAGCGGTCCATCTTTTATCCAACAAAGGCGTCCCGAGACCACGGATGTGGCCACCAATGTGGACCCAGAGCTGTGGCGTCGTCAATAAGACGGCGAAAATATTCAGAGGCTACAGTTCAAACCTCAAGAATTGTTAACACTGCGACCCAAACACCTTGGTCTGCAAATCAGCCTCTGACCGAATCTTGCTATACCCCTTCTAGTTGGTCGACCTCCGGAGATTGCCGAACTTCTCGTTGCACACGCTCCTTTAATTGGTCATCGAATTCTTCTTTCGGGAGACCATGGAGGTACTTTACCTTGCGAAAACTATTGAAGCAAGCTTGCGCAGATTCAATTCTGACACCGTACGGGGAAAACCGGCCTTTTGCTGAAATTGAAATAAAAGGTCGCAAGCTGATGGAGCTCCTTGACAATGGAGCTAGCGTGAGTATACTTGGAGCGGGATCTTTGGACCTGATTAAGGATCTTGGGCTGCAGATGTCAATGCTGCAGACTAACATCCTTACTGCATCGGATCAAAAGGCCCCCGTTCTTGGATACGTGCGAGCGCTGGTGCGATTCAACGGCCGCTTGAAGATGGTACGATTTTTAATTGTTCCATCTTTTAAAGTGCATCTATGTCTCGATGCCCGAAGGTTGAATGAGGTCACCATAAATGATGCGTATCCGTTGCCCTTGATTGAGGGGCTGCTTTCGCGATTTCAGTCCACTAAATTCATCACAAGTCTGGACTTAAAGGATGCCTTTTGGCACATTCCTTTGGACGCAGAATCTAGGGAGAAAACGGCATTTACTGTGCCCGGCAGACCCCTGTACCATTTCACGGTCATGTCTTTCGGTCTGTGTAACGCACCGCAAACTATGTGCAGACTGATGCAACGGGTTATACCTCATGAGCTGCATGACAAGGTGTTTGTCTACCTTGACGACTTACTTATTACAAGCACGACATTTGATGAGCACTTGGAACTTCTTTCCCCAGTTGCACAGCTGTTACATGCAGCTAACCTCACCATCAATGTCGAAAAGAGTAAGTTCGTTCAAAGGGAAATCAAATACCTTGGCTATGTGGTCAGTGACGGTATCCTGAAGACAGACCCCGAGAAAGTGTCTGGCATCATCTCTTACCCAGTACCGAAAAGTGCGAAAGACGTGAGAAGGTTCATGGAAATGGCGGGCTGGTATCGTCGTTTTGTTCCTAATTTCGCTTCCGTGGCAGCACCACTGACAGACTTGTTGAAAAGCAAAAAGGCTTTCCAGTGGACTGAAGGAGCGGGAGTGGCTTTCGATAGGGTTAAAGAACTGCTAGTTTCTGCTCCAGTGCTGGTGAATCCTGACTTCACCAAACACTTTTATATTCAGTGTGATGCCAGCACTACGGGTATTGGGAGCGTTCTGTTTCAGAAGGATGACGATGGTGGAGAGCATCCCATAGCTTATATGTCTACGAAATTAAATGCTGCGCAGCGCAACTATAGCATCACAGAGCTAGAATGCCTGGCTGCGGTGCACAGCGTCAAGAAATTTCGGGCATATATCGAGGGGCTGCCCTTTACCATCATCACTGATCATGCTAGCCTTAAATGGCTCATGAGCCAACAGGACCTCTCTGGAAGACTTGCCCGTTGGTGTTTGAAGCTGCAGGGTTTTGATTTTGTCATTGAGTATCGCAAAGGGTCACAGAACATCGTACCCGATGCTTTGTCAAGGGCACACGGATGCAACGAGGAGGTGATGGCCATTAATGGATGTTTGCCGGAGCACCATCGTGCGGCTGCAATAATTCCCGAGTCAGCGTTCCGGGACCCAACATATGTCAAGCTGGTGAATCAAGTCATGACACAGCCTGACCGTTTCTTGAACGTTTATGTTCGAGATGGGCGGGTGTATATTACTACCAGCACGACAGGAGCGCTGACCACTGACATTCCCACAACCAAATTATGGGTACCAGAAAGTCACAAGCAAGAGTTGATTCTCCGTGCTCATGATGATCCATTGGGCTCTCATTTCGGCATTCGGAACACTATTGGGCTTCTGCAACGCTATTATTATTGGTCTCGTTTAAGGCAAGACGTTGCAGGGCATGTCAAAGCTTGTAACACATGCAAGCAAATTAAGCCTCCGAATGCCGTGATGCGACCACCAATGGGCTCATCTTGAGACACAGATCGACCGTTACAGCGCTTGTTTGTGGATTTAATGGGCCCATACCCCCGGTCAAAACATGGGAATGTGCAGCTACTCGTGGTGCTAGACCACTACACAAAGTTTGTGTGGCTCAGGGCCTTGCCAAAAGCTACTGCTGAGGCCGTGATTAAATATCTGAACGAGATCTTCCTGACCTTTGGAGTGCCTGAGTTCCTTCACTCTGACAATGGTGCTCAGTTTACTGCAAAGGCATTGGCTAAATTCTTGGGAGAATATGGGGTCGAGCAGGTATTCACTCCCTTGTATTCCCCTCAAGCCAATGCTTCAGAGCGAGCAAACCGAAGCATCCTCAACGCAATCAGAGCCTACATAGGAGATGAAAACCGGAATTGGGATGAGCATTTAGTGGAATCATGTGCAGCCTTTCGAAATGTTGTACATGAGGCCACTGAATGTTCCCCCGATTTCCTGATGTTTGGTTACCACCCTATCCAACATGGTTCTGATTACGCTCTTTTGCGACAGTTGAGCGCATTTGAGGATGGGGAGGTGAAACTGAGCACTCATTGTGATTGACTGCGTCTCATACACGATCGAGTGAAGGAAAAATTAACGCAGGCCTACGCAAAAGGAGCACAAAGGTACCATTTGCGCAGTCACGTTAAAACCATTGTTCCAGGGCAGGAAGTTTTCGTCCGGAATCACGTACTTAGTAGTGCGGCGGACCGTTTCGCGGCCAAGCTTGCCCCGAAGTTTGTTCGTGCTAGGGTTCGTCGCTTACTAGGTCTTGTGTCATATGAGCTCGAGGACGATAAGGGAAGCTCAATGGGTGTCTACCACGCCAAGGATATCCGACAGCGATCCTAAGGTCTCTCTCTATCTGCGACCAGTTGTTGCCCGGCGTTGAGACCCTTCTCCTGGGGTGAGTCGTCCCCACGCTGTTACGGACAGCTTTTTGCCGCCACTCACCGCAATAGCGGAAAAAAATGCATTGTTTGTAGGCAGATTTGTAGGCCGGTCATTGCTGTGCGATTATCGCAAAATACTAGAAAATAACAACAACAACGAAGCAGTGCAGTTCAAATGCAAACCAATTGTGTGTCATCGACACCTGAATGCATTTGAACTGCATTGATCGATGCTCGGGCGATGACCGGTCGTTGCTTGTTATGGATGGAATGCATGATTACGGGCGATGACGGCAACGGGATGATCAGCTGGAAAACTGAGCTGGTTGGCAGTCGGAAGTTTAGCTGGAGTCGAGAAGTTGGGTTTTGGTGCTTGGGCAAGGCAGATTGGTTGAGTGTTGCAGAATGGCAATTAATTTATCTGTCGATTTAAACTAAGTGATTTAAATATTTTCTGATCCTGAGAAAAAACTTATTGGAAGTGCAGTTGCATTATTTGTGGTCTAATTAATTAATTGTGAACTGTGCGCAATTGGCCTGTGTCTAGAACGATTCATTAGAATCAAGATTTGGTTGATTCATTACTACATCGAACATAGCGGCAGATATTTAAAAACAAGAAAGTGAATATGTTAGACTAACGCAATTGGAAATACCGTTGCACTTGGTTCTGTTGGTGATTAACGAACGTCTGAAATGAATTACAGTGGAAGACTAATTGAATAATAACTGGTGATAATGAATACACGTTTGATAAAAATCAATGATGTGAGGATGATCTATAGCTAATCCTAATAAAAACAATCGCCGTTTAAATTAATAGATATCGAAAGGTCAAACGGAATCTGTTTTGCTATTGTCGGAGTTTCATATAAAACTATCAAAATCAACGATACATCGAAGTGGTCGTGTCAATGAAAAATTCATGGATGAGAGCGACTCTAACCAAAATACACATGTTTTGTTTTATATTATAATATACAAAACCGTTGGATGTCAGGCGGAATCAACTGAGAAAGCAGAGTGTGATATTGTTTAACTATTGAACTGGTTAATTATTGAACTTATTTAACTTTCTTAGCTTAAATTTAAATTAAATTTGTTTATTAAACCTAAATCACATCAACAGTAACAGTTCTCCAGCTTCGGTACCGTAGTGTGGATATCACTGGTAAGTGACAAATTTTACTCTAGTTTCTTTGATTTAGTTTATCTGTAATATGAGTATAAATTGAAACGGGTGTGTATTTTATCAATGCTTGTTTATTTATGATACCCAATTAATATATTTATTTGTTTATTTATTTAATTTCAATTTAGTCTGAATTTCTATTTATTTGTTCTTGGTTGAATTTTTAAGCGATTATTTATTAAATTTTAATTTTTTTATAGTAGTTTTATAGTACGCGAAAACGGGATTGTATATTTGAATATGTTTTAACTGAAATATTATATTATATGAATTTATTTTTAATTTCGCTAAACTTTTGGTTTTTTATTGAACGGTTGACCATGGAGTTTTAATTTTCTCATTTAGGTTCAGTGAAGCCATGAATTGAAGTGGGTTCCTTTTTTTCCCTTACTTGTTTTTTTTTCTTCTCTTCTCTGGTGATTATGTTTATTTATGCGTGACCCAGCTAAGGCTTGACCTGCCCTTCCATAAAGCCACAACACCGGTGACTAGCCGGCACCGTAAAGTCACGCGAGGGTAGCAGGTCAGGCCAAAATTTATGTTGATTTATGTTATTTATGCGTGACCCAGCTAAGGCTTGACCTGCCCTTTCATAAAGCCACAACACCGGTGACTAGCCGGCACCGTAAAGTCACGCGAGGGTAGCAGGTCAGGCCAAAATTTATGTTGTGGTGGTGGCTGTTCACAGCTGTACCGCAACAACATCTTGTTGCAAAGTCAGCAGGGTTGTCCTTAGAAGCTACATGATGCCATATAGCCATGGGTACTAACTCTCGAAGTCTGCTTGTGCGATTGGCGACGAACGTTTCCGAGCAACAAGGAGGTTTAACAAGCAGAACTAACACAATTGTTGAGTCAGACCAGCAGTACACAGGAACTTCGTCTCGTTCGAAGATTTTTCTCATTCGTGACAGCAGCTTGGCAAGTAAGGCCGCGCCGCAAAGTTCCAAACGAAGAAGTGAAATTGTTTTAATTGGTGCGACCTTACTTTTCGCCATGATGATTCATACCTTCACATCTGATTCGTTTTGAGTCATCACCTTCAAATAAACCACTGCACTATGCGCTCGCTCGAAAGCATCACAGAATCCATGGAGCTCAATTTTCTATGCGGTTTTAGTTTAGAGCCAACGGGATATGGTTCCTTTCTCCAATAGCGGCAAATCATTTCTAAAATTATTCTAATCGGCCTTGTACTGTTCCGGAAGTGGTTGGTCCCAGCTTAAGCCCACTAACCACCATTTCTGTAGCAATCTTTGCCACAATTGTGACCGGTGCGTACCAGCCTAAGGGATCAAATAACCTTGCAATGCATGATAAAACTGTTCTTTTTGTAGATTTCTACTGCTGGGGCTCCAGATGGAACTTGAAGAGAAGATTGTCAGTTCCGTGATTCCATTCTTGACCGAGTGTTTTGACTGTCGATGCCGTGGTGTCCTGCAACTGAACGCCGTGGTGTCCTGCAACTGTTTGATGCGAGGCGCCATTCTAGCGAATTCAACTGGAAGATGGCAGAATGAAATGAAGATCCTGAGTGGTTTGGGAATAATTTGAAAGGTAACGATACCACATAACGTTCTTCAGCGTTCCGAGAATGAGTCGCTTTGAAGCGTTGTTCACATTTCTTGGAATCTTTTGATACAAATGGCTGAATTTCTACTTCTTCCAGTTCCCAGAATCGTCTTCACTGTACATCCAGATCAATTTGGTTGAAAAATGAATATATATTGCGAGGGATTGGAGAGTAATGACGCACAGGACCCAGTAAAATCAACCCTAACGCTGTGTTTTGTAGTAGATATCAGCACCCAAGATTACGCCAATACAACCTGGTTGAAAATACAGGGGATCCGCCAAATCGAGGTTTCTTAGATGTTCAAATGATGGTAGAGAAATTTTAGAGTGTGGAAGCTGATCGGTTAAGGATGGAAGAACGATGGCCTCAACAGGCACAGCAAAGTTACGTATAATCCTGGACCCTAACTCAAATCGTACAACTTTTCTTACGAACCCTGTCGTCGTCCTTCCGATTCCAGATATCTGTGCTTCACTGACAATAGGAAGTGGTTCGAGTCCTAATCGCTGTATGGCTGCTGTCGTAACAAAGCTCACCTGCGATCCAGTGTCAATCAGTGCTCGTAGAGTAAAGAAGACCCCATTTGATTGCACTTTTATTATTGCTGTGGATAAAAGCACCGTATCAGTCTGATGACTGACTACGTAGGAAGAAATCGGGTCTTGATTAGCGCTGTTGTTTGAAGTGACCTGATAAACAGCAAGAGCTTCATGAATTGAAGTGTGATGTCGCCGCCCACATTTAAAACATCCCCGTTTGCTTGGGCGTTTGTTATTTGGATGATCCTTTGCTAATCAATTGAAACAAAGATGTTTGGATCTCATGTGTTGATATTTTTGTGTGGAAGGAAGATTCTGGAACACTGAGCACTTCCTTATATGGTAATTGAGATTATACATGGAACACGTAAAATTGTTTGCATTTGAAGTGGTCGCTAATGTTTGTACCTGTAATTGTTGTGATCTGTAGGTTGAAGTAACTAGTCTCTGATTTGGTTGAGGTGCCGCAGCTTCTAAGGCATGAAATCGCATCTCAAGAAATTCAAGATATTGTGTCAAAGTGGGTGGGTCAGTAGAAGCGCTCAGTTTTTGTTCCCACAATTGTCGAGTTTCAGAGGGTAACCGTTGAGTCTGCACATGAATAATAGCAAGATCCCAATTTTCCCCTTTGACTTGAAGCGATTTTTAATGCTGCATAGCTTTCATTGGTGGAGTCAAGTAAATTTCGGATTGCGACGGCTGGGTCCCTGGCTATTGGAACGTTATTGAGAAGCACAGCTTATTGCGAGTTTATCAGCAGACGGGTATTGTCATAGCTTTTGCATAGAGCCTCCCAAGCCGGTTTATAGTTAGACTCTGAAATCGGATAAGATGTCACGGTTTTCCACTCGGATAAAAGATGGAACGCGCGCGAAGGTTACTCAGGGTCGAAAAGGGGGAAAGCGTCACGCATTAGGCTGAATTATAATAGCATTAAGTTTAGTTAGGGCACAGCTTAAATATGACTTAAACGCACGACGACCCAGCGGACGAAGCGGTTCGGTATCATCAGGCCAAAACGGTCGTGGTCGATAATGATTTTCACAAACAGCGTCCACCTTGACCCGTTGGTGGACGAACCTATAAAATGACACAGCACTCTTAACGCAAATCAAAGAAATAAGAATAAAAAAAACATCAGAATAATTTGGTTCACCTGAGCACTAGACATCGAGGTGCCAGCAATTAGAAAAGCGGCTAGTGAATAAACCTCGGCGGCTTGATCTCTTTTACCGGTTATAGTGTCAAAATCAAGTAAGGCTCACCCGCGTGGAGTTGGTGTAACAAATTGTATGTTGGTCCATCAAAATTAATTTTCTCACCGATCTAAGCGGTAAGCCGGGAAGATGAATGCTATCTTGGCCAGGAAATACCTAGCTCCATCAACATCTATGGCAGCGTCAATATGAGCCGCGCACTTACAAAATGATTGCGTGGACACAAATGTCAACTCGAAAATCACAGCAATATTACCTATCCGTCACCGTCGTATCAGCCGCCAGAATCTGTGTATCAGGCGAGATACTAACTCAGCCTTACGCCTGGCCGGAAGATATTTTGGTACCCGACGAGTTACTCGCGACGAATTAGATTGTTTACGAGAAGTTGACGCCATTCACATACAACTTGACAAATGAAGAAGTTGCAGGCGGCTGCGAGCAAAACAATGGGAAATGTGAATCGGCACACTGCGACATAGGGAAATGAGGAGAAAACGTCGCATGCAGAAACAGTACTGCCAGCAGAGATTTTGCGCGGGCTGAGGTGAATGCCCGGTCGCAAGTGCATTGCGCTTACCATGCAAGAAGTGCATGGAGATTACGGGTGAGCCAAACGGTCCAAGGAAGTACCGTGGGAACTTGACCGATAGGAAATGTTTCATGGAGAGTGACCAAGGCACCGCGAGCCCAATCTGATTCTAGCAAGAAGGTGAAAAAGTTTGATCGTCGACGAGGAGGCTGTGACTTATCACGAATTTCTTTATTTCATTACCGAGGTAAAGCGATATACTCTGGATCTCGGTAATAAGTGGAAGGAAAATAGACGGAATCAACGACGGAAATTTTCAACAAGAGTGATACGACCGAATCCAGACACAATTCGTTGCATGGTACGCAACCGAAATTGGATAGGTGTCGAAACTAACATGCACGGCTGCACGATTACATCGCAGTGAACGCAGTTTATATTGGGGGAAGCACCGATTGCAGTTGAGTAGAAGCTGATCGACAATAGCACGGTGACGACGAAGTAGAATAAGTAGACAAAGGTACGTCTTTTTTGGAAGGAGTAGATTAGATAGTTATTAAGTAGTTTAGCGAAATTATAAGAATATTTGTGTCGGCCAGTGTAAAATATTTAATCAGCCATTGAAGTGTGATAAGCATTTGTTTCAAGAAGAATCGGGGCGCCGCGTTGTGTTCGATAGGTTAAAAATAGCGAAAATAGAGTTTGTGAACAATTTGTGAAGTGACGCTTTTTCATTCGATTGAAACTAATTTTGGCGGCTTACGGCCGGAAGAAGAGATTCGATCACACCGAGTTCTCGTTTCGCGGTGGTGATTGTTCTTGGCAGCTACGGGCTTAGATCCGAGTGGCGCCCGAGCTCACCCCTTTCGCGTGAGCTAAGCCACCCAAGGCTGCCACCCTGGTCTTCTGGAGGAGAAGACGGGGTCGTTTACGTAGCGGCGTAGGTCGTACGGTAACAAATTGGCGCTCAACGTGGGGCCATAACGGTTCTAGTGGCGTATCGTTAACTTGCGGAAATTGTACAGAAGTTGATTAGCCAAGTCCCAAATTGTGGGAAAGCCTTTAGGCGCGTGAATTGATATTAATTGAAATTCGTATCTAAAATTATCGTACACGGAAATTGCGGTACTGTTGTTAGTCGAAGCAATCGGTTTACGATTTACATGAGAAGACAGATACTTTGAATATTTCCGAACTTAGAATTTATAAAATTGCATTAAACTTTTTCCATATATATATATATATATATATATATATATATATATATATATATATATATATATATATATATATATATATATATATATATATATATATATATATATATATATATATATATATATATATATATATATATATATATATATATATATATATATATATATATATATATATATATATATATATATATATATATATATATATTATTGATACAAACTTATAAATATCTATCTGAATTCTGGAATTGTGCGAGTTAAAGTGTGTACAGTGTGGACGGGTGTGAGCGTGCATAGTGAAATATACTCGTATGTATGCGGATCGAATTTGGAATGCATGTGTAGTGTAGGATAGCTATTAAGAGGCCCTTTTCTTATTCTTGAGGAAGGCGGCTGGCATTGAAGGGGATTCGGTTCTGTTGATTGAAGTCATACGATATTCAGATTTGGGAAGTGAATTGTGTAGCGAATGCTTACTAGGTAGAGATATTTCGTGGTCATAAATATATCTGATGCATACATACAGGTATATGTATTAGCTGAATCTTTTACACATTTTCGCATATAAATTAAAATATACATCCCTGGAGTCGCATGCTGGCTATTTGAATTTTGAAACGTTTGCAGGATATAGTTCGCTGTGAGTGGTGATAGAAATAACCTAGAAGTTGTGCGGGCGGGTTTAAGGGTGCGCGGAACAGTGGATAAGAAGCTGTATTTCGTAGGAGTGATCAACGAAATCTTAGAGATTATCGTGGAAGTCGTACAGGGTTGAGGAGGGGGGAATTTTACCAGACTTTCGGACTATAAGGAGCTATACGAGGAGCCTCTTCATCATGAAAATTTCGGTGGATCGTCTAAACAAGGACGAACTTACATATGAGCTCGCCATCCGGGGTTTCCCAGCAGACACCGTGGATGCGATGAGAAAGTCTTTGAGGGCGGCGCTATAGGCTGAAACGGAGCTGGATACATCGTATGTTGGAGCAAACTACCCTTTCGACTACGCGACGGACCATGCGGAGCTGTCAGCAGAAGCATCGGAAGTGGAAGAACTGGTAGCTCGGGCTACAGGTGATAAGACGGCATCGGATTATCTCAAGGTGAGAGCGAAAATCGAATTCGGCTTCCGGCGGCTGGCGAATATGCAGGCGGTGACCATCGAGCAAAAGAATGAAGCGAGGTCACTACGTAATAGGTTCATCCTGGCGATGGGTTTCTTGGTGGAGAAGGTAGAAGATTCGAGCGGCCATGAGGCGGAACAGCCGAGCGAAGACCAAGCGGCATCTGCAACACCAACAGCACGGGGCACTAGTCTTGCGGAAGTGGCGAAATGGGGCCTTAAGTTCAGTGGCGATTCGACAGGTTCTGTTAATGCCTTTTTAGAACGGGTCGAAGATTTGGGTCAGGCGCGTGGACTCACCAAATCGCAGCTTTTCAGGGCAGCATTCGATCTCTTCGATGGGCGTGCTCTAATTTGGTTTAGGGTTAACCGAAGCCTTATTGGGTATTGGGACGAGTTGATGGCGGAGTTGAAGGCAGAATTTTCGCCCTCAGACTAAGAGGATCGCCTCTGGGAAGAGATTCGGAGACGCACCCAAGGTGAGAATGAGTCCATGGGGGTGTATGTGGCGGTCATGGAGCGTCTTTTCGGCAGACTGAAGAATAGTTGCTCGGATGAAGAAAAGCTTCGTACGTTAAGAAGAAACATCGCGCCGTTCTACCAGCAGCAGCTAAGTCTAACGCAAATATCGTCCATATCAGAACTGGTGAAGATGGGGCGTACCTTAGATGCTACGAGGGTATCAGTGGCAGCGTTTGTGCCTCCAAATACGCGATCGAGGCGATGTCTGGAGCCAGACTTGGCGTACGTGAGTACTGATGCTACGGAACGAGTGGCGATAGTGTCGGATCCTAGGCGGGTTAGATGCTGGAATTGTAAGAGAGAAGGACATATGTCGAGAGAGTGCTCTGAGCCGAGGCGTTGCTTTGGATGTGGGCGACCGGGAGTAATGCGGTCCGCATGTCCATCTTGTCAGGCGAGAGCTATCGGTTCTGACCCTCAAGAGCGCAGGGGTCGGGAAACGACCATCGTGCTCGCTAGGCGGCCGAGCGAACGGCGTTACGTGTATGGTAGACGGGGTTGTGGGGTTGGAGTTCGTTTTGAACGGACGTAGACATAGGCTTCAAACGTTGGTCATTTCATCGATACCGCAGCAAATAATCTTAGGCATCGACTTCTGGCAGCGGTTCGGTGTAGTTTTGGATATGGAAGGGCGGCAGTGGACGTCCGTGGCTTCGGTTGAAAGGGGCTCGGGCCAAGCACTGCGGAGTTGGACTCGTTTATCGCCAGAGGAGGTAGAGCCTTTAGAAGGATTGTTGGAGGAGGAATTCGGTTCCATGGGTGATGGCCTGGGCTGTGCAAAAGGGGTGAATCATACTATCAAGACTACAGCCTCTCCAATCAAGCAGCGTTACTATCCGGCGGTACAGAGTCAGATAAATAAAGAGCTGGACGAGATGCTGCAGATGGGGGTGGTTGAGCCGTCGTCAAGCCCATGGTCCTCGCCAATCTTGTTGGTCCGGAAGAAAGATGGGTCCTACCGGTTCTCCGTGGACTTCCGAAAGGTGAACGTGGTATCTGAAAAAGATGCATATCCGCTGCCATACATCTCGGCTACCCTAGACAAGCTGAGGAATGCCAAATATCTGTCGACGCTGGACGTCAAGTCTTCGTATTGGCAGGTGCCGATGGTGGAGGACTCGAGACAATATACTGCGTTCACCGTACCTGGAAGGGGTTTGTACCATTTCTTGAGGATGCCTTTTGGACTCCAGAACGCGGGGGCCACTTGGCAAAGGCTGATCGACACAGTGCTCGGACCCGCATTGGAGCCTTTCGTCTTCACGTACCTTGACGACGTAATAATTGTAACCGAAACGTTTGAGCGGCATTTAGAAGTGCTGAAAGAGGTATTTGTTCGGTTGAGAGAAGCGGGATTGCGTGTCTCGAGAGAAAAATGTCAATTTTGCACGGCGCAACTGAAATATCTTGGCTACCTGGTTGATGTCGAGGGTCTACATGTGGACCCCAAAAAGGTGAAAGCAGTGAAAGAATTCCCACGTCCCACTTCCGTTAAGCAAATCCGGCAACTGTTGGGGATGGTATCCTGGTACCGTCGTTTCATACCGGATCATGCAACAATGATGGCGCCTCTAAGCGATTTATTGAAAAAAGGTCGCAAGTTTGAGTGGACTGACGAGTGTGCCCGTGCGTTTGCTGCGTGTAAAGAAAGGCTCACAACGGCACCGGTATTATCGTGCCCCGATTTTACACTTCCTTTCAAGGTGCAGACAGATGCGTCAGACGTGGGTATAGGGGCAGTACTAAGCCAGGCACACCCAACGGGTGAGAAGGTGGTGTGCTACCTGAGTCGTGCGCTCTCAAAGCAGAAAAGAAAATACTCCGTAACAGAAAGAGAGTGTTTAGCCGTGTTGTTGGCTGTCGAGAAGTTTTGACCCTACATAGAGGGGACCAGGTTCGTGGTTATTACTGATCATCATTCACTGGTCTGGCTTAACAATATTAAGGATCCAACGGGCAGATTAGCGAGGTGGGCGGTAAGACTACAGCAATTTGAAATCGAAGTAATCCACCGGCGGGGGAAGGAACACCTAGTGCCCGATGCGTTGTCGCGAGCGGTCAACAGGGTAGATGGCATCTCCGTTTCTCAGGGGCCAGAGAAGTGGTACCTAAAAATGCTGGATAAGGTACGGAATGACCCAGATAAGTATCCGGAGTGGAAGATTTTAGGAGATGTATTGTGGAAACAATTCCCTGGAGTAGTAGTAGACGGGGAAGCCGACATGAAGTGGAAGAAAGTGGTACCTAAGGCAGGAAGGGGAGCTATATTCAAGCGATACCATGACGATCCGAAGGCGGGGCATATGGGTGCCGCACGCATGTTGGCGTGGATCACGCAAAACTATTATTGGCCAAGAATGCGAGCAGATATCAGTAGGTACTGAAGAGTTGTAAAGTATGCCAGGCGTGCAAGGTGGAGCGTAAAGCACCGATTGGCTTGATGTCCACTAGGGCCGCCGAGGCAAAAACTCCATGGGAGATGATTTGCGTGGATCTCGTAGGACCGCTGCAACGGTCAACGAGGGGCCACGCTTATATCTTGACAATTATCGACTATGTCACGAAATATTCTGTGATACTGCCAATACGGTCGGCGACAGCATCAGCCGTTTTCCGGTTGTTGGAGGAAAATGTATTCCTGGTATACGGGGTCCCTAGGGTTTTAGTATGTGATAACGAAGTGCGATTCGTTGGCAGACAATTTCGGCAAGCCGTAGAGGAGTACGGGGTACAAATTAGCTATACGGCGTTGTATCACCCACAGGCAAATCCGGCTGAACGCCGAAATCAAGATATAAAATGCATGCTGCGCTGCTATGTCTCCGACAACCATCGCGTATGGGCCCAGCACCTGGCTCAAATCGCGTGCGCCCTACGCACGTATAAACACGAAGTCACGGGTTTCACTCCTTACTTTCTAAACTTCGGGAGAGAGATGATCACGTTTAGGGAAGAAATGGAGCCACCAGCAGGAGCGCAAGAAGCGTTTTCACCACTCAAAAATGCAAGGAATTTAGAAAGGATACGGGAAGAGGTAGGCCGGAGAATGAAGCGGGCAGCGGCTTCCAGTCGAAAGCGGTATGATCTCCGTCGACGCGCAGAGAACTTCCTGGTAAGGCAAAGAGTTTGGCGGAAGAATTACGTGTTGTCGGACGCCAGTAAGAATTTTTCAGCTAAATTGGCCCCAGCATACGTTGGACCTTTCACGCTGGGAAGGAAGACGTCGGCGTGGACCTACGAGTTGGTTGACGAGAAGGGGAAACCTGCTGGGAATTGGGATGGGAAAGACCTTAAACGGTATGTCGAAAGCATTCCCGAATTCGAAGATAGCTAGAAGATTGACTCTAGGCTTCAGCGGATACTTTTAGCTAGAAGCTGACATTTTATTATAAGAGGGCGAGAAAGGGTTACTTTAGAATAACATAGTCATAGGTTAATAGAATAGAGGATTCATGAATATGAAAATCACGTGCGAGTCTATGATACCTTTCCCGGCTTTAGGTCTTGTACGGTAATGGTAGCAAATTAGGGGACTCGAATATGTGCTAACTTAATGACCAGATCGCGAAATAAGGTGAGTTATCTAAACATTTGTCACCTAGTGGAAAGGCACAAGAGAGATTTTGATTAGGAATAAGATAGCTTAGTGGCGGTGGGTTAAGGTAATAGATTGTTAGAATAATTGGGGGGTGGTGGTTAAATTAACTGAAAGCTCAGTCAGGTATTCATGATAAGAGCGGCAGATAAGATTGGATTTAAGTTAGTAGAGAGGTTAATTGTATAGGATATTAGTATTAGTATGATTGTACATGAAAGCAATACCGTCAAGTTGGTGGTGAATCCGATTTAGCTTTTATTTCTTTTCCTTTTTCCTTCGTTATTTTTCCTTTCGTTGTTCTTACTTTCTGGGTTCCTTCTCATATTCATTTCATTTCTTTCGCTGTTGTCTCTTAAATTTTCTCCGTTGACGGTAGTAGGAATGGTGATCCTAAAAACGAGTTCAGTACATTTTAGAATTTTGCATGTACAAAGTAGACATATACCAACACCGTTCATGCCACGAGGCGAGACGTACAACACTAACATGCATGGGTAGAAAAAGTGCCAGAAAAGAAAGGGATAGAGTGAAATTCTGGAGTGAATGAGTGTGATAGGACAAATGATCGTGAGGAACAACCCGGAATTCAAATAGGTACGTTGTTTGATTTTCGAATAAATATTTACTTTCGACTCGGAATCAGATGTAAAATTAGAATCGGGAGAAAGATTGCAGAGAATTCCTACGTCATTCTCTGAGGAGGGGGGTGATGTCACGGTTTTCCACTCGGATAAAAGATGGAACGCGCGCGAAGGTGTCACGGTCGGAAAAAAAATAGCACGCGCGTATTAGAACCAAGGGACAAAAAAAAATCCCCTCCACCATCCTTACAAGGAAAAGAAGGTGGAGGGTGTTCAACCGCCGAAGATTAGGTTAGTTTTTCAAAAAAGTTCGGTATAATGCAAGCATTACAGTATAAAATTTTAGGATATTTTGATTGGGGAAAAAAATTACCATTTTGTTTCTTGGCAGTGAGTGGGTGGTGATCGTTGTTATTCCGGAGGCCTCGTGATACTCTGTCATTTTCTTTGTGTATTCGTTTTTTTTCCCGGCTGATTTGGGTGTCGGTATCATCCCATTGTAGTGGCTGTGTGTGTGGTGTCCTAAAATCGAGTACAAACCGGATTAGTGTCGTGATCTGAAGGGGGATAATATCCATCACCAAGTTCTAGCTACGACACGAAACGTCACATCCACAAATACAGGCAGGAATGGACAAGTACGCACAGAGAAATTTCACATTTAGAATGTAATATTATCATATGTAACTCGATAGTTGAGGCTATTGCTAATAAGCCAACTAGTCTTCTGCGGATTAAATAAGACCGGACATTCAATAATAACGATATTTTTGTTTCAAAAGTCTCATCATTGAATGTAATATCAAATAGGGTGGGGATGAACAAGACCACTATGATACAGCATTATTGGGTGAATTAAAAAGGAACGCATAAGACCCAGATCATATTTGAAAAGATTTGAGTCGTATCGATTTGTTGTTTTGTTACACATCGAGTATTTGAGTGACGGTATGAATGATGGTGCAGGCACGATTGAGCATCGAGCGAAGCAGGGAAATTTACGGTGTATGAGTGTTGAAGGGTGTCATGTGTACGTCTTTCATGGTGGGTGAGATAGAGAGTTGCAGAATTCAGGCTGGGTATAGGCGGTCGACACGCGCGAGCGAACGAGTTTACGGTTGTCGCGAAACGGGGAGTTGTTCAGTACGATTGATCGTTATAGATAATTGCCGAGAATTCCCGCGGAATCCTCTGAAGCGAGGGGGTGTCACGGTCGGAAAAAAAATAGCACGCGCGTATTAGAACCAAGGGACAAAAAAAAATCCCCTCCACCATCCTTACAAGGAAAAGAAGGTGGAGGGTGGTCAACCGCCGAAGATTAATTTACGACAATTGATAGATTAAGGTTAGAGTCAATAAGCTTAGCTGAAGGAGATTGCGGCGAGGATGATTCCCTTACACGGCTGTCGAGACGAACGCGGAACCGATTTGAACATAGATGAAGAATATTTAAGATTACTTACAATGATCATATTATGAGTACCAGCTAGCTCATATTTATTTTCTCCTCTTCGAATGATTTGGTGCCATACCGGGGATATTATATCAAATTTGTTGGCTCAAATCGTCGCCACATCATAGCCATGGTTATTCCACTGGGAAATAAAGGAAAAATCTTTTAAACTACAAATACAACTCTCAGAAGCTTCATATTTCTTACCGGCGTAACGTAGCCTACCGTAGTTCCATTAAAGAGCCTTAGGCTAATATCTTCATAATATGCAACATTTTCAACGAGGATATCGATTGGTGAAGGTTCGTCCTCGACTAGTGCACGGTCGAATACATGTTGATGAACAGGTCCTGTGTGTGGCTCTAGTTCCTCCTAATCACTAAGCACAGCGTGGAATGTAACTATAGTAGAATGGACAAGTGAAAACAAAACTGCTTGACTTGTCACCATATCAGACTTTCGCAGATATGTGTATCAGAATTATCGAGCGGCAGAAGCGTCGCGAACACCCGGTTACCTACAATGAGGAAAACAGGTCAATGGTATTGTCTTCACGTTCGAACTCTTGCAAAATCACATAAGAAAAGCACAAGAAGAAGGCTCACAAGAATGTTTACCGAATTTGTTGATGTCGCGACCTACACCAACATGAACTTCTCAGGTGACAGTTCGATTGAAAATGGTAGTAAAGGGAAAAGCGGTACTGCAATTGTACCAAAAATGGACGAATGGAAATATTGCAGATTGAATTGGAATTTCCAGTTCAAATATCCACCGAGTTCAAAAACCTACAACGATCGGAGAAAAGCCGCTTTAGCGGGAAATGAAAATGGTCAGATGAAAAATTAATAGAATCGGTCTCTTGGATTCTGACCGGTAAGGAGAACAGACGTGCTGAAGGATAGTTGGTGTTATAATAGGAAAACCTTGTATTTCTTTTTGTTCCATGACTGAACCGATCGAGCGATTGTAGCAGATGTGGATATTTATAATCAGCGGTTTGTGGAAAATCGATGTCTTACGAAAAATATCAGTACTGGAGCATCTGAACGAGGAATAAACGGTAATTTAGTGACTCGAGCTATATAACAGGCGTGGAGAAGAATAGTGTACGATATAATAGTGCGATCCTGGGATAGTAGTGCTAATAGCAGATTCGAACGGGCCCCAACGAGCGAACGATCAGCGTGGACAGCAACACCGATCTAGAGGATAATCAGGTTAGATAGTTTTAAGTGAAAAATGTACATAAGTTAAAAAACAAAATCGCGTGTATAGATTAAGAGCATACTATCCAACCCGGTAGAGCCGCATAGCGACGATTGTATAAAGAAAACTAGTGGTTAATCATAAATCGTACGTGTTGTTGTATATACAGAAACGTAAGTGAAATAATCTTCCGAGTGAAAGGGCGACCAAGTGATGAGACGCGAAATCCGAAGAAATTCGTGGGTCAGTTCATACTCAAGTCGCGAGCGGTAAAAAGTGTTAACACCGTCTACCTCTTCTCGCTTCAGGGTGACGGTAGCGAGGCAGTTCTTTGTCATAGAAGCGAGTGGCGCCCACCCGCGACCTTTTTTTTCTTTTCTTCGCGAGCAAAAGCCGCCCAAAGACTGCCGCCCTTGCGTCCCAGTTGGGGAAAAAGGGTTTTTCGTGGTGCTCGATTGTTATATTGGTAACAAAGGTTACTCAGGGTCGAAAAGGGGGAAAGCGTCACGCATTAGGCTGAATTATAATAGCATTAAGTTTAGTTAGGGCACAGCTTAAATATGACGTAAACGCACGACGATCCAGCGGACGAAGCGGTTCGGCATCATCAGGCCAAAACGGTCGTGGTCGATAATGATTTTCACAAACAGCGTCCGCCTTGACCCGTTGGTGGACGAACCTATAAAATGACACAGCACTCTTAACGCAAATCAAAGAAATAAGAATAAAAAAACATCAGAATAATTTGGTTCACCTGAGCACTAGACATCGAGGTGCCAGCAATTAGAAAAGCGGCTAGTGAATAAACCTCGGCGGCTTGATCTCTTTTACCGGTTATAGTGTCAAAATCAAGTAAGGCTTACCCGCGTGGAGTTGGTGTAACAATTTGTATGTTGGGCCATCAAAATTAATTTTCTCACCGATCTAAGCGGTAAGCCGGGAAGATGAATGCTACCTTGGCCACGAAATACCTAGATCCATCAACATCTATGGCAGCGTCAATATGTGCCGCGCACTTACAAAATGATTGCGTGGACACAGCTACAAGAGCTCAAAAGAAAAATGTCAACGCGAAAATCACAGCAATATTACCTATCCGCCACCGTCGTATCAGCCGCACGGAATCTGTGTATCAGGCGAGATCCTAACTCAGCCTTACGTCTGGCCGGAAGATATTTTTGGTACCCGACGAGTTACTCGCGACGAATTAGATTGTTTACGAGAAGTTGACGCCATTCACACACAACTTGACAGGTGAAGAAATTGCAGGCGGCTGCGAGCAAAACAATGGGAAATGTAAATCGGCACACTGCGATATAGGGAAATGAGGAGAAAACGTCGCATGCAGAAACAGTACTGCCTGCAGAGATTTTGCGCGGGCTGAGGTGAATGCCCGGTCGCAAGTGCATTGCGCTTACCATGCAAGAAGTGCATGGAGATTACGGGTGAGCCAAACGGTCCAAGGAAGTACCGTGGGAACTTGACCGATAGGAAATGTTTCATGGAGAGTGACCAAGGCACCGCGAGCCCAATCTGATTCTAGCAAGAAGGTGAGAAAGTTTGATCGTCGACGAGGAGGCTGTGACTTATTACGAATTTCTTTATTTCATTACCGAGGTAAAGCGATATAATCTGGATCTCGGTAATAATTGGAAGGAAAATAGACGGAATCAACGACGGAAATTTTCAACAAGAGTGATACGACCGAATCCAGACACAATTCGTTGCATGGTACGCAACCGAAATTGGATAGGTGTCGAAACTAACATGCACGGCTGCACAATTACATCGCAGTCAACCATACTTCATATAAAAGGCCTATCGCGACTTGCAATCTGACAGGTATTAAGCTACTTTTTAAAATGGTGTAGTCCTCTCGTTATTAAGATTTATTGGGAATTGCACAATGACAATTGTTTGACATTTCTCTGACAATTAGTAAATATTAGCAATGTGAATGGTGCTGCTCGGTTGAATCCGCGAATAGAGTCTATTTTCCTATTATCCGGAGACTGGTTTCGAAGTTTTTGTCGCGTAAAAGATATTTCGGATAAGTGTCGTGAAAGTGATGTGTTTATTATGCTGTATACGCGAGAACTTTGCAATTTGGAATACCTGCCACCTACTCTCGGCAATGTGTATTGTAAACAATTGCCGTTTGTGGTTGGTAGGATTTATTCCACTTTAAAAATCATCAAATTTTGATAATCTGCAAATTCTTCTACACAAATGATATTTCGGATAAGTGTCCCAATGAATTGAGGTCTGATGCTAAAGACTTTTATTTCTAAATTGCTTGTGAAAGATCCCAGAACAACATTGATTGACATGACATATGAGTTTCCTCATATCTCCTGTAGGTGGATCTCGTGAATTTATTTATAACCATAAAAAAACATCACTGTGTGGACTGGTTGGGAAAAGTAGCTTAGGTCCGCCATCTTGTAGGTTAATTGCTTTTGCGATAGGCCTTTTATATGAAGGCCATGAGTCAACGCAGTTTATATTGGGGGAAGCACCGATTGCAGTTGAGTAGAAGCTGATCGACGAAGGCACGGCGACGACGAAGTAGAATAAGTAGACAAAGGTACGTCTTTTTTGGAAGGAGTAGATTAGATAGTTATTAAGTAGTTTAGCGAAATTATAAGAATATTTGTGTCGGCCAGTGTAAAATATTTAATCAGCCATTGTAGTGTGATTAGCATTTGTTTCAACAAGAATCGCGGCGCTGCGTTTTGTTCGATAGGTTAAAAATAGCGAAAATTGAGTTTGTGAACAATTTGTGAAGTGACGCTTTTTCATTCGATTGAAACTAATTTTGGCGGCTTACGGCCAAAAGGAGAGATTCGATCACACCGAGTTCTCATTTCGCGGTGGTGATTGTTCTTGGCAGCTACGGGCTTAGAAACGAGTGGCGCCTGAACTCACCCCTCTCGCGTGAGCTAAGCCAGCCGAGGCTGCCACCCTGGTCTTCTGGAGGAGAAGACGGGGTTGTTTACGTAGCGGCGTAGGTCGTACGGTAACAAAGATTTCAACAGAAACTCAGCGTCCCCTACCACGGAGCTTCGTAAGTAGTGCAGTCGTTGCACATCAGAAAGAGATGGATCTGAACCAACCAAAGCCTCAAACAAGTCGTGGAAAGGTTGCCATTCGGTAAATGTTCCTGAAAAGGTTGGCAAGTTAATAGTCGGTAGATTGACTCTTGATATAGTCCTCTGAGTTCCACTTGGGTTTGTTGGTCTGGTGTTCAAATTATCAGTTATCTTTCCATAATAATCATAATAGAGCTCCTCATAGTGTGAATATTTGTCATTTGCGAAATATGGATCTTCTTTTGTCGAGTCATCAACTGACAGAACGATTTTAGAGTGAACGCGTTTGAAATTATTCCAAAGATCGCTCAATCCTTCCAAGCGACCTTTCAAATACCCAGGAGTCATATTGGCCTGAGAACATTTCTTAAAATTAGTAACAAATCTATCGAGTGAATCCATGGTGACTCTCTGGTTTGCCACCAGATTTTCAAATTTGTCAGACATATTAAATTAAATACCGTTAGCTCAGTCATTCAAGCAAAGGAACTGATTAAAGCACTTAATTTCCCAAACTTTAGCACCTAATACTCGTGTCGCATGCATGAATATAATTGTTGTTCATTAACTGGCCTAATTGTAGATCGCTTATACTCGTACATGAATTAACCAGATGTGTATGTAGGCATAACTGATTAACTGTACTCCCATTACCTTTAGCATCGTATATTGATGTCGTCTATCAGTTTCATGGATGGCTTTGTATAAATCAATTTGCTACAATCATTAATTTGTCAAACATATGAAATTCTGCCTGATATTAAAACGCAAGTATTAAAAAAGACCAAGTGATGATGCACACGTTTGTAATTTCACGGTTTTATACTAAATACCGTTAGCTCAGTCGTTCAAACAAAGGAACTGGTTAAAGCACTTACTTTCCCAAACTTTAGCACCTGATAATCGTGTCGCATGCATGAATATGATTGTTGTTCATTAACTGGCCTAATTGTAGATCAATTGACCAGGTGTGTATGTAGGCATAACTGACATAACTGATTAACTGTACTCCCATTATCTTTGAATCGTATATTGATGTCGTCTACCAGTTTCATCAATTCATGAATCAATTTGCTACAATCATGGTGCACTGCCGAATTCCATACATCCCGTATGTTTCAATATGTATGTAGTGGAGACTTACCAGATGATCCGGTTCGAAGGACCAAATGTTTCTTTACAGAAACCTTTGAATTGTACACTCAAAACGTTTTTCTTTGGAATCAAACAGGAATCTTTTAACAGTACACTTTATTGAAATATGAAATAAAAATCAATTAACACTAATTGTATCACGTGCCCAGTATATGAATTATTCGGTCGCTCGATTCTAACTGACTTAACTGTGTGCCAAATTGCAACAAACGGTACATTGAAAAAATGGAATTTCGTATATGTTCAATCACGACCTTCCATCATAATGCCATCTATGGACGGACATTTGTTGATAGGATTGAACATATTCGAATTTTGAATTTGAAATGAACTACAATTATTTTATAGTGATTAGGTCTGTTCCCGTACTTGAATCTATTATAATATATTCAAATAGATTCGCAGGAAGTCGTTTTCGTTCTTTTGCTGCAAGCCAAGCTACTGATAGTGCATTCTGAAGTTGCTGGCTGCCATCTCATATGAGGTAGGTCGAATCGCCGACACTACGATTTCAATTAGGAAATACATATTTGCGTCATTCAATTTGCATATATACACACTTATAACATATATTTTGATTAATCAGTACTTATTTCGCCATATACGACATTCAAAAATATACGTTACATGTTAAACGTGCTGTCACGTGAGCTCAAAAATCTGAATTTGCAGATCATCAAAAACGTGAGCTCACGTGATAGCACATGAGTCCGGGTGGCGTGCCGCCAGTGTATTTCTTAGCATACAAAATGGTACTGCAGCTGATGTGACGGCACGTGAGGTCACGTGACGTGATAGCAGTGTATTTCTACCTTTACAGTGTTTCTGCTACTCTTAATATCTCTATACTCAAAAGCTCACTTAGTCCGCGCTTAGGCCAGGAAACATTTGGTCCAAACTTTAGAGGTGTAAGACATTAAGCGTGGTGGTAAAGAAGCAGTCTGTTTCGAGGTCACTCATACCCACAAATTATTCCAATACAACGAAATATCTTTCGGGGTGTAGATCAGTTGCTCGTTTTGGAGGCATTAACTTGGCGCGCATGTTTGGAAAATAAGCGAAATATTAAAATTCAAGGAACAATATTCGTATATTGAAAATTTGAAGGTAGTCTGCACTCTACATCGTGGTCAGTCATTGTTCTTCAGTATTAATATTTGTCAATAAATTGAAATTTATGGCTTCTCAAGAAAAAATTGGTAATTAAATGAAAATATTTGCTTCTAAAAATGAAAACGAAACGAATCTTATTGTTGAATTGTTGAAGAACTATATATTATTATCTTGCAACATTTTCATTCATTGCATTAACGCTAGTTAACCACTGTACGCAGATTAATTGGAAAATTAATTTCATTTCATTACGTTTGTCTACAATATTATATCTGAACTTTTGTATGCAAATGAGATGCTAAATTTTCTACTACCTCCCTCTTCTTTTTCAACCGGACTTGGGACCGGCTTCGGCGGAATTAAGGCAAAACGCAGATTTTTGGGCTCTTATTATTTACATAAATTCATTCTTCTAAAATTAACCTGAATTTATGATAGTCAAAACCATGCCATTTTAATAAGTTTATTATTTTAACCTGCGTTATAATAGTTTACAACACAAATTTTCCCAAAAATTATAATTTCTTCTTTGTGTAATATTCGCTATTAATAATCGTAGATTTTTTTTCTGTGCAAATTTTATTTAGTTCGTCCGACATTTTTTTTTAAATCTTCAAACTAAAATCGGTTGCCCCTGTGCATGAGCTTCTAAGCCTACTTTATTTGCATATCCGCCATTTCGGAATTCAAGAGAAACTGTCAAGTACCCAAGTGTCAGATTCGTGGGCCAGCAGACAGGCACCTTAGTCCGCATCTCACAATTGCACTCAAATTACTGGTTTTTGGCCATACCAAGTACCCGAATCTACTTAATTTTAATTACAGAATTTACCATAAGGTAAATGGTAAGTACTTACTTGTAGAAAGATTGCCCGGGCAGGCAGGAGCACGTATTTTTTAACAACACTTTACTTCACATTTCGTTGCCGGTGTTTTGATAGAAATTGAAGGTGTCACTGCCACTTTTAACCTTATCTTATGCTTCTTATGACTTTCTACACTTCTCAACATTCACGTCACTATACTTGGTTTGAAAACGCCGCTTCTTCTAGCTCATTTTATCTCAAAAGCAATAGCATACTACGAAAGTATTCACCATGTACTTGACTCTATAGATTGGACGAATACTCTTTCAGCGCTAGATCTTGAGGAAGCCATTTCCACTTTTTACGATATAATATTTGACGCCGTTGAAAGATATGTACCTAAGATTAAAAAAAAGAAAAAATTGTCTGAACCATGGCTTGATAGGGAACTTAGGCATTTGCAAAATCATAGAAACAAACTATATAAACGATTAAAGGAAAATATTGATGTCAATCCTACTATTCAGGAAGCTTATAATGAAGTAGTTAAGGAATTCTCGACAAAATCTCGCGATGCTTATGCCAATAATATTAAGAAAACCGGTGAAAGTATAATCCACGACCCAAAAAATTCTTTGATTTTGTAAATATGAAGCGGAAAGTCACCGGTTATCCATTGTCAATGTCCTATAATAATATCACCTCTGCTTCTCCTAAAGATATCTGCGATTTATTCGCAGATAATTTCCAGAGAATTTTCACTGTATCAGACCCATCTAACTCAAATGTTTCTCCTTCTAATTCAGCACCAACCACTTTTCTCAGCCAAATTAAAATCACGCGAAGAAATACGTAAAGTTATATTGTAGCTCGATTGCAACAAAGGCCCTGGTCCTGATCTCCTACCGCCGACCTTCCTACGGAGGTGTGTAGAGCAACTAATAACACCCCTGCATATATTCTTTGACAGATCACTTTAATCCGGTGTTTTCCCATCCTGTTGAAAACTTTCATATGTGACACCAATTTTCAAAATTAACTAGACCAAACTAGACGCTGCGTCAAAAATTACAGGGGCATTGCCATTTTATCCTCCATTCCAAAACTTTTTGAAAAAATTGTTTACATTAAACTTTCCCCACTAGTTGACTCCCGTCTGAATGAGCAACAGCATGGCTTTAGAAAAGGTCGCTCAACTATCACGAACTTGACAATCCTAGTTTCGGACGTTTTGTGTAAAATGGAGAAAGCCTATCAAATTGACGCAGTCTACACTGACTTTAGCAAAGCTTTTGACAGAGTTGACCATTCTATATTGATCGTTAAGCTGCACAAATTCGGACTTGCTGGATCTTTACTAAGCTGGCTCAGTTCCAACCTCCACAACCGAATACAACTCGTTAAATTTCAAAGAATTTTATCAAAAAATATATTTGCTACCTCTGGTGTTCCACAAGGTCATCTTGGCCCACTTCTCTTGAACATATTCATTTCGGATCTATCTGACGTCCTGTCAAACATTCCTCACCTTCTTTATGCAGATGACCTCAAACTCTACCACACCATTGAATCTAAATCAGATGCACTTTTCCTTCAATCCAAGCTTAATTCTCTTGTTCAGTGGTGCAATATAAACAAGCTCTCGCTGAATATTGATAAGTGCCAAATCAGAAGTTTTAGCCGTAAATGCATGGTTACGAAGAACACTTACTTTCTCGGCAACTACTTATTAACTCGCGTTGATAGCGTTGTTGATCTCGGTGTTGTGATGGATGTGAAACTTCGTTTCACCTTGCACTACGACAAAATTCTTTCCCGTGCGAATAAGCAGCTTGGCTTTATTAAACGACGTGCCAAGGAGTTTAAAAACTTGTGGGCCACAAGATCATTATACACTGCACTTGTACGCCCTTTTCTCGAATACGCCTGTATTATTTGGAACCCAGCCTTCGAAATTCACAATCACAGACTCGAGTCCATTCAAAAACAATTTTTACTTTTCGCCCTAAGAGATCTGTACAACCCTTACGAGTTCGAAAATTTAAGCCCATATGAGTTTAGACTGGGTCATTTAAACTTAACTTCACTTGCATCTAGAAGAATGATGATATCGGCTTGCTTCACATTTGACGTAATTAGAGGCGTTATTCGAGTTGAGTTCCTTAATAGTAAATTTGTGATAAATATCCCCTTAAAGAACACCAGGTCCAATCGTTTGCTAAAGGAATATCCACATTCTACCATATATGCAGCTAATGAGCCGGTGAATAGATGCTGCAGGGTCTTCAATGGCTTTAGCAACCTCTATTCCCCAACGATTTCCAAACTATCCTACAAATCTTCCCTTATCCAAGCCATTTGTACACAATAACTTTTAAGCTCTTGCTTAATTATCGTTTTTAATTGTTATTCTTTTATTTCCTTGTTATTTTACTTATTGTCTATTTTAAACTTATTTGTTTACTCCATTAGTTATTTATTTATTAATGTGTTATTTTTTTGTACCTTACACTTTTTTATTTCCTTTTTATTTTACTTTTTGTCTATTTTAAACTTATTTGTTTACTCCATTAGTTATTTATTTATTAATGTGTTATTTTTTTGTACCTTACACTTTTTTATTTCCTTTTTATTTTACTTTTTGTCTATTTTAAACTTATTTGTTTACTCCATTAGTTATTTATTTATTAATGTGTTATTTTTTTGTACCTTACACTTTTTTATTTCCTTTTTATTTTACTTTTTGTCTATTTTAAACTTATTTGTTTACTCCATTAGTTATTTATTTATTAATGTGTTATTTATTTGTACCTTACTCTTTTTTGTTTGTTTTTAAATAATTAGATATTTCATATTTTTTTTATGTATGTATATGTATTTATGCCTTGTTTGGCTAATAAATAAAATAAAACATAAAAATTGTTTGGTTTTTTTGAGTGTTTGATTCGAGATTGACTTCTGGGTACTTGACAGCAGCCCCTAAAGCTTGAGAGGTGATGGCGATGGGGAGAACAACTTTACAAAAAACAAGTTAATGCTCGAGACACACACCTACAGGCGTGTACATGCCTTCTAGAAGTACGGGCCGTCAAGCTACGTAATCGTTGTCGCGGTGACGTCATGGTGAAAGGCGATTTTGACATTTCCACGAGGCAGTGCCGATGTCCACGGAGATGTCAATTGCGGTTTTTTAGCTAAAATATGAATAAAACGTTAGTTTTTTGTGGGTGGATGCGTCCTAATAATAATATATAGTCATAACTTGTATTTGGTATCAATCAATTGTATCGCGACAGTAAATCGACAGAAACATCACATAACCTAACAACTACTGATTAACATTTCGTAACGAATATTTCACATTATACCGCACGCACCGCATAATTTTTGTTTGAGCTTATCACTAGGACTGTTTCGCAGATCTCACTTTATTTTCACATCACTCACTTTAACACAACCTGTACAATCAAAATTTTCCCGCGGACGTCCCATAAGACTGCGTGTGTTTTTCGCGACATTTTGTACTGTTACTGTGACGTCATCATGCTGCATGACGGCCCGTACTTGAAGAAGGCATTGATAGTCCAAACGCTGCAAACCCCCATCCTGATACCTTCATTTCCTCACATTTCTCTATTCTGACTTTATGTGGGAAATACATATTGGCCGAGGCCAGGCGAGCCGAAGTCAGACGAGACCGCAAACATGTGGACGGCATTTGACAGCTCGTCCGAACTCGTGCTTTGACTCGTGCTCAGCATCCAGTCCGATCGGATGTGGCACGAGCGCTGGCGAGCCCTGTCAAAGTCGCTCGTCTGGACCGTCCACACACTCGGGCTCGCCAGATCTCGCCTGGGTTCGGCCAATATCTATTTGGCACATTACAGTTGTTTATAACGTTATTACCACTCTAGTATCTTGGTGCTCTAAGAACACAGATTTTGTGATGGGCATATCCTCTCCTTCCTATTGATAGTATGTTCACAAATGGCTGAGACGGTTATTGTGGGCCCTAGCTGCGAATTTAGAATTGTGCGCTGGCGCGTAAGGGAAGGCTTCTCGATTGTTGAGGGGCAAGTTATACTATTGTATGATGAAATTTCTTCGAATTCAAAAGCCGTGAAGAAGCTAAGGACACACAAGAGTGGATTGGTAGAGAAGCTCTTGTATCGTGAGGGGGATACTGTTGGATCTGAGTAAGTTCAATACTCTACGCTATTTTTTTTCGCGAAAAGCATTATTTATTTCGGCTATGTAGCTCACTATTTTCAATGAACCGGGGGTTGGCCTTTGTCCTATCCGCACTTAGCCATCGAGTTCGACTTGTTTGTTGATGTTTAATATACTTTTATTGACAATTAATTATAACCGTGGGGACTGGTGGGGCTCGAACCCACAGGCCATAGCACGCCGGTTTTCGGCCTGATGCCTTAGGCCCATTCTACATGAGCGGTTTCACCGCGAATCAGCTACTTAGACGCCAGCGACTAAGTTAAAACATGGGATTTAATGAGATTTTTCACATCAGCCGCCAGCGGCTGCGGTAGTTGACATCAATTGCCATTCACCGAGCGTAGTCGGAGCGATTTGCACATACTGGCATGTGAACCATTGTAGAGTTTTAAAGAATTAGAGGGATGCTTGCAGGCGCCTCAACTGAACCGAAGTCCAGAAGAGGGCCTGACAAGCAGGAAACGGTGATTGCGAACCATCAACAGAGGCAATTAAAAAAAAGAAGTGCCCCGGGAGCAGGGTACTCCAGAAATGGCCGTGTAGTGTTATGCTAAGACTGACTCTATTTAGTATGAGGCAACTAGACATATAAAGAATGGACACGCAATCATAATCCATGATCCCGCACGTGAATGAAGCAATTTTACCACATGCAACTTAAACGGCCCACAAGCACGGAGATCTGGTCGTCGACTGGATCTCAATTGATTTGCCACAGACAGAATATAATCGCAACTTGAATTGCAATCTCATTCGAACGTTGTTTTCGTTGATGCAACACACGCTTTGGAATAGCTGTTTTCAGGTCATTTTCGTTGTAAGAAAACGGAGGACATACATTGTAAGCATTGTTAGCAAATGATGTTTAGTAAAGTAATTTCGAACAGGTAACATTTACTCGGGTATATGAGGTATTTGTACTTTCTGCTTCAGCCATCTGTAGCCTAGTCATAGATCCCTCTAAATAATTTTTAATTGGTGGTCATCATAACCAGACAGTAATTGTTCGTATTAGGGGTGTATTAACTAATTTTCGAAGAAAATAATAAATTTGTATGCATCATAAGCTGGCAGCAATTGGGATAGGGTTTAAAATTATGTTTCACGTAAATTTATTTCGAACAGGTATGTACGGGTAACTAGGTATTTGTACTTTCTGGCTCAGGCACATGTAGCCCTCTAAATATTTTTTAACTGAATTTTAATTGGCGGTCATCATGGGCAGGCAGCACTTGTACATAGTTTTTTCAAAATATTTTTTCTATAGAATTATCGAGATACCTGAAAATGAACTAAATATCCGTTGCTGCCAAATGTTAAAATATATTTTTGTTCCGCATCTATTTTCGTTCATAAATATTTCCTGAAATACATAAAACATTAACGGGATCATGAGATATGCTAACTCACTCTTTTTGAGCATATTCATACACGATTCAGTCCGTTAAACCGATGATTTCGAATTATGTTACCATTAAGTTACACTAAATTCAAATGAGATCTCCAATCTAGTCTCCAAATCACAACAGACACAGCAACGAGGTCGTCGACCAGTAGCTCCGCCCACCAAATATCAAACAATTTTAATATTTACTGCAACCGTTGCAGAGACTAAAAATGCAATCTGAGACTAGCCCACAGACAGAGAATTTCGTTGCAGATATCGCATATTGCAGATCTAGTTGTCGACGAGATCTCTCGTCTGTGGGCCGTTTTACTCTCTGCAAAAAGCTTTCCCCACAATGCCGCATGCTCTACCCTTCAGCGCTGTAGACTCTCTGTGTAAACATACATATCCATGTGTGCGACATGGTCGATTTTCGGGTTTGGTAGCGTAAGGGGAGTGCGAAAATATTTTTTGCACACATTTAACAAACATTTATTTTCACAAGATGAATGCTTTCTATACTAAATTAATTAAAAAAAGATGCACTGGTTGGAATTCAAATTATACTCATATTGTACATCCTAGGGCGAAATCCTGTTTGTGAGTGATGCACAACACTTTTCACTATTACACTGTTTAATCACAAAGTTAAACACTTACACTTTTCATTGATGAAAACACAAAAATAAAATATGTGTCAAACCGCCCGATCGAAATTTTAATTGATCGCTTGTGTTCATAGGCGGGGAAAGCTTGATAGTAGCTTGATAGTAGGGTGCTAAAGGTTGGCCAAGCCATAGATATGACGGCATTTGGGTGAAGAAAATTAAGAAAAAGCGATGAAAATTTTTAGAAAGCGATGAAAATCTAACGATGAATTCAATGAAAAGCGATGAAAATGAACGATTTAATTAGCACAAACAAACTTTGAAATTGACTTGGGCTACTATTTAGGAATGCTACGTGCAGATGATGGTGCTAAATTATCTATACGCGTCGTTTGTATATATTTCATCTATAGATGTTTTATGTTACGTTGGTACGCAAACCGATCGGTTGAAATTAAATTAGCAAGTGTTTTGGTCGCAAAAATTTAATTCGCAATTTTAAACGATATTCAGTTTGATTTCAGATACTTGTATGCTACTTCAACATTTAGGAGTACATGATTTTAATTCGAAGGGAATTTAAGATTTGATGATTAAGTTCGTACGCAAATTTACTTTTCAGATTGATATTTATTATACAACAAATTGTTATCATTTCTATGTAGAACATTTCAAGAACTAAAGGCATTTTTTCTATTTCAGTAGCCCTTAAGACACTAAAAAGTTTACTGTTTAGTCGGTTGGTTTTAACTGAATTTACGCACTACATTAGTGTTGGCTGTTGACACATGTAAACACAGATTTACATACACTGGGAATGTTGTGAGCTTTGAGGAGTGTTAACACATGAGTGTATATGTCCAACTCGGTTTTATAAAAGGTTGAAGTGAAGTGGAAGAGGCCGGGCATTTTGATTTGTGCTTGTGTAAACTCTCATGTGTAAAATCATGTGTAAACTCTCCTTTAACTTGTCAGAGAGTTTCAAACATGAGCCCATGCGATTAAACCGGTTTTTAGAAGTCTTCTAAATAACTGCCTTTGAAAATACCAGTGATCGCTTGGACGCATGTGTAAACTTCACCTTAAGGCTGGTACTGAGTTCGAGTTCACGTGAAATTTTGACATGTCTCCATTATCTGGTCATTCTTTCGAGCGAAAATTTTGGCAATGGAGAAAAGCAGAGATAATGCTCATTTCTGACGGATAAAATGTCTAGAATTTCACCTTTCGATCGATTTTCTTATTGGAAAGACATTTGCACTGCTCCATTTTCAAATTGAAACATCAAATGTCACTTTTTCGCTCGAAAGAATGAACTTCACAAACAAAATTGGCGTGAAATGATTGGAGACATGTTTCAGTGCCATCTACGTTTTCGACGCGAAAGCAACTTCAAAGCAACTTTTCATGCTAAGAACACAGTACCACTCTTGCTTATTTTCAAGCTAAATTTTCGCCGAAACAGATTTCACGTGAAATTTTGTATGAAAATTTCACGTGAAATCGAACTCAGTACTATTCTTTAAGGGGTTAGTCCACTGTTAAACTGCTCAATATGAACTTTTTTTAAACAGCTACCAAAAGAAAACTATTCAAGATATCGATTTGAAATTTTACATGCATCTTTATTGAAGTTTAAAGTTAACATTTTCATTGGAAAAAAATATTAGAAAACAAAATGGCGACCACTCCAGTGGATCGCCGCAGCAGGCCGAAAAAAAAGCAAATTGCGCCTCGTAAATTCCTGGACAAAATAAGCATCTGTGAACAAATTACCAAAAATATTTCATTAGTCTTAAATATAAAGGACTGCACGGGCCTAAATTGAGAGCTCTAAGGCTGCGGTCACGTCTCGAGCTTGTAGGACAGTAGGCTCGTTGCGATTGTTGAAGCTAGTAAGCGTTTACGCTTTCTATGGTCAGATCTCACGCTTGTGAATGTGTAGCTAATGACTAACCCCTTAATGTCAAAATAAAAAACCTTGCATAACGCGAGTATTCAGGTAAAATACTTTTTTCCTTGCATTATTTGCGTCTGCTCATTAACGAATATTTACAGAAAAAATATTTTCCTCTCTATCAATAAAGACAACAAGCAATTTATTTATTGTTCTGCTGTTTGTTCTGTTATTTTAGTCTGTTCTTTTGTTTTGTTACTTTTCAGGAAGCACATTCGATCGCATTAAATAGCAATATTAAATTCATTAATTCAATATTGACGTGACATACATGGTATCAATAATAACATTTTTGTATTTGCACTAGAGATGAGGCGTATATACTGGAACAGGTATATGGAACAGGTATTTTTTTGGAACAGCCAGTACCTAGTACGAAATTCAAAAATACTAGGTACGAGTATTTTTGTGGACTATACATGTAATCAATAATTTACACAATAAATTTCGTCCATTTAATTCATTTCAATCAAACAGTGACGTAATAGTATCCTAATATTAATATAAACTCGTATTTCATACTTGCAAGTGCTTTCATACTCACGAGTATCTCGTATGCGAGACGAAAATATTTGCAAGTACGAAAATATTCGATACGAGTAAAAACTCGTATCTACTCGAATATACTCGTATCGTTCCAAAATATTCGAATACGAATATACTCATATCGTTCCAAAATATTCGAATACGGATATACTCATATCGTTCCAAAATATTCGAATACGAATATACTAATATCGTTCCAAAATATTCGAATACGAAAATAACGTATCGTTCCAAAATATTCGAATACGAATATACTCATATCGTTCCAAAATATTCGAATACGAAAATAACGTATCGTTCCAAAATATTCGAATACGAAAATAACGTATCGTTCCAAAATATTCGAATACGAAAATAACGTATCGTTCCAAAATATTCGAATACGAAAATAACGTATCGTTCCAAAATATTCGAATACGAATATACTCGTATCGTTCCAAAATATTCGATACGAGTATATACTCGTATCGAGTATTTTGGAACTTGCAAATATTTTCGTATCGCATATTTTTGTATAGAGTATTTTCGTGCTTGCGAGTATTTTGGGACTTTAGGTTTATGTTTTTAGGGCAAAAGTAGCTGAAATCGGACAAAATCGGCCAAGTTTGAGTTAGAGTTCTTTAGGACATAACGGGCCAAGACCTATTGCTGTGTTACAAAAATTTACGTTTTGAAGGGGAGTAAGGGGTTTTTTGGGCCATAGTTTGGCAAAAACTGCCTTTACAGCGCTTTCGATGATTGAAAGTGGTCGGGAAGTATATTAGTGATATTTTAAGGACGAAAAAATTTTTGATAGGAGAAATTGGGAAAGTATTTTATTCAATTTTTTAAAAAGGTTTTAGGGCAAAAGTAGCTGAAATCGGACATAATCGGCTAATTTCGAGTTAGTGTGGTTTGGGACGTAACGAGCCAAGACCTATTGCTGTGATACAAAAATTTCGGTTTTGTAGGGGAGTAAGGGGTTTTTTGGCCATAGTTTGGCAAAAACTGCCTTTACAGCGCTTTCGATGATTGAAAATGATCGGGGAGTTCAATAGTGATATTTTAAGGGCGGACAAATTTTTTTATAGGGGAAATTAGGCAAAAAAGACCATTTTTTCCAAAAAAAAAATTTTTTTGTCTAGCATGAATTTGAGGATCTTTCTGAGTTGTTCCCATACAAATATGGGAAAAAGCGGCCTAGTTTCTAAGATACGGTAAAATGAAATCCGCCGGGAAAACTGAAAGTAACACTAAAAATGTTTAGATCCTTTTTGGTTAGCCAGTTGGCTTCTCCGGCTGTTCTGAAGCTCTTCTCGTGACTGCACTCCAACCCTACTGGGGTTGTGACTCATGTCCAGCTTTACCGAAAAGGTTGGCCTCCTAGTGGGTGCATGTTTAATAGACGTTTTATCATTTCTTAATAAAATTTTCGACAAATTCATGCTTCAGTGAGGCGAAGTGGAAAACCAACTGTTTTAGATTAGCCAGGAAAAGTTTGGTATCAGGCATCGATCGATGAAAAGTCATATAGATGGCAACAGGATTAGTTGGTCCTATCATAGTAAATTTTTCGACACTGGTAGTTTGAACGAATACAGGAGGTGTTTTGTGCATATATTAAAATGAAATTCAAATTAAATTGATTGAATTTGCTTGTTTTCCCTTAGATGGCTCCTAGATTGGAGAAACACTTGCCAAATAAATAACCGACCATTGGATAGTTACGGACAAGCTGCACGGACTAATGGCTTGTATCCTTTCACGGTCAACTGCACCATCACCATTCTAGCCTGGCAACTTTGTCTCTGGTGGAGGGCATATCATACCGTTTCATTACATCATTGCAAATCACATGTACTTGTGTGTATATATGTACATACTTCAAAAAATACTAGCTAGTATTTTTGGAACAGGTATTTTTTGTACTCGTATTCGGAATACCTAGTATTTAAAAATCCGAGTACGACCCAACTCTAATTTGCACCAAAAAAGTTGCCCTCCATTTTTACAATATTTCACGCCGCTCTCGTCACACAAACACATTTCAACCTCTCGCTCACACAACTACGCCATAGGTCGAAAATTGTTTCATTTCTCTCGGTTCATTTCGTATCCATTCTTCTCATATCTATATGGAGGCAACATACAAGCAATGCCATACAAGTCATATAAATGTGTGTGTTTGAATGTGGTTGGGCGCTGGTGCCGGAGATAAGTATGACACCTGTGCAACATCCCCTATTTTACAAAATTTATAATTAGACAAATGAGCAAAAATAAATTATTCAAATATAACAATATCTCGATTTCAGTTTATTCAATTTGCTGAAGGCACTAACTTGAATTCGACTTGTAAATTTAATTCAATTCTATTTGATCAATTTGCACACCAACCACTTACAATTCATTTTCATTATAGTTAATATTAATTCATTAATTCATTATAGTTAATATGTTTCCGTAAACCTCTTTGGCGGTTTGATCGTTCGTCCATATCGAGAGACTTTGAATTGTCCAATATTTATTTAATTTATTTATTTATTTATTAGCCAAACAAGGCATAAATACATATACATACATAAAATATGAAATATCCAATTATTTAAAAAAAAAGAAAAAAAGTGTAAGGTACAAATAAATAACACATTAATAAATAAATAACTAATGGAGTAAACAAATAAGTTTAAAATAGACAATAAGTAAAATAACACGGAAATAAAAGAATAACAATTAAAAACGATAATTAAGCAAGAGCTTAAAAGTTATTGTGTACAAATGGCTTGGATAAGGGAAGATTTGTAGGATAGTTTGGAAATCGTTGGGGAATAAAGGTTGCTAAAGCCATTGAAGACCCTGCCTCATCTATTCACCAGCTCATTAGCTGCATATATGGTAGAATGTGGATATTCCTTTAGCAAACGATTGGACCTGGTGTTCTTTAAGGGGATATTTATCACAAATTTACTATTAAGGAACTCAACTCGAATAACGCCTCTAATTACGTCAAATGTGAAGCAGGCCGATATCATCATTCTTCTAGATGCAAGTGAAGTTAAGTTTAAATGACCCAGTCTAAACTCATATGGCGGTAAATATTCGAAATCGTAAGGGTTGTACAGATCTCTTAGGGCGAAAAGTAAAAATTGTTTTTGAATGGACTCGAGTCTGTGATTGTGAATTTCGAAGGCTGGGTTCCAAATAATACAGGCGTATTCGAGAAAAGGGCGTACAAGTGCAGTGTATAATGATCTTGTGGCCCACAAGTTTTTAAACTTATGCTGCTTATTCGCACGGGAAAGAATTTTGTCGTAGTGCAAGGTGAAACGAAGTTTCACATCCATCACAACACCGAGATCAACAACGCTATCAACGCGAGTTAATAAGTAGTTGCCGAGAAAGTAAGTGTTCTTCGTAACCATGCATTTACGGCTAAAACTTCTGATTTGGCACTTATCAATATTCAGCGAGAGCTTGTTTATATTGCACCACTGAACAAGAGAATTAAGCTTGGATTGAAGGAAAAGTGCATCAGATTTAGATTCAATGGTGTGGTAGAGTTTGAGGTCGTCTGCATAAAGTAGGTGAGGAATGTTTGACAGAACGTCAGATAGATCCGAAATGAATATGTTAAAGAGAAGTGGGCCAAGATGACTACCTTGTGGAACACCAGAGGTAGCCAATATATTTTTTGATAAAATTCTTTGAAATTTAACGAGTTGTATTCGGTTGTGGAGGTTGGAACTGAGCCAGCTTAGTAAAGATCCAGCAAGTCCGAATTTGTGCAGCTTAACGATCAATATAGAATGGTCAACTCTGTCAAAAGCTTTGCTAAAGTCAGTGTAGACTGCGTCAATTTGATAGGCTTTCTCCATTTTACACAAAACGTCCGAAACTAGGATTGTCAAGTTTGTGATAGTTGAGCGACCTTTTCTAAAGCCATGCTGTTGCTCATTCAGACGGGAGTCAACTAGTGGGGGAAAGCTTATTGTAAACAATTTTTTCAAAAAGTTTTGGAATGGAGGATAAAATGGCAATGCCCCTGTAATTTTTGACGCAGCGTCTAGTTTGGTCTAGTTAATTTTGAAAATTGGTGTCACATATGAAAGTTTTCAACAGGATGGGAAAACACCGGATTAAAGTGATCTGTCAAAGAATATATGCAGGGGTGTTATTAGCAGGAAGGTCGGTGGAAGGAGATCAGGACCAGGGCCTTTGTTGCAATCGAGCTCCAATATAGCTTTACGTATTTCTTCGCGTGATATTTTAATTTGGCTGAGAAAAGTGGTTGGTGCTGAGTTAGAAGGAGAAACATTTGAGTTAGATGGGTCTGATACAATGAAAATTCTCTGGAAATTATCTGCGAATAAATCGCAGATATCTTTAGGAGAAGCAGAGGTGATATTATTATAGGACATTGACAATGGATAACCGGTGACTTTCCGCTTCATATTTACAAAATCAAAGAATTTTTTGGGTCGTGGATTATACTTTCACCGGTTTTCTTAACATAATTGGCATAAGCATCGCGAGACTTTGTCGAGAATTCCTTAACTACTTCATTATAAGCTTCCTGAATAGTAGGATTAACATCAATATTTTCCTTTAATCGTTTATATAGTTTGTTCCTATGATTTCGCAAATGCCTAAGTTCCCTATCAAGCCATTGTTCAGACAATTTTTTCTTATTTTTAATCTTAGGTACATATCTTTCAACGGCGTCAAATATTTTATCGTAAAAAGTGGAAATGGCTTCCTCAAGATCTAGCGTTGAAAGAGTATTCGTCCAATCTATAGAGTCAAGTACATGGTGAATACTTTCGTAGTCAGCGTTAAGAAAGTCATATACAATTGAATTATTGTATGTTTTTAAGTAAATAGAATCAGGAGTGGGAAGTTCAACTGAAAGTGCAGTGTGGTGTAAACTATTTGAAAAGAGATGCTCTGCATCATTAGTTGGACTTACCACTACTTCGTCATAGGCGTTTGTAAATACAAGATCCAACCAATGACCGTTTTGGTTGGGAGATGGAGAGACTTGCTGCAAATCGTTGCCATAAAAATTACTCGCAAGGTTGAAATCATTGGAATCTGAGAGATTAACAGGGAGAAGAAATGCGTCGTTTTCATCGGGGATAAAACATAAGTTGGGACGATTGAAATCCCCTAGGAATATTATTTTGTCTTTTTCATTCAGAGACGTTGTAATGGAAGATATTAATTCACAGAAATGGTTGTAAACGGAATCGTCCGATCTGGGTGGAATATAGGCCAAACTAATATAAAGGAAATGGTTATTCAAAGAAACACGAATAAAAAGGTGTTGGAACAATAAATTGGGTGTGGTGTCAATAATCTCACTTGAAAGTGTGTTGCTAACCGCCAGCAAAACCCCACCGCCTCGCGTTTGACCTGTGGAACAATAGTCACGATCGCTTCTGTAAATTCTCCAACTGCTATCAAGGATCTCTTCATTCTTATGGGAATCATTTAGCCATGTTTCTGTGAAGGCGAGTAAATTAAAGTGGCAGGATTTTGCGTCAAGATATAATTTATTTAATTTCCCTCTCACACCACTACAATTGTAGTAAAAGAGTCTGAATCCATTTAAAGAAGGTGTTATGTTAGGATAAATGCCTAACAGAGTTGACTTGCTTTTCGACGAGAAGCAGTTGTCATCAAATTGTCAAAAGAGGCAGTATTCGTAGTTGCCTCTGTAGAGGCGACATAGGTAGCCAGTTGGCTAGAGGATAAAGAGGAGCTAATATTGGCTACGTTGCTGTTTGTATTTTGAAGGGAAAAAACGGAAGCAACAGTAGGACGTGGTATTAATGGGATGTTACGAGTATTAGTAATTTGAGGATTTTGAATGGATGGGGATTTGCGGGTATTAGGAACATTATTTGAAATACAATTTTTTTTTTACAGAATTAGGTACTTTCTTACGGCTATTGCTGGTCCTTCGATTCTTCCAAGGAGAAAATGTAACGCCATTCCAGTTGAATTTGCTGTTACCTCCGTCTAAACGCATGAACATCCAGGCATATTTTGAGGGAATGAAAACCTTGTATCGCTTCTGTGAGCTGTGATTCCGTTGTGGTAGTTTGGTGATAAAATAATCATTGATGTGGAGTCCAGCTTCGAGGAACGTATTCAGTGGGAGGAATACCATACAGCAGTGGGAGGAATACCTTTGACGAAGAACGCTACTTTGTCGGTATCAACTGGTAAATGGAAGCGTGATCCTTCGTATTGGCAAGTTTCATTATATTTGATTATATTTTTAATGCGACTGTCCCACTCATTTTTTGACCAATAAGTACCAAATTTATATATTGGCTTGGCTGCAGTAGAAGTCAATTCTTTGATAGGAGACGAAGCCATGTCTTTTGTAGTCACTTTTGGCATGTTGCTGTTAATATCGGCCATTGAGAGCTCATGGAGAAGCGAATGTTCGTAAATAGATGGCCGATTATTTATGTCTTCCAATGGTTTTTCACGCTGGTGCTCCAAGTGTTCAAGCTTGTTATTTATATTACTTAGTTTTAGTGATTGTTCCATGAATGCATTTGTTAGCAAGGTATTTTGCTTATCGAACATTGAAGAAAATTTTTGCTCAGCATTCTCGAGCATATTTATAAAGTTTACTTGGCGAGAGTTGCTTGGGACAGAATTGGCTGAGATACTTGAAGATATTGTATCTATTTTGCCATTGAGGGAATCTATTCTCTCTTCTAGTGCGGCAAGAGACTTTTCAACGCCATTGTTGCTGTTGTTGTTAGTCTTCGAAAGAGCAGATAAGAGTACATCAAAATGTTGTGAAATGTCCGCCAGAATATCTTCGTTTGCTCTAGCCTGAGCTTGATGTTTGAATACGAGATGGTCTTTTTCAGCATTTAGTGTTCCAATGTAACTGATTATGCTGTCGTACATGCTTTTCATCAGCCGTTCTACATTTTGACAATCTGTGCATATGAAATGGCATTCTAAGTATGGATGGTACCAGTCCCGTGGAGCACCCATGCATGCGCCATGTAATTTCCTATTGCAGACTGCTTTGCAATGCACAAACTTCATGGTGTTGTCGAATGCGAAACAGCACTTGAAACTCATGATTGAACTTGAACTGCCTAGAAGTATACAATTTTCTACGTAAAATGTATCACGGACACGAACCGATTAAGTGAGGTAACAAATGTATGTAGCTTAATCCCACAAAAGCACAGCTTGGCGGCAGTCGCTGTATTCCAAGTTGAAATTAATCAATTTTTGAATCTTTTAAGCTGAACTTGATATTTATGATTTATTAAAATCGAAGAATATAAATCAAAATGTTCTACACTGATGGGATACGAACCCGCAGTTCCTGTATTCAAGAGCCGACACCGTACCAACCGATCCACTATGATTCACGTAATAGTCGATATGAGAAGCTGATATAAATGTCCGGATGTGTGGATATAAAGTTGATTAAAATTATCAAACAGCTTTTTTTTTTGTATGAAATTTATAAAAATTGTCGAGTAAGTCAAAAAATACTTCACACGGCTCAAAATTGAACCCGCAATATTAGTATCCGAGAGCCGACACTGTAACCACTGGACCACTTGATCGATAAAAGAAGCTAAAGGTAGAAAGGATATAAATGTCCGGTAAGTAACGCACTGGGTTTATTAAGAAAAATGTAAATGGGGCATTTCACGTGAAGCGGACAGCGAAAAAAATTCGAGGTTCTGGATTTCGTTTATATTGTGCATAATGGTACTTCTAGAAGATATGAATGTGGATGCACAAGTTTTTGTTTCTATGAGGTTTAGTTGCCGAGTTATGGGCTTCTGAATAATTGACAAAATTGATAAAAGGTTTATTTTGAAAGCGGATTCTGAGATTCAAAACAAAATCTAAAAAACATTAAACATAATGATTGATATAGAAAATTAGCTGTTCTTTTTCATTTTGAGATTACATTTGAAAAATAAATTTTTTTTCCTGTGTGGAACCGGAAATAGACACTTTAACTCGTAATTTGAATAATTTGGACCAGGTTAATTTTGTTTATTTTTATAACAAAACAAAGCTTAAAGTATACTTATTTTATCATAAAAGTTTTAGAATGGGATGGCCAGTAGTTTAGGAGGTAGGTGAATTTCAATACATAAAAGTCGCATGGAGCATGGTACCGGGAGCTTTATATATATATATATATATATATATATATATATATATATATATATATATATATATATATATATATATATATATATATATATATATATATATATATATATATATATATATATATATATATATATATATATATATATATATATATATATATATATATATATATATATATACAGTGGTGGCCAAATAAAATGCGACACATACACACAAGCGAAATTACCTAGAAAATCGTATTTTTGTGGCCCTTTTAAACCAAATTTACTGGGAAAATCCCATGCGGGGCTAATTACATACCTTTTCGTTCAGGTATCGTGACAGAGTCCGCTTCGGTCACTCGTTCAGTCTAGTTTGACCGTTGACGAGTAAACATGGCACCACAGCTATTGAGTGAAAAAAAGTGAGTATTGTGATGTTAAGCAACGAAGGGCTTTCTTCCAGGGCTATAGCCAGTAGGATTTATTGTCACCACGGGACTGTGGCGAGAATTTTAGAAAAAAACGCGAAGGGTTCTCTTGAGCGGACACCAGGAACAGGGTTTGGCAATAAAAAGACGATCCCGATAGACGACCAGCATCTCAAGAACATAAGCCTGAGTGACCGAGATAAAAAACCGCTAGGGAAGTCAACATGGACCTCCAGGAAGCGATGGGAATAGTGATTAGTGACAGAACTACGAGAAGAAGGCTACATGCAGCTGGTCTATCAGCTCGACGGCCCCGAAAAAAACCAGCTTTAACGGTGAAAATGAGAACAGCGAGGCTGAATTTTGCCAAATCTCATCGTTATTGGTCGGAAAATGACTGGAGAAGAGTACTCTTTTCCGACGAATCCAAATGCAACATGAACCAATCCGATGGACTGCAGTATGTACGTCGCAGAATCGGAGAGGAACTGCACAAAGACTGTGTTGTGCCTCGAAACAAGTTCCCTCCGAGTTACATGGTTTGGGGTTGCATTTCTTATTTCGGCACCAGAGATTTGGTGTTTTTAGAAGGATCAATGAATGCGATCAGTTACATCAGCGTGATTGACAACCATGTGATCCCGTCGATGGATAGGCTCTTCCCAGTCATTTACGACCCAATTTTCCAAGATGACTCTGCTGCATGTCATCGCGCCCGTAAGGTAAGTTGTGGGTTTTTTACAAACAAGAGTTCAATACGACAGTAAAAAAAACCAAAAACTTAAAAAAATTGTTTTGGTTTCCAATAGGTTAAAGACTTTGTCGCAGAAAGGGAAATTTCGACACTGGAGTGGCCAGGAAACAGCTCTGATTTGAACCCAATCGAGAATTGTTGGGCGGAACTTAAAAGAAAACTGACGAGTCGGAGACCCTGGACCAAAGAGGAACTCAAAAACGTCACCAAAAAAGCTTGGGAGGACGACATAGCCACTTAATACTGCCAGTCTTTGATAAAATCCATGCCTCGAAGGATTGAAGCTGGGATCCGGGCTCGCGGAGGAAATACGAAATACTAGTTTTGTTAAATTAAATAGAGAATATTGTTTTTGCCTCCCTACTAATACTTTTCCTTCAAATTTCCTATTATGAATCCTAAATAATGGATAATTTTCAATTCAACACTTTTTTTGCGAAAATGATCCTTTTGCTCATAAAACGGAAATGTGGCTGTACTGTCCACAAAGAATTTTTTTTGGTTCTGTTATTTTTACATTTAACGTGTAACACTATAGTTAAATTCTTAAACACCAGTTCGCATCATTTAAGCTCGGCGATTATTCTGAAGAGACGTTATGTGGTGATATTCACAGGTGTCGCATTTTATTTGGCCACCACTGTATATTTATATGCATTCTTCGATGTTGCTTTCGCTATATATATATATATATATATATATATATATATATATATATATATATATATATATATATATATATATATATATAATATATATATATATATATATATATATATATATATATATATATATATATATATATATATATATATATATATATATTTATATGCATTCTTCGATGCTGCTTTCGCTTTGAAAATATAGATGGCATTGACACATGTCTCCAATCATTTCACGCCAATTTAGTTTGTGCAGTTCATTGTTTCGAGCTAAAAAGTGACATTTGGTGTTTCAACTTGAAAAGTGAATTGAGCAAATGTCTTTCCAATAAGAAAATCGATCGAAAAGTGAAATTCTTGACATTTTATCCATCCGAAATGAACTGTGTCTCTGCTTTTCTCCATTGCCAAAATTTTCGCTCGAAAGAATGACCAGATAATGGCGACATGTCAAAATTTAGCTTCACGATTAGCTCAGTACCAGCCTTAATCCAGAAACATTATTACGATAAAGTAGCGTTGCCAGCGGAAATATTTAAAACAGGTGATAAAGTGCGCATGCAGGTCGGACATCGCGACTGAATTGGTGCTAAGGTGGTTCAGGAAACCAATCATCCGAGATCGGTCATTGTGGAGACAAGCAATGGCAGAAGATATCGTCGTAACAACCATCACTTGCACAAAACAAAAGCCGATATCCGTTGTTTCCCGAGCGTAGTGTGGCCTGAGCAACAGCCAACCAACATTAAAATCCCAACGGACCAACCAGATGTTGAAGCTCCGGTAAATCAAAGCCGACCCGAGGTAACAGAAGACAGTCAATCGAAAACGTCAGCAAATGTTTCAACAAGTTGTGGCAGCTGTGAAGAGGAGTGGCTAGTGCGTACTTTTCGGAGTGCAAAATATCACTAAAAATTAAATAATGCTAAAATACTTCTTCGAAAGTGCTTAACCTTGAGGTTGTGGCCCACGGCAGTGTTTAACAAATATTTTTAACCTGTTTCGTCACCCAAATTCCGCATTATACGGCTTTTTAAATAAAACTTTGAACTCCACGGGAATCCCCCATATAAATGTCTGCTTGCAGCAGTGAAACACTGTGTTTTTCTATGACGTCTACGGATTAGCTTCGAAAATCCAACTCGGTTATTTTGCTGCAAACATTTGACTTCAGTGCGGGCTGTGTGTGTCGCAAATTCAAGTTTTTCGTCTTTTGCGGGTACTAAAGTGCACATTCAAAGAAATTTCAATAGTACATTTACATTTTTCTTAATAAACCCAGTGCGTTACTTACCGGACATTTATATCCTTTCTACCTTTAGCTTCTTTTATCGATCAAGTGGTCCAGTGGTTACAGTGTCGGCTCTCGGATACTAATATTGCGGGTTCAATTTTGAGCCGTGTGAAGTATTTTTTGACTTACTCGACAATTTTTATAAATTTCATACAAAAAAAAAAGCTGTTTGATAATTACTTTATATCCACACATCCGGACATTTATATCAGCTTCTCATATTGACTTTTACGTGAATCATAGTGGATCGGTTGGTACGGTGTCGGCTCTTGAATACAGGAACTGCGGGTTCGTATCCCATCAGTGTAGAACGTTTTGATTTATATTCTTCGATTTTAATAAATCATAAATATCAAGTTCAGCATAAAAGATTCAAAAATTGATTAATTTCAACTTGGAATACAGCGACTACCGCCAAGCTGTGCTTTTGTGGGATTAAGCTACATACATTTGTTACCTCACTTAATCGGTTCGTGTCCGTGATACATTTTACGTAGAAAATTGCATACTTCTAGGCAGTTCAAGTTCAATCATGAGTTTCAAGTGCTGTATCGCATTCGACAACACCATGAAGTTTGTGCATTGCAAAGCAGTCTGCAATAGGAAATTACATGGCGCATGCATGGGTGCTCCACGGGACTGGTACCATCCATACTTAGAACGCCATTTCATATGCACAGATTGTCAAAATGTAGAACGGCTGATGAAAAGCATGTACGACAGCATAATCAGTTACATTGGAACACTAAATGCTGAAAAAGACCATCTCGTATTCAAACATCAAGCTCAGGCTAGAGCAAACGAAGATATTCTGGCGGACATTTCACAACATTTTGATGTACTCTTATCTGCTCTTTCGAAGACTAACAACAACAGCAACAATGGCGTTGAAAAGTCCCTTGCCGCACTAGAAGAGAGAATAGATTCCCTCAATGGCAAAATAGATACAATATCTTCAAGTATCTCAGCCAATTCTGTCCCAAGCAACTCTCGCCAAGTAAACTTTATAAATATGCTCGAGAATGCTGAGCAAAAATTTTCTTCAATGTTCGATAAGCAAAATACCTTGCTAACAAATGCGTTCATGGAACAATCACTAAAACTAAGTAATATAAATAACAAGCTTGAACACTTGGAGCATCAGCGTGAAAAACCATTGGAAGACATAAATAATCGGCCATCTATTTACGAACATTCGCTTCTCCATGAGCTCTCAATGGCCGATATCAACAGCAACATGCCAAAAGTGACTACAAAAGACATGGCTTCGTCTCCTATCAAAGAATTGACTTCTACTGCAGCCAAGCCAATATATAAATTTGGTACTTATTGGTCGAAAAATGATTGGGACAGTCGCATTAAAAATATAATCAAATATAATGAAACTTGCCAATACGAAGGATCACGCTTCCATTTACCAGTTGATACCGACAAAGTAGCGTTCTTCGTCAAAGGTATTCCTCCCACTGCTGTATGGTATTCCTCCCACTGAATACGTTCCTCGAAGCTGGACTCCACATCAATGATTATTTTATCACCAAACTACCACAACGGAATCACAACTCACAGAAGCGATACAAGGTTTTCATTCCCTCAAAATATGCCTGGATGCTCATGAGTTTAGACGGAGGTAACAGCAAATTCAACTGGAATGGCGTTACATTTTCTCCTTGGAAGAATCGAAGGACCAGCAATAGCCGTAATAAAGTACCTAATTCTGTAAAAAAAAAATTGTATTTCAAATAATGTTCCTAATACCCGCAAATCCCCATCCATTCAAAATCCTCAAATTACTAATACTCGTAACATCCCATTAATACCACATCCTACTGTTGCTTCCGTTTCTTCCCTTCAAAATACAAACAACAACGTAGCCAATATTAGCTCCTCTTTATCCTCTAGCCAGCTGGCTACCTATGTCGCCTCTACAGAGGCAACTACGAATACTGCCTCTTTTGACAATTTGATGACAACTGCTTCTCGTCGAAAAGCAGTCAACTCTGTTAGGCATTTATCCTAACATAACACCTTCTTTAAATGGACTCAGACTCTTTTACCACAATTGTAGTGGTATGAGAGGGAAATTAAATAAATTATATCTTGACGCAAAATCCTGCCACTTTAATTTACTCGCCTTCACAGAAACATGGCTAAATGATTCCCATAAGAATGAAGAGATCCTTGATAGCAGTTGGAGAATTTACAGAAGCGATCGTGACTATTGTTCCACAGGTCAAACGCGAGGCGGTGGGGTTTTGCTGGCGGTTAGCAACACACTTTCAAGTGAGATTATTGACACCACACCCAATTTATTGTTCCAACACCTTTTTATTCGTGTTTCTTTGAATAACCATTTCCTTTATATTAGTTTGGCCTATATTCCACCCAAATCGGACGATTCCGTTTACAACCATTTCTGTGATTTAATATCTTCCATTACAACGTCTCTGAATGAAAAAGACAAAATAATATTCCTAGGGGATTTCAATCGTCCCAACTTATGTTTTATCCCCGATGAAAACGACGCATTTCTTCTCCCTGTTAATCTCTCAGATTCCAATGATTTCAACCTTGCGAGTAATTTTTATGGCAACGATTTGCAGCAAGTCTCTCCATCTCCCAACCAAAACGGTCATTGGTTGGATCTTGTATTTACAAACGCCTATGACGAAGTAGTGGTAAGTCCAACTAATGATGCAGAGCATCTCTTTTCAAATAGTTTACACCACACTGCACTTTCAGTTGAACTTCCCACTCCTGATTCTATTTACTTAAAAACATACAATAATTCAATTGTATATGACTTTCTTAACGCTGACTACGAAAGTATTCACCATGTACTTGACTCTATAGATTGGACGAATACTCTTTCAGCGCTAGATCTTGAGGAAGCCATTTCCACTTTTTACGATAAAATGTTTGACGCCGTTGAAAGATATGTACCTAAGATTAAAAAAAAGAAAAAATTGTCTGAACCATGGCTTGATAGGGAACTTAGGCATTTGCGAAATCATAGAAACAAACTATATAAACGATTAAAGGAAAATATTGATGTCAATCCTACTATTCAGGAAGCTTATAATGAAGTAGTTAAGGAATTCTCGACAAAGTCTCGCGATGCTTATGCCAATTATATTAAGAAAACCGGTGAAAGTATAATCCACGACCCAAAAAAATTCTTTATATGAAGCGGAAAGTCACTGGTTATCCATTGTCAATGTCCTATAATAATATCACCTCTGCTTCTCCTAAAGATATCTGCGATTTATTCGCAGATAATTTCCAGAGAATTTTCAC
>OZ022264.1:156538100-156569150 GCA_963978885.1 Nemotelus pantherinus | reverse complement strand
TATATATATATATATATATATATATATATATATATATATATATATATATATATATATATATATATATATATATATATATATATATATATATATATATATATATATATATATATATATATATATATATATATATATATATATATATATATATATATATATATATATATATATATATATATATATATATATATATATATATATATATATATATATATATATATATATATATATATATATATATATATATATATATATATATATATATATATATATATATATATATATATATATATATATTGTAGCATCCAGTAATTTTTTTTACGAAATTACTGGACACGAAATTTCGCCATACACTGTATGTGCTCGAAATGGCTACATGTGTTTCAAATTGAACATAATTCAATTTGAGTCAATAATAAGTCCCGTACGTCCCCGGCGACCTTGTTATTGAATTCGAGTAGCAACAAGTTCCTAACGGGATCCTGTTTTGCTGCTCGAACACGCATTGCGAGCCTGCAGCGCTTAATTCGGGACAGTCTTTGGGGTGTCGCTGTAGCGACAAGTCGTTTGGGTGACGACGGTTCGGTGTGTGCGTGGTTCGCTTGGTGCCAGGTAGAAGAGAATGGTTTTCGGCGGCCGCGGAACCATTTCTATATTTTGAAATAAAGAAGTGTTTAATATTCTGACTTTAATTAATGTTCCAACTAACTACAGAGTGCGGAATTAGTCTAGCATAGTTAAAGGCAAACGGTTATGAAAATGAATAGGATTCGGAAAATTACAAATGGCTGCTCTACTGATGTGCGGTTTGATATTAGTGGTTGTGACATGCGGGAATGATGATAAGTGCACTGATGGCAGTGTGATTTCGATTCAGAAGTGGCTGAAGAAAAACGGGATTGGTGGCGATCAAAATGAAAAGACAGTTTCTGAGTTTTAGTTAGGCGTGAAATAACAAATCCCTGCCTATTGAATTGTTCGGGAAGAAAATCGATCGCAAGGTGACGACGATCGTCACGTTCGGTTTCAAGCACAAAGTTCCGCTACATTAGCATGCGGTCATATACTTGAATGGCACCAAGAAATTTTTTCGGCTTGGAATTGTGTTAGATTAAGTGAGAGCTGCAAGTGCTTTTGCCTTGCCTAACAAACCTAAAACCTACGTGGATTGCTGCGACAGTTATAAAGTGTCATAAACCAAAAGTGGGAGTGCACATTAATATCAACAACGATGCGCCGGCATGTTGAGCGGTTTGTTAGTGGAAGTAATGTTCGATAAAATTTTAACGTCATTATACTTATACTTTCGGATAATGGTAGTTTTTTTTTCGTGAAAATCAATTTACCAAAGCAGTGATTGTTGCTTCCTAATATTGGCTAACGAAAATAAAACAAAAGTGTTTGAGTGACTGTTGCATACGGATCTATGGTTTGTATGACATATGTGAAATATACCGTTTAGCAAAGCAGTTGGACAATGGTATGCCATATGATTGGTCACGTACACCCAGGTTGGATGGGTTCGCACTGCCAGGTGCCGAGGGGTAAGCGTCTTGTTTATTTCCTAGTTCACGGATGTCCGCTTGTCGACACCGTATTTGTCACTTTACGGCGGGTATGAAGATTCATGGTGCGACTATTGCGGATAAGTTGGGATTGAATACGACCGCTGACCTAGAGCTTACTGACTCTACCTACTATAGGCGATTCAAATTACGACTTTACTCTCCGATTCCAAGGATATCGCTTTGCTTTCACTTCTACCAATTTTGGACTAGAGGACTGCAAATTTCATTAGCGCAGCTGTTTCCAACCGGCCAAAATAGAAGAATGTGTTGACATTGCCAAGCTGGTCGTTTTAACAACTTCTTTTGTTAAATTAAGAAGTATCAATCAATAGTGGTCTGAACTTGTTCAGCAGGAATAGTACCTGAAAATTAAGAAACATCTGGAAAGCAAGGGTATTTGTGCAGTAATGACGTAAAACTTCGATGCTAAAATGATACACGTCGATCATAACCAAATTGCAGCTTGATTTGTATAAGGTTGCGCGAAGATTTGCAAATGTTATAAAAGGAGGAGAGGCCGTTCTTAAGCATGGATGCAGATGTGTAGTATTCATCGTTTACGCAATGTATTTTCTTTATAGTTCTATAAGTCGATTAACATTCCTTTAGTCGTAATTTGGATTTCAACATATTAATTTTTATCCAAGTCGAAAATAGTTATAGGCAATTGATTTATGCTTTCATCGATAGCTTTGTTGAAACCGTACAGAAAACATCGTGCTTTATTCCTATGTAATGATATTATTTATTCATTTATTGGTCGCGGCCTTATTAGCCTAAAGTAAACCTATTAACATGAAGTAAATGGGAGGCAATTAAATACGTTTTAGGGATTTATAGTATATTTTACACAGATTGAATGAAGGATAAATATTTGTTTCTCTCTTTTGCATATTTAGAGTATGATTAAACTATACAGTCTATGTTATTAAGATTTATAATACTTTGAACAAAAGTTCAGTAATGGCAGTGTTCTAGCTGGTAGAATTAATCATCGTCGGTTGTGTTTGACTTCTCTCAACGAGAGTATTAACAATAACATTATCTAGATACTGGCTTAACTAGTGACAAGAAAAAAAATAATAAAGAAAGAGGGAAAAAGTAACTAAAAGAAAACTGAGCTGGAAAATTGCTATTTAGAGTAACATAAATCATATCAAAATTAAGAATAAACAAAATATATATATAGAATCAGCACGGGTGAGCACAATGTAAACAAAGAACTTTCAATGCAACATAAATACCAGAAACCGCTGTTTATGAGAAGAAAACAAAATAGCATTCACCGCCCATACTATAAAGAAATCGTTTACTTTTATTAATAATTTCAATTAAAAATGCTTTATTATCCTGTGTTGAATAGTTGATAGTTCTTTGATTGTTGCCTCATATACTAAATGTAGTTGTAGTAATATGAGTTCGACCCATTTGAAACAGAAACAAACAGAAAAGAAAAACAAAGAAACAGAATCATCAAATTACCAATTAAATTCGCCCTAACTATTATCACTAGCTCTTGATACACATTGGGCATCACAAACCACGACAACCTAATACAAAACTAAGCATTTATACGCTAATCTCGGGAGCGGAGCGAATTTATTTCCTTCTACAAACTATAAACGGATTATTTTTGTTTCTTGGCTATAAGATATAAATTCGAAGAATTGTGTGTGTAAATGCTTTTGGCCAATTAGAATTTAACGTAGTCCTTGACACTTATTAAAAATGTTAATCCACCGCGTCGATAACATACTCTCGATTTGATGCACAAATTCGAGTACATGTAAAAAAAGGCAATTAAATGTGCGCGCGCGTCACTGAGTGAATGTGGATGTTGAAGAAAAGTCATTCATTAACTAATGATCAGATACTAATAGCTGGTCTTGACTCATTTTTGCTTTATGGTGGGTTTGGTGTTTTTTTTTTGTTTAAGCAACTAACAACTCTCTCTATTATTATTACTTCATGAATGTAATTAACAAGCATGCACCCTTAGACTCATCTTTGTTGAACCTTATAACACTCCGGAAGACGTCTACCTTCGTTTGTTTTGCCGGAATTTTTAGCTGGTTCCCTTCAAGGGACGTAAGAAAAAAAAAAAAAAAAAACACGAGTATAAACTACCTATCTAAGATTGGTCTTGGTTTGGTTTTGTTCCAAAGAAGAAAAGAAAAACAAAACGAGAATAAGAAGAAAAAAGAATATAGTAAATTTAAATGCTTGTACAGATACGGAGAGATATCGTATGGATTAGGATAGTAACGCTAGTAATCTTCAATTCTCATATCAATTTAAATCTAAATTCTGTAAAAATTGCTTACATCGCAAATGTCCTGGCCTAAATTTCAATGAATAGCTAGATATATGTTTGGAAAATTGTGCGATGTATCTTCGATAGGAGAACGCAAACAAGCGTTAATTTTTATTATGAAATCTCATGATCCGAAAATAGTATCTAAACTCGAATTTCCAAATTTTTATTTTTATGATTAATGTGTTCATATTAAATGTACCTAGCAAGAAAGTACGAACAAAAATGGTCTTGAATAAATTCACCATGTTTTGTTATATCTTAATACTTGGCCTTCTTATTGGGCGAAAGCCCGGGAAGTTCTTCTCAACTTTTCAGGGTCTGCGGATGGCCTGGCTGGCCAGTGATTAAAAATGAATAGTTTTTCATGATTTCTTTCGGCTTTTTCAGTATCTTACAAGGGAGGGATACTGGCCACACAGTTTAGTTTCCGTCGGTTTTAGTTTTTGCTAGATTTTGAATTTAGACTTTTTGAATTTTTGGAATTTTATGGCCAGTATCGGAGGGTGGAGGACCCCAGACCATCGGGGTCAGGGCTCCACTACCATCGGGGGCCCGGGGCTGTCTGCCTCACCCGGGTTCCTTGTAAAAGAGAGGTAGCGCGTTTCCCGTTTTCCTTTTTTTGTAGATTTTCAATTTTCTGGCTCCGTGCGTTGTCACGAGCACTGGGTCTGCTTAGTCAGCCCATGTTGCAGAGCCTGGGTGGTTTCCTTTACGGAACTATGCCCCCTTTTTGGTCCCTGGATATGATTTCATATCAGTTTGCGGCTACAATTCATGACGGATGAATATACGTAGCATCCCGTTTTCTTGAGAGCCAACCAACTCCATTTTCAAGAACCCACCCCAGCCGCAGCGAGCTAGCAAAGCGGCAAACCAGCGTCCGTCGGGGTTGGTTAAAGGGTGCTCCGCTAATGCGGACGAGGGGCCTTCACGGCCATTTCTAGGGCACCCTGCTCTCGGGGCAATTCTTTTTTTTTGTTTTGCCTCTTGAATGGCAGTAGCCATTCCACTTTTTTTTTACCTTAGCACTCTTGGTTCTGGACTTTGGTCTGGTTTTAAGTTGTGCTAAGGCCATTCCCATCTTTAAAATCGCTACAAATGGCGCCCAACGTGGGGCCCGAAACTCGTTTTTGGGTGACCCACCAAAGTGAGAAAATACTTATGAGTTTCGACTCATACTCCCCTTAAGACTTTACGTCTTCAAACCTTAAAATTCCATTCTCACTCGCAGGTCTTAGAATCGCCTCCTATGCGATTCAATTCATTTCGTTCGAGAGAACAAAACCCTTTTATTAAGACCTGCATTGCTCGCTCTTCCTTACTAGCCGCAAACATCCTTCCCAGTCCTATCCGGTTAAAATCAATTCCTTGTAGATTACCTCTTGGGCAGCTTCTCGTTGTGTCGTCTTTTTGAGTTTTTTGACTCTGGGTGCAACCTGGAGGTTGGCCGCGGATAACAGGTTGTGGTGGTTTACCGCCACTCCTGTCCCGGTCAACCGAAGGGCCCCTGCCCCACTTTATGTTGGGAAGCTGTCCCAAATTTGGATATCCTTGCTGTCTTGGCCCAGCTTCGGCTTTTGGCTTGGGTTTGGTTCAAGCTGTGGTTGATTACGTGGGGTTGGCGTGGCGCCGCCTACACGTCCCTGCAGCTTGGCCAAACTTGAACCATTTGCTGAGGTTGAGTCAAGCAGCAACATAGTTGTTTTTGGTCCTTTGCTCCTCTCTTTTCGAGGAATTTCGGGTGGGTAAACAGTCCCCCATACTGGGCGGTACCCTTCCGGAACCGACCCAATGTAATTGTCACTTTTGTACAATTTTTCAATCGTAAATATTTTTCACACTGAACATTCAATTCATTCAATTCACTTCACATATAAACATTTGTTCCACGCTTTAACATTTCGTACTTGAAAATTTTCATTCTTGCGTTTTGAAATCAATAGCCAGCCAGCCAGCGGACCTGAAATGGGGAGGAATGGATCGGGCTCAGCTCAATAAGAGGGCCGATCTTTGAAATTACATTTTTACCTAACTTTGAAAATTTGAAACTTTTGTAAATCTAAAGCTTTGAATTTATATTTTTTTTCTCAATTAACTCTAGCATTTGGCTTTGTTACTTGCTATTAATCTTGAAAGTTAGTCACACCACCTGGTGTGCACACACTTGTATAGATTTTGAATTTTTGGCATTTTTGCCCTATTAGCTGTGAAAGCTTAAGAGAGTTAGTCACACCACAGGTGTGCACATACGTATATATATTATATATATTTCTTTTCCACTTATATATATATTTTATATATATTTTTGAATTTGACACTTTGGCCTATTATCTGTTAAGACTTATTGAAAAGTTAGACACACAGTGTTGTGCACTTGGTTGCGGCTTGAATTCTCCGCCAACCAACTTTAGTATTAAGCGTATTAACTCGTTAGTCACGGTAACGTGCAAAACCCAAATTCGAATTTTCCTTATTTATAAATTCTTCGCAGACTGAACAATGCCACTGCGACACAGTAGCGAGGACCTGTCTGGCACCACAGTGGAGGCTCAGTGCTCCATATGCCAGCAGTCATTCGCTGCTGCCCAGGACACGTATACCACAAAATGTGGACACAGTTTTCATGAAACGTGCCTGGAGCAATGGCTCAGAAACCGTGCGGATTGCCCGCTGTGCCGTGGACCACTGAGTCTCCCCTTAGGAGCCAGACGGGCCCCCACTGCTGCAGCATCTATGCCACGAGGGGCTCGGCCTAAAACGCAACGGCCGGGAGTAAAAACCCGAGGCATGCGATTCGACGATGTGGACACACGGGACTTCGATCTGCAGGCCGAGTCGGGGGCGGAAGGTTTAATTCAGCCACCTGGCCCGTCATCGAAAACGTCCCCAATATCTGACGTACAATCCGAAGCCGCCGGAGTGCGCTCTATAGTGCACCAAGAATTGGGCGGACTTCAACAGCAAATATCGGATTTACAGAGCGGCATGCGTGCGATGCTGGAGCGCATGGCGCAGTTGAACCTTCCGTCCCGGACTGGGAATGCAGAGTCGCCGAGACTCAACCCTCGCGCGCAATCATTCATACCCGTGCAGCGTTCACACTCACCTCGCACCCCTCGTGGCAACAATGTCCAGTTTCACCACGATAAGGTGGCTAGTATCATTGGTGGGTGGGGCCTAAAATTCTCGGGTCGCGAATCTACAGTGCCAGTTGAGGTCTTTATCAACAGGGTAGCGGCTCTCACCAGAAATACACTGGGCGGAAACTTTAACATTCTATGCCAGCATATGCACCTGCTTTTGATTGGACCTGCCGCTGATTGGTTCTGGAGGCTCTATAATTCAAGGCGAGACTTCAGTTGGAGAGATTTGGAGTCGGCCCTGAGCGATCATTTCGCTGATCGCTTCACGGATGCCGACCTGATGGAGCAAATTCGGAACAGGAAACAGCGTCCGAATGAAACTTTCGACGATTTCAGTGCGGCAATTTACAAATTAGTTGACCGCCTACAGCGCCCTATCGCTGACGCTGACTTGGCAGATATGCTCAGGCGCAATTTGCTGCCAGATATTCGTCGTGGACTGCTTCAAATACATCTTCCATCAGTTAGATTGCTCCGTCATCCGTGCGGAGAATTTTGAAATGGAGCTCGGAGGTCGACGCCGATCCTCACAATGGAGAAATACCGCGGAGGAATTGCATGAAGAAGACTCACTGGACCAATTTCAAAACTCATCTGAAGAGCATGGAGTGGAAGCAGTCGCGGTCCTGCCTACTTGCTGGAACTGTAAGCAAGTGGGACACCGTTTTGATGACTGCTTGGAGGCCAGAACTATATTCTGTTATGGCTGCGGCAAGGCAGACACCTACAAGCCAAATTGTGCCAATTGCCAAACAAAAAACTTATCACAGGGAGCGCGGAACAAGATCTCACGCCTCCCCCAGAGCAAACAGTCTCCCCCACGCTCCAGCAAGTAGGTAGGACCGGTGATTTGTCACCACATTCCTCTGGCCCAGTCACCAATGATACTAGTATTCAGCCGTGTGGGGAATCCACCACCTTATCTATACCACACTTACAGGCTGAGCCTCCTACACCTTTGGCTTTTCTGCCATACCACCTAAGATGGCAGAAATATACGGCGGTCCGAGACCGAATTTTTAATTCCGAAATGTCACGACCGAACCATATTCGTTCCAAGCGCTCAACGCTGAGGATGAGAGCATTCTATTCTCGCTTTCGGCATTGGCGCTACCAGCTCAACTGTGCCACTCTGATGGACGTGCCTTCAGGTGACGTCCGTCCATACGCACAGGTTCTGCTGTTTGACCAACCAATTGCAGGCTTGATCGACACGGGAGCTTCCGTGAGCGTGATGGCGGCTGACTTGGCAAAGTCATTCCTCGAGAGGAACGCTTTTAATTGGAAAAGAGCTTCTCTCGGGTTGAAGACTGCAGACGGCACACAACATCAAGCCGTAGGCCGAGTGTCAGCTGACATCACGTTCAGGGGAGTTACCAAGTCCCTGACGCTCTGGATAATTCCCACTCTTAGCCAAAACTTATATCTAGGAGTGGATTTCGTGCGTCAGTTCGCCTTAGCAGCAGACCTGTTCGCGCCATCCCAACAGGTCAACACCACTAGTAGCCTCGAACAACTCGACGATCACGCCCACCCTCTCACACCGGAGCAGCGTCGCAGACTTACGTCTGTGATAGCTAGCTTTCCGTCGTTCGCCGTAGAGGGTTTAGGAAAAACAGCGCTGATCGAGCACGAAATTGACACTGGCGATCAAAAGCCAATTAAACAGAGGCTCTTCTCTGTTTCGCCAGCTGTCGAAAAACTCTTATATAAAGAGATCGATCGTATGCTCGCGCTGGGCGTGATCGAAGAGTCCAAGAGTGCGTGGTCCTCGCCAGTGACCCTAGTGGTCAAGCCCTCCAAGGTACGCCTGTGCTTGGATGCGAGAAAGGTTAACTCGGTCACGGTGAAAGACGCCTATCCCTTACCATTGATAGACGGCATCTTAAGCAGACTCCCTAAGGCCACTTTTATTACGAGCCTGGATCTAAAAGATGCCTTCTGGCAGATTCCTTTGGAGAAACGGTCAAGGGAGAAGACGGCTTTCACTGTGCCCGGGCGACCCTTGTATCACTTCGTCGTGATGCCGTTTGGGTTGTGCAATGCACCTCAAACGATGTCACGACTCATGGACAAAGTGATACCTCCGCATCTTAAGCACCAAGTGTTCGTATACTTGGATGACTTGTTGGTGATAACCGAGGCCTTCGACGAACACCTGAAGGTACTGCACCAGGTCGCATTCCATCTGCGACAAGCTGGCCTTACCATCAATGTGGAAAAGAGTAAGTTCCTCTTGCGCGAGGTAAAATATCTTGGCCACATTGTTGGTAATGGAACGATCCGGACAAACCCTGACAAGGTGAGATCCATTATGGATTTCCCTCTTCCAACGACTACGAAGCAGCTGCGGAGATTTTTGGGAATCTGCGGCTGGTACCGGCTCTTCGTCAGAGAATATGCGTCTTTGTCAACGCCACTGACAGACATGCTTTCGAAGAGGACCCAATTTGTGTGGACCGACGAGAGGCTAAATGCTTTCAAGCAATTGAAAGTGAGCCTTGCTTCGGCTCCAGTGTTGCACAGCCCCGATTTCAACAAGCCCTTCTCCATCCAATGTGACGCGAGTCAACATGGAGTAGGTGCCGTGCTAGTGCAACGGACGGAAGAAGGAGACGAAGCCCCCGTCGCCTATATGTCCCACAAATTGAGTCCCGCTCAGAGAAATTACACCGTCACTGAGCAAGAATGTCTGGCAGCGGTGTTGGCAATCAAAAAGTTCCGTGCCTATGTGGAAGGTCACGAATTTGAAATCGTGACCGACCATGCTTCCCTAAAATGGCTAATGCACCAACCAGATCTAAATGGTCGCTTAGCCCGGTGGGCCCTTAAACTTCAAGGTTTCAACTTCAAAATTGTCCACCGAAAGGGAAGCCAAAACGTAGTGCCGGACTCTTTGTCGCGCATGTTCTCTGCCGAGGCGTTGACGCCGGCAGAAGGCGAGGAGACTCCAATGGAGCTAGATTTGACTTCGCCGCATTTCAAAAGTGCTTCTTATTTGGAGCTAGCGGCGAAAGTCCAGGCAGAACAAGACCAACTGCCGGACCTAGAAGTTGTAGACGGGTTCGTGTACAAGCGGACCGAGTATGCGACCGGAAACGGACTTCAAGACCAGTTGGCCTGGAAGTTGTAGGTGCCGTCAGAAATGACGGCAGAATTAGTGAAGGGAGCTCATGACCTACCCTTGAGTGCGCATGGTGGCGTGGCCAAAACCCTCGGGCGATTACGTCAATGGTTTTACTGGCCACGAATGGCCGCTCAAGTGCGTGAATATGTGGGATCATGCCTCACATGCAAAACCACCAAAGCCCCTTCACACACCCTTCGTCCACCAATGACGCTGCAGTCCGTTCGCGAGCGCATGTTCCAGCGCTTGTACATCGATATTTTCGGCCCCTACCCTAGGTCCAAGTCTGGCAACATTAGAGCTCTCATCGTCCTAGATCATCTTTCGCGATTCCCATTCATCGAGCCGCTTCGGAAATTCACTGCGAAAGCTGTCATCGACATCCTGAGGAAGAGGATATTCCATCTTGTTGGAGTCCCGGAAAGTGTCGTGACTGACAACGGGGTACAATTTCGTTCTTCTATATTTCATACCTTTCTTCAAGAATTCGGTGTCGGACACACCTTTACCGCCGTATATTCCCCTCAGGCTAACGCCTCAGAACGTCTTAACCGTTCCATACTGGCAGCAATACGTTCCTATATTGATCCTGCTCAAAAGGAATGGGACGCCAAAATCCCAGAGATAACCTGCGCGTTGCGCTCAGCACCTCACGCGACGATAGGGACTTCGCCCTATCAGGCAGTCTTCGGGCAACCAATGGTCACCCATGGCCGCATTTACCATCTGTTGCGGCAACTGCATCTTCTGGATGAGCCCGATACGACTCTGCCACCTCCTGACCACCTGGCAATCCTACGCCAGTCCATCCGCGACCTCACTACCCAGGCCCAGTCTCGCAATGCCAAGGCCTATAATCTTCGTTCCAGGTTGGTTACATACCAGCCTGGCGAAGTGGTCTTCAGGCGCAACTTCCGGCAAAGTGACGCAGCCGCGCACTACAATGCAAAGCTGGACCGGAAGTTCTTACCTAGTAAGGTAATAAAGAAGATCGGCGGTGCTTATTACCAGCTGGTCGATCAAAATGGACGATCAGTGGGCGTCTTCCACGCGAAAGACATCACAAAGTGATATACCCACTAGTTCACCAGTTCACGATCTGTTTCCAAATTTTATTTGGAGATCGTCCATTTGCGCCTATTTCAGGTGTCACTCCTGCCCCAATTGAAAAGTATCTAGAGATGTTCACCTCGTTCACCATTTCCTCTACCAAAGATACTTTCATTATTGATTCAGTATACGTTGTTCACGATATTTCCTCTCATTAAAAATTACCCCTTTTTTTTCTGTTCACCTTATTCATGATTTTCTCAAAGGATTGGATAGTAAACGACATTGTTCAATGCTAACACATACATATCATAAGCATTGTTCTAAATTAGCATAAGTATTTCATAAACATGTTATTGCTCTAAGCATTATGTCCATATCATATTTTTGTATAATGTAATAACATAGTTCACGTTAGTACTTCATTCATGTACACAAATAGATTAGACTAAACATAGTTTCTAATATCATACATTGCATGCATCTTCAATGCCAAATGCACATTCTCAGACAGACACTTGACTCTCTGTATTCCATCAAAATCTAAATTCTCATGGTTTTTGCACATTCCTTTCATTGTTTTTATTCACTGTAAATTTTGTAGAATCAGCATCATGAAATTCATATAAATTAAGTACATGGCACAATAAAATTCATTCTCACATCAACTGCTAGGAAGTCTACAACATTGGTGACCCCGACACTGGACAAGATGGAAGCCCTGCTAAAAACCCAAAAGGCGCTAGGAGAGGACATTGAGCGACTAGTCCGCAACTTTCGAAAAGACTCGCGGCAAAGGAAAATCGAGACTTACCTGGTTGAACGAGCTGAAAAGTTGAAGCAACTCTGGAATGAATTCAACAATGGTCATCGGGATCTTGAAGAATTCGAACACCAAGACATCGAGTACTTCAATAGCCACTACTTTGAAGCAATCAAAGCAGTGGTAGTGAGAACAAAAGGCGAAATTCAAGAGCTCTTGAATGAATTGCACACTGAAGAAGTCAATAGCAAGGCTGAAGGCACCAAAAAAACGTCAGAAGGGTCAACAGAAATCACTTTTACAGTACGGTGCGAAAGCATTATGCTAGAGACTCTTCGCCTCTCGCTAGAACGAGCGGAGGGAAGGCTGAGCACGAATCAGCCAAAGGAATTCATTGAATCACAGTTGGTGAGTTTGGGAAAGCAATGGGAGCTTATTCAAGCCAAACACCAGCAGATTCTGGAAAATCTAAGCCTCCCACAAGACTATGACTTAAAAACGTATGTTAATACGCAGTCATGGTGGGAGTTAGTCCAAGGGCAGCTTATGGGAATGCTGACTCAATTTGGATCAATACAGGCCAACGTCAAACTACCTCGAATTCAGCTAACAAAATTTGATGGTAATTACGTACTCTGGCCGGAATTTCGTGATCTATTTAGCCAATTAATAGATCAAAGCAATCTGGGGCTAGCACAGAAACTCTGGTTTCTCAAAACCAACCTGGTTGGGGAGGCTGAAGCTCTCATCCGACATCTACCGGTGTGCGACAACAACTATGACACCGCTTGGAGGCTGGTGAATGAGCGCTATGACAACAAGCGGCTGCTTGTTAATTCCATACTTAACAAGCTAATATCTCAGCCAATAGTAAACGGGGATTATTCTCAATCTATTAAAACTTTGCATGATGTCACTGTCGAATGTGTTCGAGCATTGCAAGGCTTGAAGATGGCAGTGGATCAATGGGATCCAATTCTTGTTTACATCTTAACCAAGAAATTGGACAAAAACACACACATCCTGTTCGAGCAGCAACTTCAATCACCACGAGAGATCCCAACAATATCGCAACTCTTGATATTCCTGGAGTTGCGCTTTCAATCTCTCGAAGCTCTTGGTGACAAACTATCTCGAGTCTCATCAAAAAACACTGCAAGCAAGACGTCTCTTACCGCAACTAAGCCAATAGAAGCACCCTGCCACCTGTGTAAAGGTGGGCACACACTCAGCCAATGCGGAACATTTTTAAATTTAGATGTACAAAGCAGAAGAAACTGCGTTGCCAAAGGGCAGTTATGCTTTAATTGTTTAAAATCAGGGCACTCCGTAAAAACGTGTAGAGCGAGAAGTTGTTTAAGGTGCAGCAGGCGGCATCATACTCTTCTCCACATTGAAAAGGAAAATTCAAAGCCAGCCCCCACAAGTCAAGCGCTGATAATGAACAAAGAGGCTGGTGACAATGAATCATATGTATTTCTTGGCACAGCAGTGGTGAATTTAACCGACGATATTGGCCAGATAAGACCAGCTAGAGCACTAATTGATTCAGGATCTCAATTAAGTTTCATTTCGGAGAAGCTTTTCAAAAAACTACACGTACAGGGCACTCAACAAACCCAAGAAATACGGGGAATTGGTAACAGCCGCCAGCAATCTAAAGCACGAGTCCACTTAACGCTATCATCAGCTACAAGCGAATTTAAAATGCAGTTCGAAGCATTTGTGCTCAAGGAAATTACGAGCATACACCCAGAAAGGCAGGTGAATATTTCGAAATGGCCAATACCCAGCAATATATTACTGGCTGATCCTAGGTTCTATGAGCCACAAGAAATAGAGCTGCTTTTGAGTGCTGAATTATTTTGCTCACTGATTAGCTCTGGACAGATATTACTGGGAACAAACCTACCTACCTTGCAAAACACAATGCTTGGGTGGATGGTTCTCGGGAAAGTTAAAGAAAAAACAGCTGATTCAACATTCTGCGGAGCTGTGCGAAACTTAGATGACCAATTACAAAAGTTCTGGGAGTTTGAAGAGCCAACGGTCACTTCATCTTTGAAACTTTCACACGATGATCAGGAATGCGAGGCATGGTTCACGTCCACAACTATGAGGAGCACTTCAGGACGGTATGTTGTCCGTCTACCATTTGCCAAATCGCCAGCACTTCTTGGGCTATCTAAACAAATAGCGTTGAAACGTCTCAATGGATTAAACAGAAAATTCAATCGAGACCCAAAATTGCGAGAAGACTACACCAATTTTATACACGAATATATAAAATTGGGGCACATGGAGTTAGTGGAAACTATCGATGAACAACTACCGCATTACTATCTTCCGCATCATTGCGTTATGCGACTCGATAGCACTACTACACGACTACGTGTAGTATTTGACGGGTCAGCAAAAACGTCGAGTAACTTTTCACTCAATGATATTCTACGGACTGGTCCTACGCTACAACAGAGCCTGTTAAACATTCTCATTAGATTCCGATACCACAAATACGTTATCACTGCGGATATTTGCAAAATGTATCGTCAAATTCAACTACATGAAGATGACCGAAACTATCATCTTATCCTTTGGCAAGAGCCTGGTGACGAAAAAGCCAAAACCTTTCGCTTGACAACTGTTACTTATGGAACACGTAGTGCTTCATATTTAGCAATCAGATGCCTAAATCAACTTGCGGTAGATGAAAAAAATGCATGCCCTGCTGCGGCAGCAACTATTTTTCGTGACTTCTACGTTGATGACTTGCTCACTGGAACAGATGATCTCCAAAAGGCCATCGATTTACAGAAACAGCTTGACACCATCTTAAACAAAGGTGGGTTTCGCCTCCACAAATGGTGTTCCAATAATCCAAACATACTAAAGTCGATTCCTTCAAGTGATAAGGCGACAGAATTCGACATTACAAAGCTTGAAACCGAGAATATTGTCAAGACCTTGGGTATTAGCTGGAATCCTTCAACTGATGAATTCAGCATTAAATCTTCGACTACAAGCAATTCTAAACCAATCACGAAGCGTATTGTGCTGTCTGAAATGTCACAGCTTTTCGATCCGCTGGGCTTAGTCAACAAAGTAATAGTTCTGGCAAAGATCTTCATGCAGCAATTGTGGGAACTAAAATTGGACTGGGATACCCCACTACCAGATGTATTGCAGCAAAAATGGAGTATGTATCGCACCCAACTACCACTTCTGAACACAGTAAAGATACCAAGGCGAATCAGAAGTTTTAACTCCTCTCAATCGCTACAACTGCATGGCTTTTCAGATGCCAGTGAAAACGCTTACGGCGTATGCATATACCTTAGGTCCGAAAACACTAAAAAGCACCCGCAGGTATTCCTGGTCTGTGCCAAAAGCCGCGTAGCACCAATCCGGAAAAGAAGCATCGCCAGACTAGAATTATGTGCAGCGCAATTACTGGTAAACCTGATACATCAAGTAAAATGTGCTCTGAATGTGCCAATCAGTAAAACCTTCTACTGGACGGACTCTACTATTGTCTTGCAATGGATCGCCTCGCCATCATCAAAATTTACAACATTTGTTGCCAATAGAGTCTCGGCAATTCAAACAGCACAGGGCGATGGAACTTGGCAGTATATTGAATCTAGTCAAAATCCGGCTGATATCGTATCCAGAGGAATGCTTCCGTCACAGCTTCTCACCAATAAACTTTGGTTTGAAGGTCCACAAATGCTAAGACATCCCATTTCGATTCAAACTTTCATTCCCGAAATCAAGAATACGATACCGGAAGTAAAAAAGACGAAGTTTGTATTGACGGCAACTGGAATCAGTTTACACCTAATTTCCACCATCCGTCACAACAATAACTTTCAACGTTTACAAGAAGTTGTTGCGTACATTCTACGATTTGTCGCAAATAGCAGACTGTTAAAACACGAAAGAGCAACAGGCAAACCAAATCCGGCTGAAATGGATTTGGCATTTAAACTCATAATTCGCGAAATGCAAATGCAAGACTTTGAGGCAGAGTTAAAACAACTGCAAAAGGAACAAATGGTTTCACACGATAGTAAACTAAGGCCACTAGCACCCTTTATTGACGAAGAAGGGATAATTCGAGTCGGGGTAGAATATGCAAAAGCAAGCTCCCTTATAAATCCAAACACGCTATGTTAATTTCACACTTAAATCCCATCTCCAAGCTAATCTTCGATCAATTGCATCGAAAATACTTGCATGCTGGGCCACAGACTTTATTATACATTTCACGGCAAAAAGTCTGGTGTACCAACGGAAGAAATCTTGCCAAAACAGTGGCACGGCAATGTATCAGGTGTGCTAGAACTAAGCCACAAGTCATAAGTCAAATTATGGGAGACTTGCCTGCTGAAAGAATACAGCAATCACGACCATTCCTTCACGTGGGCATTGACTTCTGTGGCCCTATCCAAATTCATTTTAAATTACGTGGAAAACGACCAGTCAAAGCTTACATTGCTGTTTTCGTATGCTTTTCCACAAAGGCTACTCATATGGAGCTTACATCGGATTTAACAGCCGCTGCTTTCATTGGTAGCTTAAGGAGATTCATCTCAAGAAGAGGACGCCCGGCGAAAATCTTTTGCGACAACGCTACCAATTTCGTTGGCGCAAGGTCGGAATTGACAGAACTCGCGTCAGTTTTCTATCAACAGGAAGGCCAAAACACGATCGCTACGTTTTGCTGTGGCCAAAATATAGAATGGCTTCACATTCCTCCAAGGTCGCCTCATTTTGGAGGGCTTTGGGAGGCGGCTGTAAAATCGGCGAAATACCACTTAAAAAGAGTGGTTGCGGGTGCATCGCTTACATATGAAGAGTTGAACACAGTCATCTGTGAAATTGAAGCAATGCTCAATTCGAGGCCACTTACCCCAATGTCCTCTAGTCCAAATGATCTAGAAGCTCTATCACCTGGTCATTTTTTAATCGGGCAGCCCCTTAGCGCACTGGCTGAACCATCAGCAACGATGCAAAATATGTCTCTTACAACACGTTGGAAACTAGTGAGGTCATTAAGATCCGAATTTTGGCGAAGGTGGTCGACAGAATACCTTCAAGAACTTCAGAATAGATACAAATGGCAAAAACCTCAAACCGACATCAAAGTTGGGACATTAGTGCTGCTCAAGGATGACAATCTACCAACTCTGCAATGGCGGACAGGACGAATAATAGACACAATTAAAGGTTCAGATAATCACATCAGAGTAGCTATTGTAAAGACATCTACTGGAGAATTTCGACGAGCGATTCATACCCTTTGTCCTCTACCATGCAAAGTCGACACCCCACCAACTGCGGCTTCAACGAATATCTGTACTTCAGCAAAGAAAACAAGAATTGCCCCTGTAACATCTCACTACTCGTCATTGATAACGTCATCAAAGCCTAAACGGAAGGTCGAGGAAAGTGTCTCACGAAGTCCAAAGAGAGGAAAAACCACATTACTTCAGGTGCTTCTGTGCGTATTACTAATCCCACCCTTTTTCCACTGTAGAGCATCTGATAGCCCAGTTCAACTAAGTACATTTAGAAACAGTCCGGGAATATTTTTCGAAGAGGTCGATACAGTGATGCTAACACACAGTACATGGAAAATCGTTACATATTATAATCTTGCTGGATACTGGCTTAACAAAATGCATTAACAGTCTAATAGAAGCGTGCGCAGCTCAACAAACATTGTTTAACACATCTCAATACTGCAATACAATAATAACACAGTTTCAACAACTACAAAACGAGATCCAAGATAGAAATGCGCTTTTGTATCAGCACGCCAGCAAGCCAGAAAGAAGGAAAAGAGCACCATTAAACATTGTCGGCTCAGCAGCACATTTCCTCTTTGGCATCCTAGATGAAGAATTCGCCCGAAAATACGAAGAAGACATAGCTAAGGTGAAAAATAATGAAAATTATCTACTTCACTTACTAAAAAATCAAACCAATATAATTGATGGAACATTAAACCTGTTCAAGAAATCCGCAAATGAGATTCACCACCAGTTCAAATTCATCGAGCAACAACTAGAACTGCTTCAAAATACCATACAAAAGGCCGAAGAAGTAAATCAAATTTTTAGTTCAGTAACCATTCAAACATCATTGGTACTAAATCATTTATTGAACATCCAAACAACTTTGCTGCAAGTTGTAACAAACACATATCATGGGCAAATCAGTCCTTCGCTGCTTAATGTTGCCCAGTTGCAGAAACAAATTCAACTGATGAGAGAGCATTTACCGGCAAACAAACTTGTGCCTATCACATCGACCTCACCACTTAGTCTCTACAAAATCGCTACGGTTCGAACACGAACCACGCAAGATAATGTGATTTTCGACATTCAAATTCCTCTACTAGACTCGGATCCCTATCAACTATTAAAAATACATCCAGTGCCAGTCAAGTACCACAACACATCAATACAAATAAAGCCATCAACCGACTATCTTGCTGTCACTTTTCACCGCGATAGATATTACCCACTATCGGAGCTTGAAAGAACCAAATGCCATCATTTTGAAATGAAATATATTATATGCAATCAAGCTCATCCTATTTATACAACACAATCAGACGTCAACAAATGCGAAGTATCACTTCTGATTCACCAAACAGGCATTCCAGCCATGTGCGATATTCAGATGACTTCATCACACAATCACTGGATTCAGCTAGAATCTCCCAATAGTTGGATCTTCGTTACCTCGAATCAACTAACATTAGACGTTGTTTGTGATCATACCATCCATCATAAAGTAATCGAAGGAAGCGGGATCCTTAGACTCAATCCTGGATGCACTCTCAACCACAATGCTATTATATTGACGGGGCATTCTGAGGTTTTAGATGGCATGAACTTCTCATTTGTTCTAGTGATGAATCTCTCCGACTTCATTCCTCATTTTATCAAATCGCAGACCACTGAAATAAACTGGAATACTAACAATTCTGACAAAATTGTTCAAAACCTACAACAAGAACTTCACCAGCAATTATCGGCTGAACTACCAGACACAATTTCATCTCATGACATCCATAACTACACGATAAATTATATCAGCTTGGCTATCATGCTCATCATCGGTGTCTATATTTTTCGAAAAGTTTGCATCATCCACAAAATGCCTCATAGCACACACACAGCTCAGCAAACATCAACTAATATTGAAATTCTCTCGGAAGAATTCAAGGTGGCGGAAGATGTTCAATGCTAACACATACATATCATAAGCATTGTTCTAAATTAGCATAAGTATTTCATAAACATGTTATTGCTCTAAGCATTATGTCCATATCATATTTTTGTATAATGTAATAACATAGTTCACGTTAGTACTTCATTCATGTACACAAATAGATTAGACTAAACATAGTTTCTAATATCATACATTGCATGCATCTTCAATGCCAAATGCACATTCTCAGACAGACACTTGACTCTCTGTATTCCATCAAAATCTAAATTCTCATGGTTTTTGCACATTCCTTTCATTGTTTTTATTCACTGTAAATTTTGTAGAATCAGCATCATGAAATTCATATAAATTAAGTACATGGCACAATAAAATTCATTCTCACATCAACTGCTAGGAAGTCTACAACAGACATGATCACCTGTTCACGTCATTATATTTCACATATTACATCCATCCTTCAGCTCTTTCCACGCACTTGCCCTTGTAGAAAGATCTGTGTTGTAGCATCCAGTAATTTTTTTTACGAAATTACTGGACACGAAATTTCGCCATACACTGTATGTGCTCGAAATGGCTACATGTTTTTCAAATTGAACATAATTCAATTTGAGTCAATAATAAGTTCCGTACGTCCCCGGCGACCTTGTTATTGAATTCGAGTAGCAACAAGTTCCTAACGGGGTCTTGTTTTGCTGCTCGAACACGCATTGCGAGCCTGCAGCGCTTAATTCGGGACAGTCTTTGGGGTGTCGCTGTAGCGACAAGTCGTTTGGGTGGCGACGGTTCGGTGTGTGCGTGGTTCGCTTGGTGCCAGGTAGAAGAGAATGGTTTTCGGCGGCCGCGGAACCATTTCTATATTTTGAAATAAAGAAGTGTTTAATATTCTGACTTTAATTAATGTTCCAACTAACTACAGAGTGCGGAATTAGTCTAGCATAGTTAAAGGCAAACGGTTATGAAAATGAATAGGATTCGGAAAATTACAAATGGCTGCTCTACTGATGTGCGGTTTGATATTAGTGGTTGTGACATGCGGGAATGATGATAAGTGCACTGATTGCAGTGTGATTTCGATTCAGAAGTGGCTGAAGAAAAACGGGATTGGTGGCGATCAAAATGAAAAGACAGTTTCTGAGTTTTAGTTAGGCGTGAAATAACAAATCCCTGCCTATTGAATTGTTCGGGAAGAAAATCGATCGTCACGTTCGGTTTCAAGCACAAAGTTCCGCTACATTAGCATGCGGTCATATACTTGAATGGCACCAAGAAATTTTTTCGGCTTGGAATTGTGTTAGATTAAGTGAGAGCTGCAAGTGATTTTGCCTTGCCTAACAAACCTAAAACCTACGTGGATTGCTGCGACAGTTATAAAGTGTCATAAATCAAAAGTGGGAGTGCACATTAATATCAACAACGATGCGCCGGCATGTTGAGCGGTTTGTTAGTGGAAGTAATGTTCGATAAAATTTTAACGTCATTATACTTATACTTTCGGATAATGGTAGTTTTTTTTTCGTGAAAATCAATTTACCAAGGCAGTGATTGTTGCTTCCTAATATTGGCTAACGAAAATAAAACAAAAGTGTTTGAGTGACTGTTGCATACGGATCTATGGTTTGTATGACATATGTGAAATATACCGTTTAGCAAAGCAGTTGGACAATGGTATGCCATATGATTGGTCACGTACACCCAGGTTGGATGGGTTCGCACTGCCAGGTGCCGAGGGGTAAGCGTCTTGTTTATTTCCTAGTTCACGGATGTCCGCTTGTCGACACCGTATTTGTCACTTTACGGCGGGTATGAAGATTCATGGTGCGACTATTGCGGATAAGTTGGGATTGAATACGACCGCTGACCTAGAGCTTACTGACTCTACCTACTATAGGCGATTCAAATTACGACTTTACTCTCCGATTCCAAGGATATCGCTTTGCTTTCACTTCTACCAATTTTGGACTAGAGGACTGCAAATTTCATTAGCGCAGCTGTTTCCAACCGGCCAAAATAGAAGAATGTGTTGACATTGCCAAGCTGGTCGTTTTAACAACTTCTTTTGTTAAATTAAGAAGTATCAATCAATAGTGGGCTGAACTTGTTCAGCAGGAATAGTACCTGAAAATTAAGAAACATCTGGAAAGCAAGGGTATTTGTGCAGTAATGACGTAAAACTTCGATGCTAAAATGATACACGTCGATCATAACCAAATTGCAGCTTGATTTGTATAAGGTTGCGCGAAGATTTGCAAATGTTATAAAAGGAGGAGAGGCCGTTCTTAAGCATGGATGCAGATGTGTAGTATTCATCGTTTACGCAATGTATTTTCTTTATAGTTCTATAAGTCGATTAACATTCCTTTAGTCGTAATTTGGATTTCAACATATTAATTTTTATCCAAGTCGAAAATAGTTATAGGCAATTGATTTATGCTTTCATCGATAGCTTTGTTGAAACCGTACAGAAAACATCGTGCTTTATTCCTATGTAATGATATTATTTATTCATTTATTGGTCGCGGCCTTATTAGCCTAAAGTAAACCTATTAACATGAAGTAAATGGGAGGCAATTAAATACGTTTTAGGGATTTATAGTATATTTTACACAGATTGAATGAAGGATAAATATTTGTTTCTCTCTTTTGCATATTTAGAGTATGATTAAACTATACAGTCTATGTTATTAAGATTTATAATACTTTGAACAAAAGTTCAGTAATGGCAGTGTTCTAGCTGGTAGAATTAATCATCGTCGGTTGTGTTTGACTTCTCTCAACGAGAGTATTAACAATAACATTATCTAGATACTGGCTTAACTAGTGACAAGAAAAAAAATAATAAAGAAAGAGGGAAAAAGTAACTAAAAGAAAACTGAGCTGGAAAATTGCTATTTAGAGTAACATAAATCATATCAAAATTAAGAATAAACAAAATATATATATAGAATCAGCACGGGTGAGCACAATGTAAACAAAGAACTTTCAATGCAACATAAATACCAGAAACCGCTGTTTATGAGAAGAAAACAAAATAGCATTCACCGCCCATACTATAAAGAAATCGTTTACTTTTATTAATAATTTCAATTAAAAATGCTTTATTATCCTGTGTTGAATAGTTGATAGTTCTTTGATTGTTGCCTCATATACTAAATGTAGTTGTAGTAATATGAGTTCGACCCATTTGAAACAGAAACAAACAGAAAAGAAAAACAAAGAAACAGAATCATCAAATTACCAATTAAATTCGCCCTAACTATTATCACTAGCTCTTGATACACATTGGGCATCACAAACCACGACAACCTAATACAAAACTAAGCATTTATACGCTAATCTCGGGAGCGGAGCGAATTTATTTCCTTCTACAAACTATAAACGGATTATTTTTGTTTCTTGGCTATAAGATATAAATTCGAAGAATTGTGTGTGTAAATGCTTTTGGCCAATTAGAATTTAACGTAGTTGTTCGGATTTAGCCTAAAATTAAAGAAATATTAAAATTTGAAAATAATATACAACAAAATTTACCTTAACCTGTCACTGACAGATGACAAACAATATCAGCTGCAATCACTTCAATTTGTATTCCAACCAGCTGATCATTGGAATATTAATGCTGTATGCTAAATCAAATCGTTGTTTTAAAGAGAAATAATTGTATTGGAATTATACGTTATACCAATGAAGGCGGTAAATTTACCGAAATTTTCATCGTGTGAACTTTTCTTTGTTATCGGCATTAGATAATTGTATTTGAAACGGAGCGGATGAATTGGAATTTGTGTTATCGAACAATTTGTGGAATAAATAGAATTAAACGAGAATTAACCAGTGATTTTGATTTCAATTTCGAAACATCAGTTAAGTCGGTCTATTAACAGTCGAAGCAGTTGGTTAGTTAGTTAATTCGGTCGAATAGAAAATCGAAACATTTGGTCCTTCGAACCGGATCATTGAATTCTCGGCTCCGGTTTTTTTAATATTCGAATTTGAAAATAGAAAATAGAAATTAGACTTTTGGACTTAAATCGGGTGTGCGTTAGTGCAGTGAAGTTGGAATTCCTCGAAGACAATCGCTACATAGAAATTGTCAGCTGGGTAAGTCCCAAACACTTATTCCTTTGTTTGAACATCCTTTCTTCCTTTCCTCATATCGTTTATTGCAATATCTTTTGATTTATTCAAAATTTAAAATAATTCTTGAGATCTAACGTTCGTGAATTTAAAAATCTATCTTACACATCTATAATGCATCTTATTGATCTATAATTTATCTGACTATAAACTATCTACTTCATTTACATATAATTTCGTCAATTTAAAATCTATCTTACACATCTATAATGCATCTTATTGATCTATAATTTATCTGACTATAAACTATCTATTTCATTTATATATAATTTATCTTTATCACCTACAAGTTATATATATACTCGAATAAATAAAAACTAACGAGCATTCGAGGAAAATAATTAAAACTTTGAATAGTGGTGGCGTAAATTGAAACGTGATGTATATAGTGAATATCGAAAATTAAGTCGTGAAAGGTGCGTAAATTGATCAAATTCGGTTGTTTCGAGAAATTCGCAGTTTAATACTGTACCGTGACATTCCGTTATAACTGTGCCGATTGAACTCGTTATAAAATTACTTTGAGAAACTTTGTGCCTTGATTGTTTGAACGTCAATATGGCTGATGTACAAAACTTAATGTTGCGGCAAAAAATAGCGTGCGATCAGCTCGTAAAAATGCAAGCGAATTATCGCAAAGATTCTAAGTCCAGGAAAACTGCGACTTATTATCGAACCTTAATCGATAAAGTATCTTCTCATTATGATCGATTTCTTGCAACGCATGAGAAAATTCTGGAATGCGTTAATGAAACAGTTATAGATTCTCAGTATTTTTCTGATGATCATGAGAAGTTTGAAATACTGCATTTGAATTTTAAATCAGAGTTGGAAGATTTATTGCAAGGGTTAGAGGGCGTAGAAGATAAACAAATTGCAGCTTCTCAAAGTGATAAAAAATCGAATGAGTCAGAATTGAAACTCCCGCGTATAAATTTACCTAAATTCTCGGGAAACTATGAAGAATGGGTGTCATTTAGAGATCTATTCGTGTCACTCATTCATGAACGATCCGCCTTATCGAATGTAGTGAAATTACATTATTTGAAATGCAGTTTGACAGGGGAGGCTGAAAACTTAATTCGTCACTTTGCATTAACTAGTGCGAATTACGACTCAGCGTGGAAACTTTTGAACGAGCGATACAACAATTTGCGTGTATTACTGAATGCCCTATTTAAAAGGTTATTTGACATGAATAATGCGTCTGAGTCAGCTTCCTCCTTGAAAAATCTATTAGATAGAACAGTTGAGTGTGTCCAATCAATCGAGAATTTGCAAGTGGGTGATTTGTGGCAATCTATTTTAGTATACATGACTACGCAACGGCTTCCTCACGAAACTAGACAGTTGTGGGAACAAACTCAGACAGGGAACACAAAATTTTCGTCATTCGAAGAGCTTAGATTATTTTTGCATCAACGATTTCGAGCCTTAGAGGCTACAGGAACCGATCGTTCCAAGCAAGCTCGTCAACATGCTCATAGTCGCACGCCTAGTAATCGCTACACTCATGCAGTTCAGACCCAATCTTCTTCCATTTGTATTCATTGTCGTGAATCTCATCGCTTAGTGCATTGCCCTCAATTTAAACAGCTGCTACACGCGAATAAATTTGAAATCGTAAAAAGAAATGGCTTATGTTTAAACTGTTTGGAAAAGGGTCATCTGATAGCTAATTGCCCCAGCAAATTTAGATGCATGAAATGTCAGAAGGCTCACCACACATTATTGCATAAAAATGCTTCAAACATTTCGAACCCACTTTCATCGACTTCAGAAATTGAACCCGCGAGCGTGAATTCCGTTAAAACCACAACAAGACGGGAAGTGCTGTTAGCAACAGCTCGCATTATCTTGAATACACCATCTGGACTAGTTACCTTACGAGCGCTTTTGGATCAAGGTTCGCAAACATCCCTGATCACAGAGTCGGCAGTTCAACAAATTGGATTAAAAAGAACATCAACAAGAATAAGTGTTGTTGGAATTGGAAAATCGAACAAAACTGACGTCAACGGAATGGTCGTCCTTAGCATGTGCCTTCGAAAGGGAGCTACACTAAATTTTGAAGCGTTAATTATGGATAAATTACCCACTTTGGTACCCGCTCGAACCATCACAACTTCTGAATGGAAACAACTGGAGGACCTTCAACTCGCAGATCCATTCTTCGATCGTCCCGCTCGAATTGACATATTATTGGGAGCTGATGTAGTCGGGAAACTGTTGTTGGGTGATATTAAATATTTGGAAGCGGGACCAATTGCTCAAGATACAAAGCTGGGTTGGATAATTTCGGGTCAAGTAGACACCCAGTGCGTGGAAAATCTGAAATGTTTGAAAATTGAGGTGAATAATGATGTTGAAATTAATGATCAATTGAAAAGATTTTGGGAGTTAGAGGATATCCAGCCACAGAAAATACCATCACCAGATGATAAATTCTGCGAATCCTTCTTTTTGGAAACGACAAGTCGTGACAATACAGGCCGATATTCGGTGAAATTACCTTTTAAAAGTGTCGAAGATAAAAATACATTAGGATGTTCAAGAAACATAGCACTTGCAAGTTTCATGTCTTTAGAAAGACGCTTCCAAAAGGATGACAATTTAAGGAAAGAATATGTAAACTGTATTCAAGAATATTTGAACTTAGGACATATGGAAATAGCCAAGAACCAAGAGGAGCACGTATTAAGGGGAGACCAACGGTACTGTGTAGCACATTATCTACCTCATCACGCAGTTCGAAAAGAAAGCAGCACAACCAGTTGCAGAGTAGTTTTCGACGCTTCTAGGAAGACTAGCTCTGGCGTATCGCTGAACGACATTTTATTTACCGGCCCCGCAATCCAGAATGATTTGACGACAATATTAATGAGTTGGAGGAAATATCGGTTTGCTTTCGTAGGCGACATCACAAAAATGTACCGCCAGATAAAAGTCCATCCAGAAGATGCCCAATATCAAAGAATTTTGTGGAGATTTCATCCGTCAGAAGAAATCAAGGATTATGTACTTAATACAGTAACATTTGGAACAAGCTGTGCACCATTCTTGGCAATTAGGACGTTACACAAATTGGCGGAAGATGAAAAAGAGAAGTTTCCTAATGCATTCAACTCTATATTAACTGAATTCTACGTGGATGATGTGCTGTCTGGAGGAGACGATCTCTTAGAAGCAACGAATAGGCGAAAGGAAATATTTGAAGTGCTCCGAGCTGGAGGATTTCCTCTTCGGAAGTGGATTAGCAACGACTTTAGAATTTTAAAAGACGTACCTGTGGAAGATATTGAAATGCAAGAACCATTAGACTTGAACTTAGACCAGGGATACAAATCCTTAGGAATTATTTGGCATCCAGTAACAGACCAATTTAGTTATCGTATCAAATTAAATGAAGAGAGCAAGCTATACTCGAAACGTCAAATGTTGTCAGACATCGCGCGTCTTTATGATCCTTTGGGCTGGATTTCTCCAATTATGATTAATGCAAAAATACTTTTACAATCTTTGTGGTTACAAGGGCTTTGTTGGGATGAACCGTTGTCAGCTGATATACACAAAAAATGGATTGAATTCAGAACTAAATTATTGAAAATCGAAAGCTTACGAATACCTAGGTGGATACATTATACTAAAAATTCGAAATTAGAACTTCATGGATTCAGTGATGCGTCATTAAAAGCTTATGCAGCGGCAATTTACTTAGTTGATCGACGTGAAGACGAAACCCACTCACATCTTATTCTAGCAAAAACAAAAGTCGCACCAATACGGACTGTGTCAATACCACGTCTGGAGTTATGCGGAGCAGTATTATTGGCAAAATTAGTAGCAAAAATCAAAGAGTCATTAAATATCGCAGATATTAATACTTTTCTATGGACCGATTCCGAGATCGTGTTGGCCTGGTTGAAAAGTCATCCGACCCGTTGGACAGCATTTATCGCCAATCGAACTACGGAAATCTTAAATCATGTCGGTAACACTCCATGGCGACATGTCCCATCGAATCAAAACCCCGCCGATTTAGCTTCTCGAGGAATAGATGTAGAAGAAATTTTCGAAAATTCGCTGTGGTGGTGTGGACCTAGCTGGTTATTAAATGAGCCCTGCAAATGGCCTAACACGAAAAATTCTATTACGACTACGTTGGAAAGTAGAAAGTTAGTTCTCCTCAATATCATACAGGAAAACAATGAGGAGCTAGAATATATGTTACATAAATACTCAACTTTGTCGCGCTTGATCCGGGTAACAGCATACTGTTTTCGATTTTTTGCGCTCCTCTCAAAACAACCTGACTCTAAAGGATACTTGAAGACAATAGAATTACAAAAGGCATTGAACACAAACGCAATAAATATCGAATGTATAGAAACTTGAATAGAACATAGAAACTCGACCATAGAACTTCGAACATAGAATATCGACTATAGAACCTCGAACATCGAACCTCGAATTCAGAACCTCGAATTTAGAACCTCGAAAATAGAAACTTGAAACTAATTTTGATTAAATTATAAAAATGGACACTCGACTCAATGGATACTGATTTGTACAGTTCCTTATTTGGAACTATCGATCGCATCGCCAGAAACAAAACTTATGAATTTAAATTGAACTATTCAGATCGCTGTTAGTTGGTGCAAAAATTATTACAACATCTTTTGGAAAAAATGGAAGGTCGAATATTTAAACCGATTACCCTAAATGGCTCAGCAAAGAAAAAATGTGCTCGCGTCGGAGATATTTGCATTTTAAAGGACGAAAAAGTGGCAGCGTATAAATGGCCTTTGGCAAGAATAGTTGGACTGATAAAGACAAATTAGTGCGGGTCGTGTCAGTGTTTTCGAATGATAGAACTTACAAACGTCCAATTTCAAAAATCGCTTTATTACCTATACCCAACTATAACTCGGACACAAACTAAAAAAGTGAAAATCTCAAATCGAACTTCATATTCTCAAATCTTATAATCGGCATAAACAAATTTATTTTCAAGTCAAATGACAAAATTAATATAGTAAACATAATCATATCAAAAGTGATGATTAAACGTAAACATGTACAACTTAATATTAATGAATTACCAACCAGATAATTTAATATTGAACTATAATAGTAATCTTAACAGTAATATTAATAGCAACTATTATATTAAAATATAAGTTAACGTAATAAGATAACAGATAGTGAATAATATAAAATTATTGATAATAGACAAATAAACAAATTAATGATAATGGATTAAAACTCAAGCCATGCTCCACAAAATATATAATACGTGAGACTTTTGTGTTCGTTTGAAGTCCTTAGTCCCATCCCTCCCAGCTGACACACTACCACCCTGCACAACACAGTTATTGACGCAACTAAGGGGATCGCCAACATAGTTGGCTGGCCTCCGCCTTATTTGCACTGTCGATTCGAATTGCATCAAAGGAGAACGAGAAAGCGACCAGTAGATGAGATAACGCACTCTGCAGATGAATTGAACTGAGTATCTTATATACTAAAGAATAAATAATCATACCCTATTTGCAGACTTCAAAAAGTCTTACGAAAGGTGCAGATTAAATGGTACCAACTCCAGTGAAGCGAAATTGGGACTTGAAGAAGGAAGCCAGATGTCAGGACTCCTTGGCCGAAACTACTGAGCTGATGTCATGCCTTATTCTGACTCTATCGATTCAGCGGGGGGAGAATGTTCGGATTTAGCCTAAAATTAAAGAAATATTAAAATTTGAAAATAATATACAACAAAATTTACCTTAACCTGTCACTGACAGATGACAAACAATATCAGCTGCAATCACTTCAATTTGTATTCCAACCAGCTGATCATTGGAATATTAATGCTGTATGCTAAATCAAATCGTTGTTTTAAAGAGAAATAATTGTATTGGAATTATACGTTATACCAATGAAGGCGGTAAATTTACCGAAATTTTCATCGTGTGAACTTTTCTTTGTTATCGGCATTAGATAATTGTATTTGAAACGGAGCGGATGAATTGGAATTTGTGTTATCGAACAATTTGTGGAATAAATAGAATTAAACGAGAATTAACCAGTGATTTTGATTTCAATTTCGAAACATCAGTTAAGTCGGTCTATTAACAGTCGAAGCAGTTGGTTAGTTAGTTAATTCGGTCGAATAGAAAATCGAAACATAGTCCTTGACACTTATTAAAAATGTTAATCCACCGCGTCGATAACATACTCTCGATTTGATGCACAAATTCGAGTACATGTAAAAAAAGGCAATTAAATGTGCGCGCGCGTCACTGAGTGAATGTGGATGTTGAAGAAAAGTCATTCATTAACTAATGATCAGATACTAATAGCTGGTCTTGACTCATTTTTGCTTTATGGTGGGTTTGGTGTTTTTTTTTTGTTTAAGCAACTAACAACTCTCTCTATTATTATTACTTCATGAATGTAATTAACAAGCATGCACCCTTAGACTCATCTTTGTTGAACCTTATAACACTCCGGAAGACGTCTACCTTCGTTTGTTTTGCCGGAATTTTTAGCTGGTTCCCTTCAAGGGACGTAAGAAAAAAAAAAAAAAAAAACACGAGTATAAACTACCTATCTAAGATTGGTCTTGGTTTGGTTTTGTTCCAAAGAAGAAAAGAAAAACAAAACGAGAATAAGAAGAAAAAAGAATATAGTAAATTTAAATGCTTGTACAGATACGGAGAGATATCGTATGGATTAGGATAGTAACGCTAGTAATCTTCAATTCTCATATCAATTTAAATCTAAATTCTGTAAAAATTGCTTACATCGCAAATGTCCTGGCCTAAATTTCAATGAATAGCTAGATATATGTTTGGAAAATTGTGCGATGTATCTTCGATAGGAGAACGCAAACAAGCGTTAATTTTTATTATGAAATCTCATGATCCGAAAATAGTATCTAAACTCGAATTTCCAAATTTTTATTTTTATGATTAATGTGTTCATATTAAATGTACCTAGCAAGAAAGTACGAACAAAAATGGTCTTGAATAAATTCACCATGTTTTGTTATATCTTAATACTTGGCCTTCTTATTGGGCGAAAGCCCGGGAAGTTCTTCTCAACTTTTCAGGGTCTGCGGATGGCCTGGCTGGCCAGTGATTAAAAATGAATAGTTTTTCATGATTTCTTTCGGCTTTTTCAGTATCTTACAAGGGAGGGATACTGGCCACACAGTTTAGTTTCCGTCGGTTTTAGTTTTTGCTAGGTTTTGAATTTAGACTTTTTGAATTTTTGGAATTTTATGGCCAGTATCGGAGGGTGGAGGACCCCAGACCATCGGGGTCAGGGCTCCACTACCATCGGGGGCCCGGGGCTGTCTGCCTCACCCGGGTTCCTTGTAAAAGAGAGGTAGCGCGTTTCCCGTTTTCCTTTTTTTGTAGATTTTCAATTTTCTGGCTCCGTGCGTTGTCACGAGCACTGGGTCTGCTTAGTCAGCCCATGTTGCAGAGCCTGGGTGGTTTCCTTTACGGAACTATGCCCCCTTTTTGGTCCCTGGATATGATTTCATATCAGTTTACGGCTACAATTCATGACGGATGAATATACGTAGCATCCCGTTTTCTTGAGAGCCAACCAACTCCATTTTCAAGAACCCACCCCAGCCGCAGCGAGCTAGCAAAGCGGCAAACCAGCATCCGTCGGGGTTGGTTAAAGGATGCTCC